>CABFVZ010000626.1:109141-164584 GCA_902151445.1 Timema monikensis
CCCCCCCCCCCGCCCCTCTTCACCCTTCCAGCGTCGGGACGGCCTGTCAATGTACGGGACCAATGGCACAGTCAGGCGTCGGGGATGTTATGTAGATTACCAACACGTTTATCAGGACAGTGACGCCTGGAAAATTTTCATACTAGGGTAACATTAAAAAGTAACACTCACACATTTGCGTTTAATAGGAAAAGTTGCTTAGCCTATTTTTAATTGGATAACTATACTGTTACGATATAAAACGTGTTGGTGTGTAAAAACAATATCTATTATTATTAGCACCGCGTCTTACTACCCGTTCGAGTTATACGCACTTATGCTAATGTGTAATGGTAGTGTGATTGTGAGATGAAATGGAGGACCTACAGTTTAACGTGGGATCCAAACCACGGTGGAGGCCTGGCATTCCACACGTCTTGTCAGAGGGTAAGGAAGGGTTTGACAATCAGATAAATCTGTGCCAGGACAGAGGATTGAACCCTGGACCCACATTATAAAAACAATATGTGTTTATTTAATGATTTTGAAGATTTATATAAAATGCAAAATGATTTACTTTACCAATCAACCGATTATTATTATGACCAAATGTAAAGTCATTATAAAATTGGGATGTAGTACCTACAGTTCTATAAAACAAAATCCCATAATAAGGTAATTGCAGTGTTTAATTGCACGGTTTTTACCATTTGTGTCAAAATTTGAGATTACTCTAATATTAATAGCAAAGTTTTATAGCAAATTTGTCCATATTTATGATTATTAAAATACTTAACTAAAACTTTTCACATTATGCCTATTTGTGAGATCATTTTAATATTTAATTGCATATGTTAACATTTTATCTCATATTTGAATTATAATGTTTGATTACACTTTTTAAATATTCTGTACATTTGTAACGCCATTATATTAATTTCACAATTATTGACATTTTTGTATATTATGTGAGGACATTTTTAACATTTAATTGCACAGTTTATAAAAAAAATGCAATATATAAGGTCATTTTATTATTTGAATAAATAATTTTTTAATGTCTCAAATTACAAAAATGCTACATCCTTGCATATCTATTTGTTACAAACACAACAGTTAATTTGTTAATTTGTTTATGTGTAACACCGTAAATAATATATTGAACTATCAACTTTTGCTGTACAACTTATTTAAAAGATTATTGTATATATTCATTCCTTATTTCAGTATTTTTTAGATTTAATTTATTTTGTTTTATTGGTTGAAAAACATATTTCCAACTATTAATGTATTTTTGGTGGATATTATTAAAATGTAATTACGTTTTCTCAAAGGGAGCAAGAATTTTTTTCTTTCCCAAGATTTATTTAATTCTTTGGGAGATAAATAATTTAATTGTGTACTGTAAATTATTATTATTATTATTATTACTATTAGCACCGCGTCTTACTACCCGTTCGGGTTATACGCCCTTACGCTAATGTGTAATGGTAGGGTGATTGTGAGATGAAATGGAGGACCTACAGTTTAACGTGGAATCCGAACCACGGTGGCGGCCTGGCATTCCCCACATTCACAAGATGTCTTGTCAGAGGTGAAGGAAGGGTTTGGTAATCAGATAAATATGTACCGGGACCGAGGATTGAACCCCGGCCGCCAGCATAGAAGTCTGACACCTTACCCCTAGACCACCAGGTCACCTTTTTGTGAATAATGAATGCCTTTATAAGATAATATTCTATTCATTGATCAGCAAACACCACATACTGTAATTTAAACCTTTCCATTTTTAAAGCGCATTTGACTCACTCGTCATGATATTCACCTTTTTTATGAGCCAAAATTTGTTAAGCTTGGTCAAGTACATCTGTGGACTCAGTAGAGTCTTACATAAAAATGTTGTTTCAAAGAAACTGTTTTCTTGGTAAATTTTTTTTAAATTTGTTTGATGTTTTAATTCAGTGGCTTTTTAAGCGTGTCAAAGACTTAACGCATCACCTAGAGAAGTCCCTGGTCTGTGGTGACGAAATGAGTTTGGAACATAGTTCTTGGGGTCAGATGTGAAACTAGGTCGGACGTTGGTCAATATGAAGGAGAATGCGAGTGGTCAGCTAGAAACAGGCAGATGGTTTGTTCTGAAACCCTTTAGATGAGAATAAAACTAAATTCATTGAATAGATTTACAACAAAAATAAATAGGAAGGTGAAAAAAATATATATGTTAATAACTGGTATGAATTACAAAATTTATAAACGAAATTATTAATGCGTAAAAATATAAGAACATTTTAGTTGATAGGTAAGAAACTCTATATTTAGGATAACTGATAAAATGTAATAAAATAAAAGTAGTTATAATTTTTTTTCAATTCTATTATGTTTTGTTCTCTTTCACAAGAATTTTTTTTCTCTCTCTCTTCAGACAAACAGAACACTAATGAATTCCTAACGTCAAGCCATTGTCATACACTTTCAGATCTAAAATTAATTTCATATTAAAAAACTTAGAAAATCAGTAAATATTTAAAAATCATAATTCAATGGTGTAATTTGCGTAGAATATTAGAGTCTGAGAACTAATTAAAGACGAATTTAAAAAAGTGTTCAAACTTGGTAAAATTATATCTGTAATACCTCGGTTGTCAATACCCTTTTTATCATTATCGATTTAGTTTACACATACACATACTTTATAAATATAATTTACATCTAAATAAATTGTATAAATTTTTATTAATATATATTCAAATAATTATTGTAAATGGGTATATTAATACATGAATGCGAGGACCTATACACAGATTAATGATTATATATTTTTTAACTTGGAGGTTAGAATAGAACCGATACAAAACACTAAGATCTAATTTAATTTTATTTATGTGGAACATCAAAGTTAATGAGCTATTCTCTTTTTTTTAAATCAATTTGATTTGATATACTGCTTCTTTGACCGTGTGGTCTAACGCGCTACTCTCACAGTATACTAGACTGTCGATGACGGGGAGATCGAGGTTCAAATCTCGGTCGGGTATATTGAGGGTGGTTTTCCAAAATGGTTTTCCTCTCTACCTCCATGCAAATACGGGTACACTTCCTTTGTATATAACCTTCATAATTCATTAAGCCATAAACGTAATTAATACATAAGCGTGTAACCCGAACGGGTAGTAAGACCCAGTGCCAAAAAAGATTTGATGTTATTTAACGGTTTAAGTATAAAAAATCCTCCCGACATTTACTGAACATTTTAAATTTGTATTGTAGCTCTGAGTTTCATAAAAACTGTTTGATCTCACAATATATATTATATATTTTAAATGACATAAAAATGAGAGTTTTTTTTCATCTCCTAATACTAGGTCAACAAATGTTTCCAGACCAACAAAATAAATAAAAACTGTGGAGAAACCTAAATACCTTTTTTTTTTTTTTTTTGCTGTGTGAGAGGTAAAAACGAAAGGTTTCAGTGGTTATTTTGTTTCCACAGCCGAACCAAGTAATAACACGTTTAACAGATGAAGTAACAAGGGTTGTTACTTTGAACTTCTTCTGTTATTATCCCCTTTTGGCCTTGTAAGACTAAGGCGGACTTGATGGTATTTAATCTTCTAAGAATGTTGTAAAATGTAGGTCAGTTCGAGCCTTTGTAGCCCCGAGACAAAACCATGATTAAGTTTGGTTGAGATACCCACAGAATACTCAGAGTAAACACAATTTAGTAAATAAATAATTCATGTTTTCTTATACAAACGAAGAAAAAGTAAACTAATGTTTCTTATCTTGGATATAATAGAAGTCTTTATTTGGGTTGCTCACATAATTAACAATGTAATTAACTATTGTATTATTAATTCTGCCAAAACTTGATGGAAATTAATTTAATTGCATTAGTATAATATATCTAAGACTAATCAGTGAAATTTAATTTTCAATTGAGTTTTAAATTTTGATTACTATTATAACACAACCAAATCAGATGTTACATAATAAATGTATCAAACTTCTTTATATTTGTATAAACATATTAGTATATTTTTCAGTCACAATTAGTGTAAATTATAAAAATTATTAAGTGTATGATAATATACCAAATGTAAAGCTAAACTATAATTTATTAAAACAATTTACTTTAAAAATTTCAAAATAAAAGCAAGAACATGTTTAGATTGCCATGATTAACAACTTTACTATAATATTATTATTAGCACCGCGTATTACTACCCGTTCGGGTTATATGCACTTACGCTAATGTGTAATGGTATGGTGATTGTGAGATGAAGTAGAGGACCTAGAGTTTAACGTGGGATCCGAACCACGGAGGAGGCCTGGCATTTCCCACATTCACAAGTTGTGATTAATACACATCTTGTCAGATGTGAAGGAAGGATTTGGTAATCAGATATATCTGTGCCATGACCGAGGATTGAGCCCCGGACCCCAGCACATAAGTCTGACACCTTACCCTTAGACCACCAGGTCACCACTACTTTACTGTATATTTATAAGTTTTTATATTTTAATATGATTGGTTGAAATTATCATTTAGTACGGATATACTTACAGTCACAGTATAGGCTCTGGATTTTAGGGAGGGGGTGTTAGTAGTGGCTACTTTGCCTCCCTGTTTTCTTACAACAGAGGGCGGGAGCAGGGATGGGGGCAATGATATTGGAAAAATGGTTTAACAATTTACTTATGATTCTTGCGACTAGTAACGTTGAACATGAGTGATTAGACTTAACGTTCATTCAAAATTAGGAGTTCTGATTTTTTATGGATAATGTCTACCAGTATGTCAAAATTAATAAAAGTTTAAGAAATGCAATCAAAAACAAAATGATAAAATTCTTGGTCCCAATGTTAGGTTTTGTGAATGAACTAGGAGTATTTGTCAAACAATGTACACGAATATATTTAAATAAATAACATTTGTTCTCCCCATGACCGGTAGATGCGAAACCTATAGGTCATGCTACATATAAACATTTTCTTGATTTGTGTATTGTGTAACCTTTACTATGAGGCCACGTAATTTGATTACAATTATAGTGACCAGTGTGTTTGAATTTTCTCAGTTTTTATAAATTATCTCGTGATCTGTATATTGTATAGCCTGTGTTATGAGGTCACGTAATTTGTTAATTGGTTATAGACACCGGCGTATTTGAGTTTTTTCGAGTTTATACATTACTGTTTGTGCGAAAACGACATAAGTTTGTTTGGGTCTAAACTGTATTACCAAAACCGATTTAGAAGTCTCACAGCCCATTTGTTTGGATGATAATTAATTGAAAACTTCGAAAGAAAAATGAACAGGACTACGAGTAGTGTAAAACAATGTTCAAAAGTTCATTTTTATTTTGATAAAAAAGCAAAGTGAATTAGAAAGGAATGCAAAACAATTCCCCACCACAACATGTTAGTGTGTTAATAATTTTCGTTCTTAGACAAATTAAAACTATAAATATGTTTTAAAGATTGTTATAAAATTTCTTACACACATACAAAACAGTTTTAACGTGTTCCTGTCCAGGTTTGAAATAGCTCCACTACACGTTTTAAAACTAAAAGTATTGTTGTTAAATTATTTTTATACCATTGAGTAGTTGACACTTAACTTACTAGAGTTATTATTTATACAAATATTTTATGGCTTATATTATTTACATTTTGTCAGAATCACTAATACTTTCTATTACATTTACTCTAGCCACCGTATTATAAGACTATGGTGAAATGTGTGTAATGGGCTGTAAATCCTAGTATAGTCTAACCAGTAAGCCTAGTTCAAGTTATTGAAAATATTTATTGAATTTAGTAAATTATAACTCTCCTATCGTAACTGTGTGCTTGTTTGAAATATTTTCAACGCAACGCAAAGTCAAAACATACCTACTAGCAACCATGACACAAAAATGTTTAGATCAGATCTCCTAAGGGCCGCATAGGTTCTTGTAGAATCGGGTGGGGGAGCTAAGTGAAATCTATAATGCCTAATGCCCAAATATAATATACACACATATACATAAACACATATTCATACGTACACCCACATCCATCTATACATCCATACATTGCATTTATGATTCTGGAAACTACATGCAAGATAACGAGCATTTACGTCAGCTATAAAAAACTAGTTTCTGTTTATTTCTGCTATTTTAGTTGGCGGATGGGCCACACATAACGCACTTGGGGGCCGAAAGTGGCCTGCAAGCCATGGGTTGAACATACCAGTTTATATAATATGTGTGTTATTAACGATTACCCAGAATTAGTTGATAATTTTGACATATTATAGTGAAAACTATGAATGAATTTATTAGCACTAATTCTTTCAGGTGTCAAGTATTTATAGAACTAGTTTGGCTTATATATCTGTACTCATTAGACTGATTATTTATTTTCTCTGTATTCAGTGGTAAATTTACAAACTAAATTGTTATATATTATCTTATTATCTTGTAATACAGTAAATGATATTTTTTCAGACCAATATATCCTAACGCATAACTTTTTTTAAATATGAATCATGTAATGTACATTGTATTAAACATTGTTACCTAAACATACCATAATTTTACCTCCCTCCTCACCCTAATAGTGTTTTTTACTCACTCTAGCTTAACATATATATAACGTTATTTTGGTCTCCCTAATATTCCCCCTAGGTTTTTTTACTCAAACGAACTTTACCTAGAAATAAAATCATTTTGCCTTCACCCCCCATCCCTCTTTCTCCCACTGGACAAAATACGTTCTGGTGTATCCTGACTTACAGGAAATGATTTAAGTATAGTTTTTTTTACACCGCGTCTTACTAATTGTTCGGATTATACGCTTTAATATAGTTTAAAAAAATGACACCTGAACATAGGTTCGATTGCTGTGTCTTGGTGTCATTTTTTAAGTATACCAATTTAATATGGTTGTAGTCGGTGACCTGGTGGTCTAGGGGTAAGGTGTCAAGACTTCTGTGCTGGCGGCCGGGGTTCAATCCTCGGTCCCGGCACAGATTTATCTGATTTCCAAACCCTTCCTTCACCTCTGACAAGTTATCTTGTGAATGTGGGGAATGCCAGGCCTCCACCGTGGTTCGGATTCCACGTTAAACTGTAGGTCCTCCATTTCATCTCACAATCACCCTACCATTACACATTAGCGTAAGTGCGTATAACCCGAATGGGTAGTAAGACGCAGTGCTAATAATAATAATAATATGGTTGTAATTCAAATATAGGCATTTTTTACCTAACACGGGTATTTTATATTTGGATTTGTATTATGATGATTGTATAAACTTGATAAAAATTTTTTAAAAAGAAAGCATTAAAAATTGTGTTTATGCCAACAGTGGGCACATAATAATATATTGAGCTCTTGATACGTTTTCGAAAGAAGGTGCACATAAAAGAGGGATGGAAATGGAGTAGGTAAAATCTGGGTCCTCTGGTAAAATTATTGTTTGCAAAGTGATAAAAACGTCATCTACTTTATAAATCGGCTTATAAATGTTTATTAATAGAAATTAGGTTGAACATATATTTGTTTTAAATTTGGGACAGAAGATTTGGCCAACGATAACCTTAGACGTATTTATTTTGATATAGGTTAAAGCAGTTTGATATATAATTTTTAGAAAATATGCCTGTAGGAAATACTTTGATTAAATGATTAAATATTCTTAACAGGTAAGGGCAGCGTTATATAACCACGAATTATTCTATTTTAAGAGCTATAAGACTAATCATCTTTTAAAATGGTAGCTATGACTCATTATATATATATATATATGATTTTGTGCCACATAAATGTACTGTACATGACTCTAGCCCAAATATTTATATTTTATGGGACAGAGCTGGTAAACCTAAGGAACGCCTGACCAAAGTGGCACGTAAACATATTTTCCTGGTTCATGGAATTCACTGATTTGCAAATTATTTTGCTTGGTCAACTAAACTAATATCTTTCTTTATTTATTAAAACTTATCATTAGTTCTTTGTTCTATTCACAAAGTAGATAAATTGGTCTCTTGTGAAATGCTAGTTATAAATAATATTTTATTCTTACAACTTTATTATCTATAGAAATTCAGAATAATCACCTAAATAAGTTTCCTAAAAACGTTTTCAAGTTTTGAGTTTTATATTTTTATAATATTTGTTACAATGATAATATATAATTATTATATATTATAAAGTAATTATAATTTATAATACAATATTACTATTACAATAGCGATAACTATTGGTTTATCAAGCCCGATGTGTTGTGTGAGTATTCAGTAAGTCTATGTATCAGTTTATTGATTTGCAAATAAAAAAATTATGGGTGGTTAAATATTGAAAGTATATTGTTTAATTTAGTTGATACCCTATTCTTAGTGGTTTAGAATGTGCTTCTGAGGGTGGTAAGGGGGTGGGGGGTGTTTGAAGTACAGCACCCATGGGTACACACCTTCCCCCCCCCTCCCCCCCCAAGGGCGACTCTATAATTTCAACGTCTCCGGAAACATGTAGGAGGTACTATTGGGAAGGTGAGTGGCGTTGGTGTTTTAGGTTAAATTGTATAAGTAATTTTATTTAGCCGGTATATTAAACTAAGTTTCGAGTTATGCCAGTGCAAAATTTCAGCTCAATCGGTATAGTGGTTTTTGAGTGAAAGGGTAAAAATTATTTTTAGCATATGGCACAATAGCAGAGTGATCACGTCAGAGTATATTAGTAGATAAATATTAATTAAAAATTATAAGCTACGCCAATGATACAGTTTGATTTTCTCAATTCATAAGGGCACGTACAATAATTTATCTAAAAATTATCAAAATATTGGGCATGAATTCTCAAAAAGGTTCACCGCCTCTGAAGTGTGGATAACAAAATCGTCTGCCAAACGTAATAGAATCAGGCATAGGTTCCAACAGAAGTTTAACCGTAGTTACTTAGATCAGGGTAGTCCAGCTTTTTTCATCACAAGGGCCAAATCTTTCAATTTGCACTGAGGGTGGATTAGTAATTCCATCAACTAATTATAGGCCTACAAACAACGTTTAATAAACAGTTATTTTCAATTATAGTTTATGTATAAATTGAACTTTTTGTTAGTAGAATCTTTCCAATTTTACAGCCAAAAAAAGTTTTTTGAGCACCCACCCACCCACCCACACACACACACACCCACACACCCACACACACACCCACACACACACACACACACACAGAATTTCATAAGATATTAGGGTAGTGATAAATCTATATTTATACATATTTTTACTAACTAAATAAATGCATAGTAAAATGAAACTATTAGATTTTTAAATAAATATCTATAGTTGAATAATTCGCTATTTTACATCTGCCACTGAGAGTTTTCCTTTAATTTACCTCGACGATATTGGGAGGGCCCCATTTTCAGTGAGTGTGGGCCATTCTTGGCCCACGGACCTCCAGTTGGACCCACTGACTTATATCATCAATTATACATCCTCAATTATTATTATATCAAGGGAACTGGCAAGTAATATTTAAATTGGTTGATGGTTTGGAATAATTTGGTGTGATACGGCTTGCGCCTTTATAACGCTCGTCTATGCAGACCTGCGATATAGATGTGTACTGATGAATGTAGATTGAGAGAGGGGCACATTATTTATTTTGTTTTATTTAAATATATTTATTTAATCCATCCAAGTTAAAGTGTAACGCTTTGTATTAGCACTTAACCAGGTTACAATATTGTTATTTATTAATGTATAACTATTTAAAATTTTAAATGAGTAACTTAAAAAACGAAAACAATAGTAAAACATATATTAGAAATTAAATAATTACTTATATAATATTTAATCAACCAAACCCAAATCATTATATAATAAATTTTTATAATTATTACTGTAAATTAAGATTGATTTGCTAATCATAATCAAGTACAACTTTATTTTCGGGTTTTTGACGTTCACCTTTTGATCCAACTAGTAATTTAAGCACACTACTTACAAAAATTAAAATTAAGTATATAACTTAGACGAATTCGTATATTTTTCTAGAGCACCCTGAACCAAACACTGGACCCTTAACTCAGAAGACAGAGACGCTACCGACTGAGCTAACAAATAACAGTTACAGTTCTTAGTAACGCTTTCCAACGACATAATCATTACAAAGTTTTTCTGACAGTCATTTTCAATTTAATATGAAACCATCCGCTTCTGTGATCGAATGATCTAAGGCGTCACTCTCACAATAGATTAGACTGCCAATGACACGGAGATTGGGGTTTGAATCCCAGTCGGGTGTACTAAGAGCGGTTATTACTAATTTGATTTCCACTCTTCCTCTATAAAATGTGCATACAATTCCTTTAAATTCAACCTTACTTATCTCTTAAAACATTATTGTAATTATTACATATGGTATAGCCCATCTGACACCTTAACTCAGCCGGCAGCCTGTCTGCCTACTGACCTAAGGGTCCCGGGCATTATTCCCGGCATGATAAAACAAATTATCATTGATGCAATATGGGTTTCCACTTTCACAATGATGAATTAACGACCGAGGACTGAATTTTGTGCATATCGTAATCTTAAGTTATATTATAAGGCATATGAAACTACGATAGGCCTAGAAGGTCAGTAGGGTAAGATATATAGCTTGAATAAAAAAAATTACCCATACCATAGGCTGGTAACAGTAATGGATGTTGGTATAGCCCAAATGGGTTGTAAGTCCCAGTAATAAAATTCAAACAAATAAAAACGTTTCAAATCATCCATCATGTCAATATAAAAACAAAATTTTACTTTTTTAAAAAAAAATACAGTCCTTCCATCACTGTATAGCCCCCTCCCTCTTTTTATCCTCCCTCCTATTTTCATCTCATTCCTATTTCCTCACCCCCCCCCAACCCCCTTCACCAACCCCACTTTCCCTTCAACAACTTTTTTTATCCAACGACTATATAATATACTATCGATATTTTTATGAGGAATAAATTAAATTTTCAAAATAAAATATAGCCAATGTTACTCGCTGATAATGTAGATTTATATTGATGAAATAATTTTTTAAATCGGTCCAGTAGTTTTTGAGTTTATCCATTACAAACAAAAAAACAACAACAAAAAAACAAAAAATCAAATCTTTCCTCTTTATAATATTACTATAGATATTTGAATATTAAGATAGAATTCAACACAAGTTTTCACATAAAAAAAGTTCCTTTACTCAATCATTTTAATATATGGGTAGTTTTCTAAATCACTCTGTTATCAAGGTCATGACCTTGTGTAAGGCTACTGACCTTGATGCGTGACACTATTAATTGGAAAAGTTTCTAGCTCACCGATGAACCACACTAACCTTGTTTAGATGAGGTAAATTAGATTCTGCTCCAGGCCATTTTAACCAGATATCTTCATTTTGACGCTTTAAATTAGTAAACTAATCATTGAGAAACGCACGTATTCATATGTAACCATCCGAACCTTAAAAAGATCAGTCACTAAAGGCTCCGGGTTCGATTCCTAGTATGGTAAAAAAAATACCATTGTTTAAATGTGGTTTCTTCTTTCGTAGTGATGCTGTAAAGGCCGGAGGTTGAGTGTTGTGTATGTTCTAGATATAAGTTCGTTTATAAGTTGTGTGCTGATATGATCAATCGGTTCAGAAATTGCAGTTTAAATAACACAAAAAATAATAAATATTCATTTAAGACATATTTAATTTAAAGAATATATATGTCTCTATTTCCCTTATATTAATTTTTAATTAGATTACTAAGAAACATTAGATTACTTAAATTAATGTACAGTAATTTGGCGAGTTTTCGTTCCTAGTGCTGATCGGTTTTATCTATACTAATATTATAAAGAGGAAAGATTTGATTTTTTGTTTGTAATGGATAAACTCAAAAACTACTGGATCGATTTAAAAAATTCTTTAACCAATATAAAGCTACATTATCAGCGAGTAACATAGGCTATTTTTTATTTTGAAAATTTAATTTATTCCTCATAAAAATGTCGATAGTATATTATATAGTCGTTGGAAAAAAAAGTTGTTGAAGGGAAAGTGGGGTTGATGAAGGGGGAGGGGAGAGGGGGGAGGAAATAGGAATGAGATGAAAATAGGAGGGAGGATAAAAAGAGGGAGGGGGCTATACAGTGATGGAAGGACTGTATTTTTTTTTAAAAAAGTAAAATTTTGTTTTTATATTGACATGATGGATGATTTGAAACGTTTTTATTTGTTTGAATTTTATTACTGGGACTTACAACCCATTTGGGCTATACCAACATCCATTACTGTTACCAGCCTATGGTATGGGTAATTTTTTTTATTCAAGCTATATATCTTACCCTACTGACCTTCTAGGCCTATCGTAGTTTCATATGCCTTATAATATAACTTAAGATTACGATATGCACAAAATTCAGTCCTCGGTCGTNGTTTTACAGGATTCTTTACAATATTTTTTTTACAAGGAAGGGGGCTAGTAAGGAACCGAGGACACTGATGATTAAAGGCGCTAAAAGTAAGGGCAGGAACGCTCCTCCTTTCTGAACGAATAGTCTTCTCTTCTTCTTCCAACACTCTCCTCGTTTGACTAGCTTGCGCAATACCTGCTTGTTACAAATATACTAATTAAAACGTAATTGTATGAAACGCGAGTTGTCTATTAAATTCCAGAACACCCTTGACAGACATTCAAGGTCACCATGTAAACAATATTAAACTCTATATTTCTACAGGAGAAATATTTGATTTCTTTAATTCAAAAATGTTTTTGTTATAAAAAATAATAAAGCACTGCCCTTAATTTGATTTCCTTACATTACCATCTTAAGATGTGTATTATTTGTATACAGGATCATATCAATATCTAATTAATAAAAAATACATCACTGTTCATTATGATGATTTTAATTTATGATAAAAAAATCAGAAGATAGTTAAGGTGATGTGCTTCAGACGATTAACATTGCGAGGCATATTTTTATAACCAGTATACTTAAAATGTAAGTTTTTCAATATATGTGCAAAATCTCATTGGGTTAGGGGGAAATATTGCCAGCTTATTACCAATATATTACCAGGAGTGTTTAAAATGAAGTAATTTTCCACTATATAAATAAAATTAGATCTTCTAATACTAATTCTTATTATAAAAATAAAGGGGCTAAGGTCTCCTAGAAAAGAAAAGAAAAATTTATTTTAACATATAATTGTAGTCGATACATTCTCCAAATTTATTCACCTACTAAATAACCTTATGCAATATAAATAGTTTTCCAAACACTTCTATCTTCATACTTCAATAAATAAATTTAAAACCCGATTGAATATAGCAAAAAAGTCGAAATGCAAAACTAAAATTCAATTTACCTTAGTCCCAACTAGAATATTTTAAAATATAGATATCAATTTAAAAAAACTATTTAAATGAAATAGTTTACCCATTGGGTATGTTAAAAATTCCTAGAAATCCCGCTAGTCTATATTTGATTATTTTGGCCATCAAACCAACTTAAAATAGCTAGATTGTAAGGGAAAAAGCAATTTTGGCAAAACTGATAGGGGTGATTTATTTCGTGGTTAGCTAAAAATGTGTTATCCAGCGGCTAATAGATCCTTTTCTACGTCACATACCTGTAAAAATAATAGTCAAATCCAAATTGCCTCCCACTCCCCTCTAATTCCTTACTTTCACACTTTAGCTTTGAAGTGAATATTTCTGGTTCGTGGATACTCCAGGGGTAAGCGTAGTTTCTTATTATTCCAACTAGCTCTGTTATAATCTTTGAAACAACTCTCATCTTAAAGTTTTCTTTCCTGAAGTCAACGTACTCATTTCGTAAAATGGAAGATTCTCTTGGCACAAGGGTTGAATAACAAAACAAATGAGAATATAAAAGTTGGGAGTAGTTTTATTTCTAAAGTGTATACATTCCTGATTAAAATAGGAACATAACAACAAAGAAACAACAAAATAATCTTTGGATGGACGATTTTCAGACAAGAGTACTTTCAACACCAAATTTATTAACTATTTAATAGCTAAGGAGAAGTGACTATAATAATAACTTGGAGTAAATTCTCACTGATTTAGTGGGGAGGAGCGATAAATATATATGTTGTGCGTCTGGGTTATACCAACCCAATAGTGGAAAGATTAGCCAGTATTAATAAATAAACCCTTACCCAGGGGACGCCCAAATGTACTAATCGTACATCCTTTATATGGAAGCTCTTTCCATGTTCCGATGAGATTAGGTAATGAGGGTGTGGAACCAATGGAAACACTTAAACCTAACTTAATCCTAACTAACCAAACCCTGATGACCTTTGGGGTAGTTCTCTTTTAGGGAAAAATACCCAAGATACCAGCCGGGAGACCAACCCGGGATCACTAGGCTCGTAGCTAGATGTACTGACCACCAAACCATGGGGTCGGTTGAGACAAGGGGTGATAAGCCCACGTTGTTAAATAAATAAATGAACCATCCGAGGTTCGAGCCTTGATCTCTCCTTATCGGTGGCTCATCCTATTACGAGACCGATGTATTTGACTACGTGTATATCAATATGGGGTTTCTCTATCTTGCTAACTCATATATTCTTCACACACGATTTATTTTATTTGAACGGTGCATATGGAATTTTCCGCCCAGGCTGTCGCATGGTCTAGCCACTAACGTGTCGTTCTGGTTTTAAACTGGACTAATGGCTACGAGGAGACCGGGGTTCAAATCTTGGTCGAGTATACTGAGAGTAGTTTTTAGTAAATGGTTTGCAAATGCAGTTACATTAATATAAAATACTACTTCACTCATCCCTGTCCCATTAGTATAATTTATGTATGCGCATAGCTCAAACGGGAACAAAGACAGGGAAAAAAAAAAAAAACATTAAACTAACCGGTAGCCTTGGCGGCGGGAAGAGAGGTTCAAACTCAAGGTGGTTTTAAACTCTCTCTCCAGGAAAATGGTGAAAAATTGCCATCCAACCAATATGTACACAGCAGTCAGGTGATTGTATCAACTTTGTTGTCTAAGAAGACATAACGTGGAGGGGGGATTTTAGGGGACAACCAAATTTGCAGATAATCGCAATTTCAGTATCAAGTCTTGGAGTATTTCCCGGGCAAGCAGCTCTTGTTGTGTACTTCTGACTTGTCCTCGACCACTTGGTCTCCTATTTGATTAATCGTATATAGTCTCTTCCCTAGACACCTCATATGAAAAATGTATTTCTATTGCTTACCAACCCATGAGCGTCTTATTGGCCAGCCTTTTGTTCTAGTTGTCAGAATTTTGGCTACTAACCTACATTTCCAAGGTTCAATTCTCGGTGGTACCATAGGTATTTTTCTCGAAAGGGAATTATTCCTATGGTAACCATGGTCTTCGCGGTTAGGCTTAAGTTAGGTTTAAGACTTCCACTGGTACCACATCATCTCTTTGGGATGAAGTAACTGCACCTCCAAACCTCAGAAGACGGTTATATATTCAATCTAAACACCAGGAATATCAAGCCAACTACTCCTGGAGTTACACGCTAAAAGGAAGAAAAAAAATATGTCTG
Source organism: Timema monikensis (assembly GCA_902151445.1). NCBI lineage: Eukaryota > Metazoa > Arthropoda > Insecta > Phasmatodea > Timematidae > Timema > Timema monikensis. The sequence goes on from CABFVZ010000626.1 coordinate 124,712, forward strand.
AGAGATAAGAACATATCAGTTACAGTTCACAGCTCTGCTCACCCTAAACACACTTCAAACCACGCTACTTAGTATATTTTACTACCAATAACGATGCAACGGTGGCTTACTTGGTTAGTCATGCATGCTAAGCACCTATCTAGCGATAAAACCGTTAGTAACGGAGAAAATGTACTTTAAAGTGTAACGTTGATTGACATCAACATTACAAGTATGAAGGATATACTGGCGAATGAACACTATTTCAACAACACCGAAGAATAAACAATATTGTACTCACCAAGAAATGCCCCGTTTCTCGGCTAGTGTGTCTCGACTCTCGTTAAACAACATCCCTGTTCGCGAGCACTTTTTCTTCACGGAGTGTGAAAAAAGACTAAACGAGTGAAAGGTGTGGCATATTGAGCGTGAGGTCACCCGTTGCATCATGGGAATAACCTCGTGATAGACACGTGATGTTCTACGCGCCCCTCCAATGATCTAGTTGTTTCCTTTGGTGACTTACGACCCCTTCCCTCTGTTCCGTGTGATTGTTCTTTGATGTTCTTTTGTTTCCCCTATGTTCCCCTCCCCTCAGAGAATAACGGTTTATATACGGGTTCTGTTTGTGTTGTAAACTCACTTCTTGAATCAACCGTGTCGCTAGACACTTGCTCTAGGATGGGATTTTTCCCAAGGTATATACAAAATTAATTGTGGGCTTACTTTCTGTTATTTTGGGTTAAATCACTATTTTTTGTAAACATGATGAATTACGTAGCCCAACGTGTCGTAATATATTTTATTACAGGTTAAATGTATTATTGGGAGTTTTTGCCCTTCCGGCATGGTAAATAATGGTTAAAACCATGAGGGACATTATTTCTTTGTATTTTTTTGATCTTACATCTTTTAAGGCGTAATGCCTGGATAATATGGGAAATGTTTATAGCCCTTAAGGCTAAATATTGTTTGTACTTATTTTTTATGGCTAAGTCCATGATTTACTATCTCCTTTTAAAAGATAGATTTTGGTTGCCATAAATAGTTGTGTTTGTAAATTGAATTTTCTAAATCATATGATTCAATCCGATTTTGAAACGCGGATTGTTGGCCTGTGGCAGCTAGTTATTGTTGTCATTATACTGCGGGTTGCCGCGGAGACACAGAGAAGTTATATATTAATCATGAAAATAATTATTAGGACAAATGTTGTTATGGCAGCGGTACAACAGTATTATCATGGGCATAACCCTGTTATCATATATCTATATAAATATATATATTTTTTATTTATTGTTACCTATATTCATATAAATATATATATCGTTATATTTTTCAAATAAATATTTATTTACATCACATGCGATCTTTAATTTACTATTGCAGGTAAAAAAGTCATTGTTTTTACTCTAAGGATTCTCGCCTCTTTTCCCCCCTTGACTGATAGTACAAAATAACGGGTGATGGTTGGGAAGGCTTCATGACAGCAAATTGTTGTATAGGTCAGAATGAAGACCTATTCGCATTTATGTGGTCCTACTGCTCTTCTGCAATTAATCGTTTGCTATTTTTTTTAAGGCCCTCTTTAGTTTATGTATATGTGCGCCTGTCCTTGTCCATTAGAGGAGAAGGAGGGCGGTACAAAAGAGCATGTGCGATGTCGAGAAAACATAATTTAACTCAGCCTTGATATCCACACTTCCGATAAACGTAACAACGATAGACTGTTTTCACCCGTCCAAAATCTATTGTAATTGTTTACCAAACACTTCAGGTGACCTGGCGGTTTTGGGATAATGTGTCAAACTTCTGTGCTGGGGGTTCCGGGGTTCAATCCTCGGTCCCGGCACAGATTTATTTGATTGCTAAGCCCTTCCTTTACCTCTGACAAGACGTGTATTAATCACAACGTGTGAATGTGTGGAATGCCAGGCCTCCATCGTGGTTCGGATCCCACGTTAAACTGTAGGTCCTCCATTTCATCTCACAATCACCCTACCATTACACATTAGCTTGAACAGGTAGTAAGACGTGGTGAAAATAATAATAATAAACCAAACGCTTCCTTGTGGCGGGGTTGAATAAAACGAATAGTCGCCCTACATACACACTTGATTAATGTCGATTACTCCATATGTAGCTTTTTTAATGACATCTATAAGCTATTTTATTTACAAACAAATTGTATCATCTATCTTTTGCACCTTAGTCACCAAAGAACACAATATTAAAGCTTTTAAAATAAGAATATGGAGCCCCCAGATGGATACTCCTATTGATTTTACTTAGATTTTTTCTTAACACTTTCAACCATTTTAAAAGTTGTCATATTTTTATTTTTTATTTGTATCTTACTATCCATATGAGGTAAACACATTTAATTATGATAATGGTCTAGGAATAAGAAAAGTATGGTTATGATAAATGTATCCACGTTTGCTTAGGGTAAAAGATAGAGTGGAGATTTTTTTTTTTTAGTCTTACTAGCCGTTTGGGTTATACGTTTATATACTAACTACGTTGACGGTTTTAGGGATTAGGAAGGTTATAATAATAGGAAATGTGACCACATTAGCGGGAAAGGAGAATGGAAAACCATTTTGGATAAAACCCCTTCAGTATACTCGACCAAGATCCGAACTTCGATCTCTCCGCCATCGGTAGTTTAGCCTACTGAAAGAGTAGCGTATTAGAACATGTGATCACCGAAGTGGATGGAGAACTTATTAGTCCATGTGATCCCTGGTGCAGGTATTTAATGTAAAACTACCCGCCTAGGTGAAGTAGTTGGCTAACGCGCTAGTTGTGTTGAGCTAGACTGCCAAGGGCTGGGAGATCGAGGTTCGAATCTCGGTCGGGTGAACTGGGGGTGGTTTTTACTAAATGGTTTTCCACTCTCCCTCCACAAAAATGAGGGTTCACTTCCTCTAAATTCAACCTTCCCAATTGCTAATTCATTAGCGTAATTAGCACTTAAGCGTATAACCCGAGCGGGTAGTAAGACCCGGTGCTAAATAAAAATAATAAAAATATATAAAACTGTTGTTATTTCTGAGGGAGGTGTGGGGTATACTCGGATTAAGGGAAGGTGGATGAAAAATGATTTACATTCGAAGAGCTCTCACTTTCAACGTTATAAGTGGGTACGTGGACAAGATTTTAGGTTTATTTAGTCGGGTTTGTTGGCGGTGAAATTGGGGCTCAAATACTGATAGGCTGTGATGAAGGTGGTTTTCCATCAATTCTTTACCATTCTCCTTCCACGAAAATGTGGAAACATATATTTCGCTAATGTGGTACGAATTAGAAAGGTATGATTGAGAGTAAATGTCTCCACACTTTCATGGTGGTAGAGTGGTAAACAATTTAGGAAAAATTACACTCCATACAGGCTATTGGTTTCGATCACCGAACTCCCCATCACCAACAAACCTAATATTATTATTAGCACCGCGTCTTACTACCCGTTCGTGTTATACGCACTTACGCTAATGTGTAATGGTAGGGTGACTGTGAGATGAAATGAAGGACCTACAGTTTAACGTGGAATCCGAACCACGGTGGAGGCCTGGCATCCCCCACATTCACAAGATGTTTTGTCAGAAGTGAAGGAAGGGTTTGGTAATCAGATAAATCTGTGCCGGAACCGAGGATTGAACCCCGGAGCCTCAGCGCAGAAGTCTGACACCTTACCCTTAAACCACCAGGTCACCGAACACTACACAATTATTAAATATATATTAAAGGCGAAGCTTNATGAATAATTATATTTACGGAGATCAGCCGTATCTGAATCATATCCAAATAAATTTAAAAATGACACATAGGACACGGTTATCGCATCCAGGACTTTTGGCTTAGCACATCAATGCTCTTACAATTGATCTATCCAGGCTAGGTCCCATGCTCAGAGTTATTCTTCACTCAAAGTTTAAGGCAGATTCTGTGATGGACGTGCTTTCTTCAATCTTGATTCATTCGGAATGTACATTGTCAATTATTAGTACTATTGGTAGCATAAAGCAACAACAGAAAAGTTGTTGGATGTGGTATAAATGATAGCTCTTAGTAACTGATGATACCCACACGTCCAAAACAGAATCTTCCTTAAAATATGAGTTAAGAATTACCTTGAGCACGGGACGATCCCTGTATAGCTTAGTAGTAGAGTATAGAAACGCTAAGCCAAAAGTCCCGGGTGAGAATCCCGTGTCTAGGTATCATTTAGCAATCTATTCGGATGTAACAATCATGTTTTTTGGACAGATATTAGAGACTTCTTGCTCATTCGAGACACACCAAAGTAATTTTCAATTAGCTTTGGTTTTATTTTCAAAATACAGAAGACATACAAAAAAAACACAAAATAACTAATGCTATAAAATGTGTATTTAAATTGAATAAATAATGGAATAGAATATATGAGTTAACATTGGGTAATATTTTCAATAAAATACCTGCGGCACATTTGAGATAAAAAATAAGTAAACATGGAAAGTAATTAAAAAAAAACTAGGACAATGATAGTCAATTTAGTTCCGCCTGAGAGGATGGGCAGCCTAAACCTTGTACTATCGTATATTATTCTACTAAGATTGATCCGCGCATGCGCTCATGCATGTTTGGCCACTGCTCAGTAATAAAAGTGTCATGACTGCCGTGATAGTGGTAACCCACATGCACTCTCAAGCTTGGTGCACACGACACAATTCCTTGTGCACAATAATTATGCTCATGTTTTACCCAAATACTATTCACATGGCACGTAAGATTACATACAATATTTGAATAGTATGATGACTTTTTGTCCTTTTTTATAGTTAGATAATTGAGGATTTTTAAAATATTATTACAATAATTTTAACAACTTTTTAAAATATATGTTACTGATGTAGCCTACTTAATATTTTGTTGTATTTTGTCACCGAGTATTACTACCCGTTCGGGTTGCACGCATTTGAAATAACTACTACCCGCTTCAGTGTATGAATAGTCTATGGTGTCACTCTCATTTTATACTGGTCTACTGATGAAGGCAGATTAGGGCTCGAATCCCAGTCGAATCTAATAAGGGCGGTTTTTCCTAAATTGTTTTACCACTCTACTTCTAGGCAAATGTGGGTAAATTAGCTATAAATAACTCCTTTCTCATCCCTACCTTATTAGAGTAAATTTTCAAATATGCGTATAGCCTGAAACGGTAGTAAAATGCGGTGATAAAAAAAAACTAATTACGGTCACGATCTATACCCCGTGGGCTTTATCTGTCAGGATAAATTGCGGGAGGGGTAAGTTTGCAGGCAAGGTAATTGTGTGGGTTCGAAATAATATGTAGGTTTACGAATTTTGGTTTGGTTACTAAAAGATAATACAAAATGTGATGTTAGACGAAATATATAGAAATGAAGAAACTGGAGGCTCACGCTCGTGGAAGAAACGGCTTAACTTGTAAATTCTTAGACCGATGATGTGTATTGTTATCATGCGTGCCCCCTACATAACTCGATCCCAGGACCCAGGGCTCAACGGATACCCTCTTAACTACAAGTACTACTGATGACACGAAGATGTCGTCTGATACGGTACGGCGTTGGACAGCGTAACCACCTGCGATAGAGATGGAATTGTGACAGCCCCTTCGCCAAATGTAAAGGTATTATATACCACGATATAACCCCTTTTCTGGACAAATGATTCAATTTTGTTATGAATTGCAAGCACTCTAATGGAACCTTTCTAATACGTTACTTCATACAAGCTATGCCGGCAATTTTAGCGCGTGCATCCACTCGAGTTATGTAAATCAAAACAAACATTCAAACATTGCTCAGTGTTTATGACATTTATCTAATTTATTAGGGATGAATAAGGCTGAATTCCAAGGCGGTGCACTCGCATTTAAATGAAGGGAAAGTGGAAAACCAATTAGGAAAATACACCCTCAGGTTACTATACCGTGTTTCTAAGCCCAATCTCTAAGTCATCGGCATTCTAGTCTGACGCTTTAGACCATTAAACCAACCAGCGGGTACTTGGTATGTTAATAATGTAGAAACCCACTTCGGTGGGCGCGCGGTTTGAATGTGAAGATAATTTTTTCCAGTTTGCTGGTGACAGGAAGCTTAGGGTTCACATTCTGGCCTGATGTACTAAGGGTGGTTTTCCCTAAATGGTTTCCCACTCTTTTTCCACGCAAATAGGGATACCTTTTATCTATCGTATCCTTGCTTCCTCTTCCTCAGACCATTATCGTAATTAATATAACACTAAGAGTAGTGATACGTGATGTAAAAAAACAACGTAGAAAAATAGTTTAGAATAAATACTATAAAATGCTGCTACAATCATTATTATTGATAAAATATGAGAAATTCGATTAATTTTAAAGGACATGCCCACATCAAGATGAGTGAGAAAACAATAACAACGAACGAGCAAAGAAGTGCGAAATGAAATGATTAATGATGAAAGTCAATAACCCTTCAGATCTTAAACTGTTTGCAAGCCATGTGTTTCCAACGCAGAACCATTTAAACCTCGCTTCTAGCTACAAAATGGTGCAGTGAAAGTTATTATGGGGTCAGAGGGATGTAGGGGTATTAAACGGATAGTATTTATTTAGTAGGTACGCATTAAATTAAAGTAAAATTGTTTTTATAAAATTTATATATTTTAGGCTACATTATGTAGGACAACTATCACACAAACATAAATAATTTTCTCCATGGTAGATTACACTTGCTATATTATCTCTAAAATTGTGTGTATATATATGTGTGTGTGATTTTAGAGATAATATATAATATGCAATACATGCAATTTTGGAGATAATATATATATATATTATGTACATTTGAAATCTGTAGCAAGTGTACTCTACCAAAGAGAAAAATATTTATGTTTGTGTGATAGTTGTTTTACATAGTGTATCTTAAAATCTAAAAATAAAATAAAATGTTTTCACCCCCCCCCCCCTTTTAGTGAAAAATTAAAAANAAAAAAAAACTTTGAAAAGGGTTTTGCAACCGTAAGTATTTCACTTCCGTGCGGTAATAAAAGTCTCTAGAAGATTTCGGTCAGAAGTTTATTGCCAAAAACTTTTTTTTTAATATCGCCGATCGATGATACTTGAGTTGTAATGTACTCGAGTGGGACGGTGACGTCACAGTAACCCCCATCACGTGATCAGCGGATGGCAGGGATCGTGCTAGCTAAAGGTACTATCCAATCTAACACGTCCTACCGTCAATTCACATTGATTGGTTCTTGTACACGTCATCCAAACCCCTTGTTTCTTCAAGAGTCACGTAGTAACTATAATCTGTTCTAAATCTGATCTTGGTACATACAGATTTTTATTTACAGCTTATGGTGCGGGTCAGTTTTTATTCGAGCAATATATTTTCCACTACCGGCTTACTAGTCATTTCATAGCTTCCTATGCCTTATACCCTAACCTAAGACAAGCACAACATCCAGTTCTCGGCCGTTAATTTATCAATGGGATAGAGCCAACCCATATTTCACCAATGATAAATATTTCGTTCATGCCAGGAATCGAGCTGGTTACCCTTAGCTCAGTAGGCAGTCCCGCTACCGAATGAGTTAAGGTGTTGGATTCTCATACAGATAAATTATACATTATTTAAATAGGTTTAAACTTCTACCAAGAGATGAAGCTTGACTCTTTATGTGCCATCAAGTTAAAAAAAAAAGTGGGTTAACATTTCTGTTTGTATCTGTGGTTTCAAACGAAACGGTTTGATAAGTCTTGTTCAGATTTGAAACTAAATATTTAAATGTTTTGTGGCTATGCATCGAGAAGAAATTGCGATTTTGATATCAAATATATTGTTAAGAATATAATTTATAATTCAAATAGTTTTGCAATAGCTATGATAATTTTGTTCAAAATTGGTATCTAGGGAACGCTTTATATGATAAATATTATTTAATTGTTTTTCAGAGATCATTTCTTTACGGTTAGCTTAATTTCATTTTTAGTTTTTTATCCAAAATAAAAACAACTAAATGAGAATGTGTTCATGATAATAACGTACATTATATTTTTAAAGAATCTGATCCCTCTAGAAAAGAGGTATTTTTAATTTTCTATATACAGTACTTAAATGAGTATTTTTAAATGTTGTATGCTCATTAAAAATAATTTACTTTTTGTATTCGTTACTTGGGGTAATATCCTAATATGTATGTTCATGTTTTCGTTTTCTTAAGCGGTGTTTACATTTATCAAGTTGTTTGATTAAAAGTACACTGATCGTTGACTTTTCCCTTACATAATATGCTTTTGTTTTTTTAATCGGTGTTTACATTTATCAAGTTATTTGATTAAAGTACATTGAACTCTGGTTTTTCTTTTGCATAATATCAAATAAAAACGGAACCTTTAAGCAGACATACCAAAAATGTATTCAATTGAGGTGGTAGAATGTCGCAATTCGAATTTGAGTTTAACAGGATTTTAATTGTCTTAATTTATTTTAGCACTACCCATTCAGGCCATGGGAAACCATTTAAGAAAAACCAATCTCAGTACACCCGACTGGAATCGAACCACTATCTACCCGTCATCGGAAGTCTAGTATCTTGCGAGAGTAGCACCTCTTAAATATTCGGCCACCGAAGTGGGTGATTTTATTAATTTTTAATCTAACATTTCCAAGATTTATATTTTACCATTTTTATTTTATTTAATACTTCAATACACTCGCCCAGGATTTGAACTCCGATCTACCCGTCATTGACTGTCCAGTTTATTACGAGAATGAGTACTTACACCAGGAGGCCATTGAAGAAAGTCTGAGTACTTTTAAATATACCGCAGTGCATTAGGGCGCCACGGTGCACAGTTTAGGAACTATTGACCTAGATTATTATTATTATTATTATTATTATTATTATTAGCACTGCGTCTTACTACCCGTTCGGGTTATACGCACTTACGCTAATGTGTAATGGTAGGGTGATTGTGAGATGAAATGGAGGACCTACAGTTTAACGTGGAATCCGAACCACGGTGGAGGCCTGGCATTCCCCACATTTACAAGATGTCTTGTCATAGGTGAAGGAAGGGTTTGGTAATCAGATAAATCTGTGCCGGGACCGAGGATTGAACCCCGGCCGCCAGCACATAAGTCTGACTCCTTACCCCTAGACCGCCAGGTCACCGACATCTAGATTATTAACAACCTAATCTAATGAGCAGGGATTGTTGAGAACCTTAAAGGAAATTAACACAAGCTAGACGACAAGAAAGCCACACTCATAAACCAAATCTAGCACATCCAGCCGGGATTCGAACTTGACCTCTCATCGTCAATAGTGCACTATATATTGCATATTATACTATATATTTTTACGTTGGCGATACGTTAGCATCGATAAAACTAAAATAATTAGTATTAAAACATTTTCACTACATCAGTTAGTTCTTAGAAAACAAATTCGGATGTCAACGCGTTTGATTGAGAACAAATAACCAGTGCTTGGATTTGTCATTAGCTTCATGGAGTTAGACAAGGACATTATCCTCTCACTTAAAAATGTTCAGCCCAAAATTCCGCGATGGCCATGACAAATATTCAAGAACTGTTTATCTTTTAATTTTTTATTTAGCACCGCGTCTTATTATCCATTCGAGTTATACACTTAAGTACTAATTACGCTAATGGGTTAGGAACTAGGAAGGTTTAATTGATAGGAAAGGAACCAAAATTTTCGTGGAGGGAGAGTGAAAAACCCCTTAGAAAAAACACCCTTAGTTCAACTGACTGAGATTCGAACCTCGATATCCCCGTCCTTTGCAGTCTAGCTCCGGTAGCGTGTCTACCTACTGAACTAAGGGTTCCGGGTTTAATTCCCGGCATGGTCGAAAAAAAATTTGATTGGTGAAATGAGGGTTCATCCTTTCACATTGATAAATTAAAGGCTGGAGATTGGATATTGTGCCTGTCCTAGTCTTAAGTTAGATAATACATTATGAAGCTACGACAGGCCTAACCAGCCGGTAGTGGGAAATATATGGCTTTAACTAGGCCATAGGCTGGAAGCTGTAATGAATGTAAATAATTCGATAAATATAAGACTCAAACCAACATTAGTTTTCTGTTATAAGCCAAACTGTAAGCCCCTATCTATCCTTTTCCACAAGTTAAATGAGGTAAACATTCCAGATAAAATCCAACCGTAGGCCTTTATAAATAGGAATCACCACTAGCTTTTATCTGATTACCAAACCCTTCCTTCACCTCTGACAAGACATCTTGTAAATGTGGGGAATACCAGGCCTCCACCGTGGTTCGGATTCCACGTTAAACTGTAGGTCCTACATTTCATCTCACAATCACCCTACCCACTACACATTAGCGTAAGTGCGTATAACCCGAACGGGTAGTAAGATGCGGTGCTAATAATAATAATAATAATAATAACCATTAGCTTGGAGAGAGGATGGAAAAACCACCACAATAAATCAGTTGTTAAAAACTAGCCTCAGTTTACTGAGCCAAGATTCGAACCTTTACCTTCTCGTCAACAACCATCAAGAGCTATCAGTTAATCAACCGCTCGCTCGCACGCTTATCAGTCTAGCAGGAGCACTGCGCACTACTTCCAACGTTACAACTACGTAACCAAGGTCTCAACGGAGCATGTCATTTAATCCTAGTGGCTTCCTTCTGTCTGAGAAGGGGGTGGTCTATCAATCAATCAGCCTATGTCATACACATCGAGGTCGAGCTATCACTAGAGTATCATCGTGTTCCGGAAAACTAAGGAGAAGGTATATTATATGTAGGTAAAAAGGAAACATTGATTATATTTCTAGGGGAAATTTATTAATTTCTACAGCTTGCTTTTCCTTATAGTTCTTATCTTTCATAGGAAAAAACAGACAGTGACTAGATCTACTTTTACGTAATCATACGTCAAGTAATGCTGTATACAGCTATCACTATTATCTTGGCGTAGTTAGCTAACGCGCTAGTTTCGTGTTGAGCTAGACTGCCGAGAACGGGAAGATCGAACTTCGAATCTCGGTCAGGTGAAAAGGAGGGGGATCTTCCTAAATTATTTTTTTTCCAGTCTCCCTCTACGCAAATGTGGGTTCACTTCATCTATATTTAACCTTACCAATTCCTAACCCATTAGCGTAATTAGTACTTAAGCGTATAACCCGAACGAAAAGTAAATACGCGGGGCCAAGTACTGTTATTCTTATAAAATAATAACAATAAGGTCAGCCTCTTGAGCTAGCAATCAGAATTCCTGGCTACTAACCTAGAGGTACCGGGTTGGATTCCCAGTGTTGCCATAGGTATTTTTTCCCCCGAAGAATAATTGTTCTTATGGTCACAATAGTAGCTTTAATTAGGATTAAGCTATGTTTAAAACTTCTACTAGTACAACATAATTTAAACGGGTTGACGTAACCGAACCTAAATGGTGTCCAACCTAAAGAAACAGGTATATATTCGCTACTGTCAGTAGAGGATCTGCAATGTGTAGCGGACAAACCCTGATGAAAACTGCTAAAAAAAAAATAAGGCAACAAGATTGTAAAATATATTAATTTTTACCTTTTTACCTTCTCTTGACACCTAGGAGAGAGATTGTTGTGATCGTCAAAAAATTTGAACTAAAGATTTTGATCAATGTCGACGTTTCATGACCCCATGAAACCAAAAAAGTAGTTTTCACGATGTCGTCTGTTTGTACGTCGGGCTAGAGCCGAAACTATTTTACCGATTGGGCTAAAACTTGATATCTGAGCTTTCACAAGGTTCCCCCAAGGTTTTTTTTTTATAATTATATGTCAAAACCTAAATTTAAGGGTAGTTTAATGAAGGGCAACAAGAGAAAAAAGAATTGGTGTTATCAAATTCACTATAACAATTTTGATTTCATTTCATTTATAGACACTTTTTATCATAATAAACATGTTGTAAATTCCCATTTTGTCATGAAAATTACTTTGAAGGTACTTTACAAGGGTGATATTTTCTAATTTTAATCATTTCTCCGCAAATATTTGCGATGTGAAATATCTTTATCATTGTAAAGCTTAAGTACTATTTAAGATAACAATCTTTTATTTGAAATATACTTTATAAAACCAATAATTTTTGAGCTATAATCAAATATATATATATATACACACATACTTTTTAATTCAGTTCATTGAAAATTATTTTGATTCTTATGCTCTATGGTAGACAAATATATTTATCTTTCTCAATGATTTTGAAACAGTTTTCCTGGTTTCTAATGTCATAAAGTAACAGTTTATATTATTTTATTTATGATTGGTGTAATGTTTCTACAACAATGTACATACCCATTATTTCGTTTCACAAATCTTACGAGTTTTATTAAATTTATATTTTAAGATAAAAGCGAGAGAAGATTTGAGCGATGTGCCATGCAATTTATTTTATTTTATTAAAGGCTCTCGCTTAAAAACTTGTACTGTATAAATTTTACTCACACACACACACACACACACACACATACACATACAAGGGAGATAATTATATTCGTATTTAGTTCCGCAAAAGTCAACAGTCATCATGTGTACGACCAACCTTAATAGCGAATGTTATCAAAATAAATAGATATCAGTAAAACTTGTGCTCAATTTGATAGTAGTACAGGTTATAGTTCTCAGCGCGAAGTTTAATTACATGCGCATGCGCAGAACAGATTGAAATAGTATTAAATTTGCAAACTGATCACTGATTTTCTTGTCTAAAAAAAAAAGGAAATATCTTTGTTTTGAAAAAAATAGGTTTGAGGGAAATGGTTTATATTAAATTTATCTCGAAGACATATTAATAATCTGAAAAAATGGTTTTAAAATAGTCATTAAAGTTTTAATATATGCAGACAAAAATCGTTTTTCTGAGGGGAATTTTATTTTTGTTGATTCCTAAAACAAGTATGAAAATAATGAACGTGTGGATACGTGTTGTATATTTTGATAATTTAAAAAAAACTATATTTACGATTGATAGTTTATAGCAACATAGTTATAAAATAAACTTAACCAGATCCCAGATACTAATTTATCCATACCTTAACTGAATGTATTATAAAAAAATCTTAACATTTAAATACTAATATATTTAATTTCAAAATAAGCTGTTCGTTTGAGCTATCCTTATAGCTACACCAAAAAGGTAGGACTTGTTATGGGATTTATAATAAAAACACCCGAATTTGAATCGGAGTAAGAGTGAAAAACCATTTAGAAAAACAAAATTTTTAATACTATACATTTGCCCGTAATTCGAACCTTGACCTTACCGTCACCAGTAATTCAGTATATTATTAGATTAGCACCTTAGACCATGTGGTCAAGGATGAGGATGTTACCAATATTAATTCTCGAGCAGTGTTAACTCATTTATTTATAAATACTTTATATGAATAAACTGCCAACTCTTTTTAACTAGTAATAACAGTGTAACTACTAATCAAAATATGCATAGATCTACCTTGATTAAAGGTACGTCCTGTAAACTATTTTTATGATCTCCTTCTCAATGTAATTTTTATCTCTTTGATGTTAATATTAAATTGTTTAGTGTCCTTTTGAACCGGATTTATTTTAAAGAGATTAAAAATAGAATAATTACGACTCCATTTCCCGTCTTTGCCGGATCTTTTATTATTATTTTTTTGGTGATATTTTGAGATTCATACGCTTTCTTAAGTTCTTAAAAAAGAACCTAGCACAAACAAATAGCCAGATTTAAAATTCGCGTTGCAAGGGGTGTAAAAGAAGTTTTTTTTTAGTTTTTTTTTTTTTAGCGTTATCGATGATCCATCAAACATCAAAGGGCACGAAAATGCGCCTTATCTCGAATAGATTTCCTCGTCCACACATTCGTGTTTATGTCTGCCAGTAGTGTCTTTGTGTTTACTCTGGAAATGGACCTACAAGGAATCCAACCCATTATTTATATAAAAACAGGACTGAGTTATATGATGGCTAGAAGCGTGTTAAACAATCCGACACCTTAGATCAATCGGTATCATGTCTGTCTACTGAGCTAAGGGTCTCGGGTTCGATTCCCAGCATGGTCGAAAAATTTATCATTGGTGAAATGTGGGTTTACCCTTTCACAGTGATGAATTAACGGCAAGGGATTGGATGTTGTGCCGTCTTAAGTTAGAACATAAGACATATGAAGCTATAACAGGCCCAGCAAACCAGAAGTGTAAAAATAAATGGCTTTAATAAAAAACTGACCTTGCGTACAGAAGGAAAACAGTGATGGATGTGAGTGTATTGAACCACAATTTGTTGTGGCTTGTTCTATTATTGACCTTAAACAAATATTCTTTAATGACAACGTTCAGATCATGTTTAAATAAAGTTAAATAAACTAGTATGATTAGTTCGGGTTCAAATGGTTTAGATGCCATTTTCAATTTATCTTCCATATTAAGCATGTTTGCCGTTTCCGACTGCAAACTTCTTGAGTCTGAGTCTCAACAAATCTGGATCATGTGTGTACAGTAGATGTATGTTCGTCATTCGACAAACAGTTTGAAAAGTGGTTCATGAAGAGGCGAACATTCGACATCAGGCGAATGCCACATTTGTACTACCGACCTTATGTGATGATAGTTTAATATACTCTATAGCAGTGGTTCTCATTCTTTTTATTTTGTAACTCTTGCTCGTGAGTAAAAGTTACCCCCACGATAGAATTTACCCAAATGACAGGTCAAATGACAGGTCAAATGTCAGGTATTCAAAGGAGAAAACATCCCCATATAATTTTGAAAATTCCCTACCGCGTTTGGTTCTCCCTCGCGTTTTCTCTTGTTATTTTGCCAAATTTTCTTTGAAATCTGTTCGCGTACTTCCTGAAAGTCACGCACGTAGCCCTGGGGTATGCGTACCACAGTTTGATAACCACTATTCTATGGAATTAGGAACTTAAAATTTTATTGCCGCACTTACAAAAATACGTCACCTACATCTATATTGATTTAGTTCTATCAAATCCACCTCATTGCACCCTGTCTTTCAGACCAGTTAATAACCTGAGTACGGTTCTAGATTCTCCCATTCACACTATATACACACTAAATTAATACTAACTAAAGCAAGAGCGTATAACACGAATGGGTAGTAAAACGTGGTGCTAAGATACCTTAAAGAAAAACCCAACTATAGCAAGACTAATCTTTTGGTGTAGTTCGTGTGGACTTTCTTATAAACTTCACCATACTCTTGTGGCACCCCTAGAGGACCAAAGTGGCACCACGGCGCCTCCTTTGAGAACGACTGATCTAAAAGCTAGTATTTATAGATGATTCTACCACATTAAAAATTAATAATAATGCAGTGTTACCTGATCTTCGAAAGACATTTTCAAGTCAAAGTTAAATGGAGAAATAAACTAAAGAACAATTTAAATAATTTTACTTAACATAGTTAGTTAGAAAACAACAGTAACCACAGGTGACTACGTAACTCTGTAAAAAATAAAAAAAGGAAATGAGGAAACCGATATTGCTGTGAGTGTAGAGGTAATAAAAATAAAAGGAAAGTGAAACAAAGGGAGTTACAGAACATTCACCTTTGTGAAGAGACAATTTAAAGGTCAGGACTGAGGTAATGGTGGGTAGAACAATGACTGTGAAGGAAGAGCCATTTGTGAAAATAAGAAATGTTCGCTGAAAGTGGTTTTATTTCAGTGTTGAAATTAGCACTTCCGCAATTTCGGGATAAAGTCATCTTTATTAGATGAGTAGGAATAAGGAGGATCTTTTAAAATAAGTGTACTCTCAGCTATGTATAAAGAGGTTGTGAGAACCCATGAAATAAATCACACATTGAAAACCATCCTTAATCATGTTTACCACCTTTTGCTGATATGATCCGGGGATTAAAATAATAGCTTGTCTTCCTTCTAGGGCAGTGGTTCTTAAACTTTTACTACTCAAGGCCCCCTAAATAACCTAAAATATTTTAGCTACACCCTAGTTTTTACTAACATATTAATCATTAAGTTTTATTCTAAATTAGTGACTTTATTTACTGATTATAATAACAAACAAACAAAAATACAGAAATTAACTTACCTAAATGTATTTAATGGGCCCACTGTTGTTGAACACTTTACACTAATTTGTTTATTCTTGTTTCAATTGTATTACTTAATTAAATTCACATGCAGGAGTCAATTTCAATGCTTCATTTTAATATTTATCATGATAGAATATCCCTTTTCACATAAATAAGCAGAAACAAAGAGGAGTAAACTTTAATGGTGCTGGTAAACAGATTTTATTTATATTATCCGTGCTTCCCCTCCCCTTCATCAGCCGGAAAATCGAGAGTCTACTGGACTTACATGCTTACGGTCATCGAATTCTTTCTTCCAAAACGTTAAATTTAGGATAATTGACTTCAGTAATAAACCAATAACATTTTAAATGATTTTTTCAAAGCCCCCCAAAAAACGTTTCGTGGCCCCCCGGTTAAGAATCACTGTTCTAGGGTAACCCAAGGGGATTTGTATGACACCAAATATGTCAACTTCAACAGTATAGCAGAATTATTTAACCGTTACAATGTTACAGTCCAACTTTCAAAGTAAGAACCCACTCTGATAGCTACTGAAGTTAATGTATTTACTTTAACGCATTCATACGCCAAGTAATATAATCTGCAGCTGTCACTTTTGATAGATATTATCAATAGCTCTAAAATAGCACTAATAATATGGTAACATGCTATCAATATTGGCAAAAAAAAGTATGTTTTTTTTTCTAAATTATTATTATTAGCACCGCGCGTTACTACCCATTTGGGTTATACGCACTTACGCTAATGTGTAATGGTAGGGTGATTGTGAGATGAAATGAAGGACCTACAGTTTAACGTGGAATCCGAACCATGGTGGAGGCCTTGCATTCCACACATTCACAAGTTGTGATTAATATACGTGTTGCCATAGGTGAAGGAAGGGTTTGGAAATCAGCTAAATCTGTGCCGGGACCGAGGATTGAACCCCAGCCGCCAGCACAGAAGTCTGACACCTTACCCCTAGACCACCAGGTCACCCTTTTTTTTCTAAAAGGAACTTCGTATGGAGATTGTAGTTCTCATTTTGTCTATGCAAATTGCTTAACTTCTAGGGACAATATTCAAACAAATACGTGGATATATTAGATTCTTTGATCTCCTACCCAGTTGAATGGAAAGAGTACCATTGATGGAAAGCATTAATTTCATTTTGTATCTGTGTTTCAATCATTTTAAAAGTTTTGGACCCGCTCATTTTACAAATTCTTATCAAATCTACTTATTCCGTCCTTCCATAAGAACAAAATGTGAAAAGCTGTAGCCTACATGATGCAGAATTTAAATTATACTTCTTATTTCGGAATAACCAGTGGTCCGGCTGACCCCTGACCAGGAAACAAATTTATTTTCTGGTCCGGCCTCGTTCATTCCGACACAGGCGGTAGCTCAGTGGCGTAGTATGGCTTATTACCAGGGTAAACAGAGTTTTTTTTTAAACGGTTCCGATGATATATTCCCAGTTATTAGCTCCTTACTTGAACAATAACACTTAGGGTTATGCTATATAAACCTCCCATTAAAATGTATGTTCGTTTCTAACTTGTCTATAAGTGTTTTTTTACTGAGTGATGATAAAATTGTACTGTACGTTGACAGTTTGAATAAATTCTGTTTACCCTGGTAACACGATGCACCACGCCAATAAGGTAGACATATCCTTAAAAACAATAATAATTATAAGCCATTTGGGCTGGAGTCAGCTAATAATTAATTAATTAATATTAGCACCGCGTCTTACTACCCGTTCGGGTTATACGCTCTTACGCTAATGTGTAATGGTAGGGTGATTATGAGATGAAATTAAGGACCTACAGTTTAACGTGGAATCCGAACCACGGTGGAGGCCTGGCATTCCCCACATTCACAAGATAACTTGTCAGAGGTGAAGGAAGGGTTTGAAATCAGATAAATCTGTGTCAGCTAATAAAACGACTCAATCGAATGTTTAAATTAGAAAAACAAACGATGTGTATAGTAAGTGAATCTGTTATTTCATTGCCCTTTAGTTGGACTGATCACTTAATTTATTACCGCTTTGTAAACTAACTGTAGTAAAAATTACAACACGCTCTATTGTTAAAAGTTAAACTTAAACAAAGTTGAACATTTTAGAGTTTTTTCTTATCACCACGTCTTATTATTATTATCATTATTATTATTATTATTAGCACCGCGTCTTACTACCCATTTGGGTTATACGCACTTACGCTAATGTGTAATGGAAGGGTGATTGTGAGATGAAATGGAGGACCTACAGTTTAACGTGGGATCCGAACCACGGTGGAGGCCTGGCATTCCCCACATTCACAAGTTGTAATTTATACATGTCTCTTCAGAGGTGAAGGAAGGGTTTGGTAATCAGATAAAGCTGTGCCAGGCCCGAGGATTGAACCCCGGACCCCCAGAACAGAAGTCCGACACCTTACTCCTAGACTGCCAGTTCACCATATACCGCGTCTTATTACCTGTTCAGGCTATACACATACGTAACCTATTAATTATTCTAATAGGAGAATATGAGTGAAGAGAGAGAGTGGGAAACCATTTAAGCAAAACCACCCTCAGTATAACCGAACGGGGTTGGAAACCTGATCTCCCTGTCATCGGCAGTCAAGTCTTTTGCGAGAGTGACACTTTAGAACATGCGGCCACCGAAGCAGGTTTCTACGGTGTTGATCATTTATATACAAATAAGTAATCCCAACATTGATATCCAAACATTTATTCTCCCGGCTATTTTAGTGTTTCATTCAGGAGTTCGACATATTAGCTCAGTCGGTAGAGTGTCGTCTGTCTACTGAGTTAAGGGTCCTGGATTTGATTTCTGGCATGACCGAAATATTTATAACTGATGAAATGTAGTTTTCATCTTTCACAGTGACCGGCCCCGTGTTTGATTCCCGTCTGTATTCATTGAGATTTTTTCCCAGAAGAGGAATTACCCTAAAGGTCACCAGGGTTTGGTTAATTAGGCTTAAGTTGGGTTTAAGTGTTTCCACTGGTTCTACACCCTAATACTCACAATCATTATCACCTCATCTCATCCGGACATGAAAAGAGCCTCCAAGGAAGGGATGTAAGATTAATACATTCGGGAGTCCCCTTGTCATCGGTACATTAGTACTGGATAGTCTTTCCCCTACTGGGCTACAAAAGATGTTGAAGCTTAAAGATCATACTTTATTTAACTTTGAAAAACTTTATTTTAAGTTAATATTACAACTAGTTATTAAAGGTAGTCCCGTTAATTAGATTAGAGTAATAATGTTTAGTATTATTTTATATGAATTATTAAAAATTAATACATTTTATTTGAACTCATTAAGAAAGCGTACGGTAATAACTAACTATTAGATAGTAGAAAAGTGTGTTTAGAGTACTTACTATTATAATAATTAATAGTATTTTGTGATTTTGAATTCTTAATCTAATACCTTATGTAAAAATTCTAAAAATTGCAGTAACCCTCTTCTCCAAGTGATGAATTATCGGCTAAGGGCTGGTTGTTTTGTCTGTTCTAGATTTAAGTTAGTTTATAAGACGTGTGCTGATATAATTAGTTGGTTCAGATAGTGCACGTTGAATACCTCAACTAATTGTTTAAAAAAACTTAAAAGGGATTTATCAGACATAATTACTGTAACGATGACTTTTATATCTTCCCCCGTTATTACAAACAAGGCCGTATTTAAAGCTGTGGAGTTCCAAGGGTTGTACAAAATTGAAGAACCCCACATTAAACAAATATTTTTCTTTTCAACATTTCGAAATTATCATTTTTTTTTTTACTTTACAAAATTAGCTTTTAAAAGCTCAACGTTAAAGATATTATTTAAATAAGGAACTATTGACATTACAATAAATTAGATGGGTTTAAAACAATAAATATTTTATAAATTTTGTTTGTGTTCAGTTAAGCTTGAAAAAGGACAAAATATGTCAAAAAATTTTCTTACTGTAACGGTTTGTATATGTCCTGATATGTGGAGGCCCAGGGCTTCCTTTAAATCCAGGCCTAATTTTATATACATATTATATATTTTTTAATGTTTTATTAGCAAAGCGTTGGTAAATAATACATGAAATAGATAGCTAAACAAATACAATAAATAACAATCGATAGTGGCTAAATTCTTAATATAATTTTTTTTTTAAGGGACACCTAAAAAAATTCTAGAAATACTTAACTTTAGTTTGGATTATGTTTCTTTAAGGGATATTGCATCAGGGTGATCACGTACAGGGATGTTGCGTCATGGTGATCACGTAGGACTACCATGTGGTCGATTCTTTCTGTACACATACAACGATCTATATAGTGTGCCACAGTTCAAACGATAAGAGCATAAAGATAAATATTTGACCGAGATCAAAAAAAAGGTACACAAACGCGAAAGAGCATTGTGTTATGGTAAAAGGTTGAGGAAAAAGGACATAAGGGTAGAATGGTTTGGTAGAGTCAGTAATGCATACATATGAAACCTGCTTCGGTGGCCAAATATTCTAAGGTGTTACTATCATGTTTGACTGACCTGCTGATAACATAGAAATCGCGGTTTGAATGCCAGCTGGGTCTACTGAGATTTTTCTCCCCAAAATTATTCCCTACTCTCCTTCCAAGCAAATGAAGGCAGATTTTCCTAAAGTGCTTAGTTGCTCCTCCTTCCTCCATTAAATTAATTATCATATATGCTTGTAACTTAAACACATAGTAAGACGTGATAAATAATATGAAGAGTTAAAGAAGTGGTGAGGATTATAGTTATAGTGAATTAATAATAAACTTAGAATAATGTATTCTGTATGACGTACCAGAGAAGAACTATGAAAATTAAAATTAATTTCAATGGTTCATTAAAAAAATTGCACACGAAGTCTTACTACCCATAAGAAACATACGCACTAATGGTAGAGTTTGTTATAATAATAATAATAATAATAATAATAATAATTATTATTATTATTATAATTATTAGTGATTATAAAGGATTAAGGTATAGTTAATTTACCCACATTTGTGTGAAGGGAGATTGGAAACAATTTCGTAAAAAATATCTCATTGATTCCTCCCAAGATTCGAAACTAGACTTCCTGTCATAGGTAAATCGAAAAGATCGAGATTGATTCCTTTGTTCAAGTATTATTATTATTATTATTATTAGCACCGCGTCTTACTACCCATTCGGGTTATACGCACTTACGCTAATGTGTAATGGAAGGGTGATATGTGAGATGAAAATGGAGGACCTACAGTTTAACGTGGAATCCAAACCACGATGGAGGCCTGGCTGGCATTCCCCACATTCACAAGTTGTCTTGTCAGAGGTGGAGGTAGTGTTTGGTAATCAGATAAATCTGTGCCGGGACCAAGGATTTAACCCCGGTCGCCAGCACAGAAGTCTGACACCTTACCTCTAGACCGCCAGGTCACCACCTTTGTTCAAGTGCCTACCAGCTTGGGTTTTATTGTTAAATAGCACCACTAATTTTATATAATTTGAATAGTAATGATGATTTAATGAAACATAAAAACTGTTCTCTTTTAGGCTAAATTTAATACATTATTATGTAGATCATTTCTAGAACACTCAAACGCCGATATTGGATTTAAGTGAATTTATACAAACACACATAATTAAGAAACTGTACTAACATGTGTATAGAAAAATGGTGGGTAAACTAAAAGTAAATAGGTAATAATAAAACATAATTAATAATAATATTAATATTTAGCACCGCGTCTTACTACCCGTTCGGGTTATACGCTTTAAGTACTAATTACACTAATGGATTAGGAATTGGAAAGGTTTTATTAGAGGAAGTGAGCCCGCATTTGCGTGGAGGGAGAGTGGAAAACCATTTAGGAAAAATCACTCCCAGTTCACCCGACCGAGATTCGAACCTCGATCTCCCCGTCCTCAGCAGTAGAGCTTAACACGACAAGCGCGTAAGCCAACTACACCACCGAGCGCAGCACGTCATTCGGGCGTTATAATTTTCTTGCCTGTTAAGTGAAATGTTTATTTGTATTTAATATTTAAGTAAATAAGAAAAGTAAAGAAGTATGCATACATTTATAAACGGAAAATTACTAGACTTTCAACAAAATAATCATATTGAATGGCACGAAAATGTCTTCGATAAAATTGTAGCCTATTTCGTCTAAAAAGTGACCTGGTGGTCTAGGGGTTAGGTGTCAGACCTCTGTGCTGGGAATATGGTGTTCAATCCTCGGTCCCAGCACAGATTTATCTGATTACCAAACCCTTCCTTCACCCCTAACAAGACGTGTATTAATCACAATTTGTGAATGTGGGGAATACCAGGCCTCCACCGTGGTTCGGATTCCACGTTAAACTATAGGTCCTCCATTTCATCTCACAATCACCCTACCATTTCACATTGGCTTAAGTGCGTATAGCCCGAATGGGTAGTAAGACGCGGTGCTAATAATAATAATATTTCGTTAAAAATATTATACTACTATAAAGCCACATGGCTGACTCCCTCATTGCATTAATGTTTACCCACTTTCAGATGAGCTAGAAACTTGAAGTTTGGCAAATTTATAGCTTATAGCCTGTAACCCACGGGAAAATTCCAACAAGTAAAAAAAAAAAATAATAACTCTCGAAACAAAATAAAAATGGTGTAGCAACTTTAAAGTCGGTGCGAACCTTTCTTTGGATGTTTCTTGTGGCTAAACGGTAAGACCTATCAAAAAATTACTCTAGAACTACATTAGTTTACATCCACGTGGAAACAAAACTCACGGGGGGTTTGGGGACAGAGCCCCCAACGAGCAAAGCGAGTAATTGACCGAAAATGCTAGGGCATAGTGGACTTAAAGCACATTTTCAAAACTACCGGTTTTATAATATGATTTCATAACTTATTTTATATTCATTATTTTTTCATTGTTTAGTAATTCTTGTCAAATTATAATATTTAAAGAGAATATACTTTTATAGCTATTAACTATTCACTTCAACATTATAGCTATGACCTCCAAGACATAAGTGCTGGTATGATTAATTTTTATATTTCTCCAGCTTTTAATCTTTTATGATATTCTTAGATATCATATTCTGAAAATTGAAAAATGACACCTGGACACGGAAATCGAACCTGGGACCTTCGGCTTAGTACGCCAATGCTCTTACCACTGAGCTATCCAAGATTCATCCTGTGCCCATGGTCATTATTATTTTTGCTCACCACATTTCACTTGCCATCTGGGATGTAAGAATTTTTATACTAATAAGTTAAAGGTGCAAAAGTGTTTAACTTTAGAGGAACTGCACCTCTATATTTTTTGGGAGGAGAGTGGGAAACTATTTATGAAGAAAAAAATTAAGGCACACATGACAAATATTTGAACCTCAACTCCAAGTCATCGACAAACCATATCATATGATAAAAATATATTCAGCCACGTACCCATTAGAGCGAGAAAAATAAAACATTTGAAGTTAACATAGTTTAAAATTCAAATATATTTGCTAGGTCCTATGCTTACATTTTAACACCATCGAAAACACTTGAATAATAAATAGTTTCACCTAATAGTCATAAACAAATATACTACTGAGATACTATAATATACAAAAAGAATAAAACATGTAGTAGGCTTAAATTTAGAAAATATAATAAACGAACAAATTTGGAAACACCAAAGACTGCTACAATTGTTTAAAAACTATTAATATAAATATACGTAATTTGAAAAATGCCATCAAAACAGGCGAATTGAGACCAGGACCATTGACTTACCAAGCCAATGGTAATTCGTGTCTATAGATAATTTAGATCTCCCTAAGTATCACTAGCCATGTACAATTAATTAAACAAGCGTTATCTTTCTCCATATTAATATAAAATAATATAATATCAATATTAAAACATGATTAATATGCTAATATAAAATAATAACAATTATTGATTTAATTGATTCACCTAATCATAAAGCACGTGTGTAGTATTCAATCAATCTACAAAATAAGTAAGGGAATAAACTGTTTGCTTAGTAAACACCGGTGTTGCCCTAATTACATGACGGTAAACTCACAAGGTGAGCGGTTTGTATCCGCAACAAACCCCCTTCCAATTAGGACGTATACAGGATCATCCATGCTTTGTACCCAAATTGAAATCGACCCAAAATACCTTGCTTGAATTCGCAGAGATAGTTGGAGTAATGTATTTAATTGG
Source organism: Timema monikensis (assembly GCA_902151445.1). Taxonomy (NCBI): domain Eukaryota; kingdom Metazoa; phylum Arthropoda; class Insecta; order Phasmatodea; family Timematidae; genus Timema; species Timema monikensis. The sequence goes on from CABFVZ010000626.1 coordinate 149,031, forward strand.
ATACCAAATGATCACTTATCACATTTGTTTAACCTGAGTATGCCATTAAAGAGAATAGTATAATAAATTTCGACTGGTTTGTTGATGTTATGTTTTTGTCATTTATCTCTAATTGAGATTTTCAAAATATGTAATTAATTCTATATAACCTGGGTAGTTTCAATTAATTATAATAATCCATTTATTTTCAATGCTTTTTCAGGGTTATTTAATTCAGTGAGAAGAGTTAGTTTTACAATTAAATTAACAAAGTCTAAAGTTACTATCGATCAACATTTTCTAACAAATAGAGATTTAAATATGAGAATAAAACATAGCCTAGGACACAGACAAACATACAACAGATTAAAATGGCTTCTCTCCGTGGGAAAACTCGAGTCTTTCAACAGTGGTATCACTAGGTGCCATCAAGGGACATTTAAAAAAAACTCATTTTAAACATGGTTTATATAGAGAGGACACAAATATTCATCTTTAGTCAATCGGCCGGTTTCCAAAAAGATGGGTTCAGGTAGAGATTCAACCCCCTCTTCACATAATCCTACCTCACAAATAGCTTATGCAGACTGAACATTACTATTATAATGTTCCCTTTATGAAAAACATGTTAAAAATGAGTCGTTTAACAACTGCATTCATGGAAGTGCTTTTTTCACTGAGCATTGACACTAGCGAACCCCAGTGTTGATGGACTCAACCTGGCTCAAGGAGTGCAGCGAAAGTTTCGTTAGGCTGAGGATCTAGTATATCCTTGTCTTTGACCTAGGAAAACACGCAAAAGTTACACAACAAGACCTAACGATAGTAATTGGACTAATTTGATATGAGATAGCGTTAAAGCTCTGGTGAAACGATAAAGCCCTAACTACATACTTCATACCCGTAAGGTTTATTTATTTGAGGTATTTAACGTGCACTCTCTGAAAAAACTAATTATATCAGTGCACGACTTATAAACTAACTTAAATCAATAACAGATAGAACACCCAACCACCGGCCGTTAATTCATTAATTTGAAAAGGAAACCCACATTTAAACAAATAATATATTTTTCCGTCATGCCAGGAATCGAGCCCTGAAACCTTAGCTCAGTAGAAAGATAAACTAATGAGGGATCTAAGGTATCTGAGGTACCCGTAAGGTCTTTAGTCTATCGAGAAGTGATCGACTCCACAGGAACCAAATGCTTTGTCCATACAGTTCCGGGGTCCGTCCGTGGTCCGTTGTCCGTTGCACTTCGTAGAAGTTGAACCAACTTAATTTCCTCAAGGATCGTTACTACGGACTATAAACACCGATATGTTAATTGAAATTAAAGAATCATTGATGGACTAGTAGAGGAAACAGTCAAAGTTTTTTTTTAGATTATTTTATTGACATGTATGTCCACTATTGATAGCAGTTTCTAGAAAACTTCACTGGATTAAGGCTATCATCTGTTGGAAAATATTAAATTATGATAATTTCAATTGTTTTTATCAAATTCGATAAAATTATTTTATTTCAATGAGTTTAATTGGACTTTTTTTATATTTTATCATTAGATAATGCAATATCACATGAGTAGTGGCGGAGTTGAGAAAACGCGAGAAAAATAAATGTTTTTACAGTTTTTATAGCAAAACTATTTTTGGTAAAAATAAATAATTCAAATATTGATTCAGTACAAACATAGAGTTTAATTCTCTTCTCATATCTGTCAAGCGTATTCAAGAATTTATTGACAGCTTTTTATTTTTATTTAAAAAGTCTCTCATCTAATGCCGCTATGGTATCACCGTGTGAAGAAAATTAAACTGTATGTTCGTACTGAAGCAAAATTGTGTTTATTTTGGCCAAAAAGATATGTTGCTATAAAAACTGCAAAAACTGATTTACTCGCGTTCAAAACAGCCCCACACCAAAAACATTGAGTAAATGGGTGCACAAAATTATAGATCACAATACTAGTATTTAAGCCTGTCAGCGACAGGTGAACTAAACTTTAATAATAATGATGAAACTTATATTTTTAATATACACTGTAAAACGAAAACCTGCTCACTCACTCTAAGAAAGGATTTTTTGAATAAACAAGGGGGTTGAAAATAGGGCTTTCTTGAATTCACTCGAATAAGAAACCCGTAATTTGAGGTGTGTTCTGATTTTTTTTAAAGGTACAGTGCACTATATTAAATTTCTCTCTCTCTTTATCTAAAATTGAAGACAGTTTATTAAAACTAGTAAGATTTGTGAAATGAAATAATAAACATTGTTGCAGAAACATAATGGAAAAAATAAAGCGTCAAATTCCACCAGAGAGCATTAATAAAATAAAATATACTTATGCAGATATATTGAGGAAAATCTATTTTCACCAACGAGCATAAAATTTCACAATTTTAAAGTATCTCAGTTAAAAAAAATTTGATTATTGCTCATAAACTATTGGAGCAAATCGATAAAGAAATTTTAGGCAAACAAGTATTTCTGTACCCTTTTGGGTTAGGGCCTACAACATTTAAGATTCCTAAGCCATTTGGAGTTTGAGAGTTTATTTTAATTTTTTGTTTTTAAACCTTTCCCCCCATTTTGAGAGTGCCCAATGATAATTTTCCGTCACCATTCAATCAGAAAGAAACATATTGAAAATCCGACTCCGTTAGGTTTTGTTCCATTGTTTAAATAAATGCCTAAAGTTTCAGCTTTAAACAGGATGAAGAAATAGAGCATCACTTTCCACCAAAGAGCATATATGAAATAATACACACTGTTACAAGAACCTCGAGAAAAGAGGAAAATCTCTGTTCACCAAATAGTATAACAATCAATACACACTTTTCAAAGTACCTAAATTTAAAAACATATATTTGCATATAGCTTGGAAACTATAGGCTTGATAAAAATATGTTTCAAACAAATATTTTTTTAGTTTAATAGTACTATAACTTTACAATAATAAGCTATTTTGTATCTCAAATAGTTGTGGAGATCTGATCCAAATAGGAAATTTACGTTTATGTCAAGTACTCCTTAAATCATTTTCGTGGGGAAATGTGAGCATTTCCATTTTGTTTGTAATGTTAAACAATATCTGGATAAGAAATTTAATAAAATTGCTAGGACTTAAATTTAAGAAAGCCCATTTTATCACTTTTTTTCCCTTCTGTAAGCTACCCTTAATTTTAGGGTAAGCAATTTAATTCCAGAAACTCCTCGAGGGAGCCTTATAAAAATCCTATATATCAAGCTCTAGCCAGATCAGTAAAATATCTCTAGGCCTAAATACACACAGATAGAGGGCAGACAGACAAAAAATAAATCTGCCCTGTTAGGTTATGCCCCGTGGTTTATATTAAAATTATGCAAAGTTTCATATTTCTAAGTATTCTAGAGTCTTCAGAAAGGTTTGTAAAGACAAACACACACACATATTAGGAAATTATATATGTAAATACGGATTTAATGAGTTAATATAAGACGGAGATTACCGAGTATATAGATGGAAATTAATTCAATGCCAACGTGACCCTTGACCCGAGAGGTCGGACACTAACCTACCTAACCTAACCTACTTAACCTATCCTAACCGAAAAAACCCTACCTAACCAACTTAAACTAGCCTAACCTACCTAAACTAGCCTAACCTACCTAACCTACCTACCTAACATAACCACCTAACTAAACTAACCTAACCTGTCATCCACTCACTAGGCGTGCTGGTGAATTTCCACTTTAATTGTCCTAGCCCAATAGATTAAGTTGTTAACTAACAACTCTAATAGCAAACGTTTGAATTATAAAATTAAATTAATATGTTAAGTTATTGATACCAAGTGTCCAAGTGGTCTACGGCATTAGATTCGCATTGCATTTGGCCACTCATCGTGGAAAAATTGTGAATATTATCTTTACCGGGTGTATTAAGAATTTTTTAATAAAATTATGTTTTTCCTTGAGACGATTCCATATTTTACTCACGCTAATAAGAATGCATTTACTCAATTCCTCCCTACTCATCACTAATATTATGTAATGGTGTTGATAGCTTTTGTGTTAAACGCACAAACATTAAAAATAACATTTTAACCCTTTAAACAACGTTGTTTAATGTAGATGGAATCATTGATACTCTATTTAAAAAAAACCTTGACCCAGAAATTTGAACTGAGTTTATCTTTTTAGATCTATTTTATGTTTGGAAAAAGATTACATTTTAGATTGTCTCGAACTGATATCATGCCAAGATGACATTATTTCAAAGTCTTATGTAATAAGAGTGTCGGATCGTAAAAGAGGACACTTTTTATTAAGTGTGCTTCAGTGAAGTATTATACCCTGACAGCCAAGAAATATAAACTACGAAGGTTTAACAAATTAAGGGTGCTATTTATTTAGAACTGAGCTATTTATTATGGGAATGGTGGTCCTGAAACTCCGAAACCATCAAAACCATCCTCATTTACCTTAAAATGTTCCATTATGACTCATTAAAAATTATCTTATGTGTTTGAAGGAAGCTAGATATAATATGTTTCTAATAATTTACCTTTATCTCATAAGTGTAACATTTTGTGTGACACGACGTTGAAATTGAGCTGATTTGACCTTTTAAGATGGGGATGCAAGGAACGCGAAATCAGTTCAATGTTTTTTGCAGTTTTTATAGCAAATCATCTTTTGATCAAAATAAATCAAATATTTCTTCAGTATAAATATAAAGTTTAATTTTCTTCACACTTTGACCCCAACAGTTCTGAATATCTGTTAAGAGTGTCGGTGACCTGGCGGTCTAGGGGTAAGGTGTCGGACTCATGTGCTGGAGGTCCGGGATTCAATCCTCGGCTCCGGCACAGATTTATCTGATTGCCAAACCCTTCCTTCACCTCTGACAAGACGTGTATTAATCACAACTTGTGAATGTGTGGAATTCCAGGCCTTCACCGTGGTTTGGATCCACGTTAAACTGTAGGTCCTCCATTTCAACTCGCCATCATCCTACCATTACACATTAGCGTACGTGCGTATAACCTGAACGGGTAGTAAGACGTGCTGCTAATAATAATAATGTTAAGACTGCCCAGATTTCTAAGTTTTCTAGGTTTCGATTTTTTTTTTGTCTGAACAGAAAAACTGATAATCAATATGGTAGAGATACTCATTAAATAACGTAAATAGGTAGTGGCACACTATACTAGATCAAAATTCATCTAATGTTTAGGTTTTAATAATATCCATTGTTAATTGCAGTAAGGAGATATTTAAGATTAATAAAGAAAGGAAAAACTTAAGTGTTACATTCTAAAGTAAAATGATATATTTTGTGTAAACAATTTAACGTCAAGGTAAGGTTAAATGATTTGATAATGGCAACAAGTAACACATTTACTAGCGATAAATAAACAAAAGAGAATCTAGAAGTTTCAATATACAAGACAATAAACAACTATATTTATTATTTAGCACCGCGTCTTACTACCCATTCAGATATTAACTAAGCTAATGGATTAGGAATTGATAAAGTTGAAATTAGAGGAAGTGAGCCAGCGTTTGCGTGGAGGGAGAGAGGAAAACCATATAAGAAAAACCATCCCCAGTTCACCCAACCGAGATTCGAACCTAGATCTCCCCGTCCTCGACAGCCAAGTTCAACACAAAACTAGCGCGTTAGCCAACTACGCCACCAAGGTGGGTATAAGCGAATATAAATTCATAATTGAAATAATGATAGACTATAAATTGACAACTAACTTATAGTTACAAAATTATTTTATGAAGATTATAAAAATATGGATATGTTGAGATTAGTTTTTAAGTGACACAGTAGTCGGAAAAGTTTTGCCTTCCATGAACTAAACCTTTCCTCAAAATAATTTTCTTGAGTATAGCCCTGTAAAAGCTACATTTTAGACCTCACACGGGATCAATTTGCAGGGTCATCTCCCGAAAGAGTTCAAGAACGCTGAACAATTGGGGTTGGCTAGAAAGTGTTTCACCCCTAATAATTCTTTATTAGACAAAATAAATGAACGTTTCCCACGGACGGGTATCTCGTGTTAGTACGTGTGACCTTCCATTCCAAGGTCGTTGCTCCCTAGTTCTGGAAATAGAATTTTATCCAAGCGAAAGAGGTTCTTCTTGTTTTTCTCTCAAGAGTAAAATGTCCGTTAGGGAAATGACACACTTGAAGAGTCTCTTCACTCGTTTTTATTGGTCTCTCCTCTTCTTACTCAACACTTCACAAGAGACAACATTTCAAGGGATTTGGATAAAACCCTCAAAGGGTCTTCAACATTGTTTCCATAACGGGTCAACAAGATAAAAAAATACGCTTACTTTACTTAAAAAATATTATTTTTACTAGCATTATCGGTAAATTTGTCTGACAATTTTTTATTTCTCTTTCCCCCCCTATATATAAATATATATATTTATAATATCTTCTTTCTCCCTATATATATATATATATATAATATATATAAAATGTATTTAAAAAAATTACAATAAATACAATGAATATTACGGATGATTTAAATCAAATATAAAATAGATTTGAATAGAAGCTATTACTATTTTATCACCGCGTCTTACTACCCGTTCGGGTTATACGCTTTAAGTACTAATTACGCTAATGGATTAGGAATTGGGAAGGTTGAATTAGAGGAAGTGAACCTGCATTTGCGTGGAGGGAGAGTGGAAAACCATTTAAGAAAAACCACCCCCAGCTCACCCGACCGAGATTCGCACCTCGATCTCCCCGTCCTCAGCAGTCGAGCTCAACACGACAAGCGCGTTAGCCAACTACGCCACCGAGGCGGGTTTGAATAGAAGGGAAGTGAATAATTAAACAATTAAATTTACATCAGGCTATATTATTAACTTGGATTATCTTATAGAACACTGCTAAGTAATTAAATCAAGTGAAATTGAGGGATACTAACAATAACATTTTGAAATAAATAGTATTTAAATCATTTCAATTATTTTAATCATGTATTGTCCTTTATTAAAATTTATTTTAAATGTTTCTGATTGTAAATACCACTAAACTTTATTTGACTTGATTATATATCAGTTATTTCCTCAAAAAATAAAAGTTGCAATATTTTAATATAATTTAATTAATAATAATAATAATAATAAAATATTGCTAGTCGGGGCTACATCACTCACAGCCAAGTTTGTGAGAGAAAAAAAGTCAGTACAAGTGAACCATTTCCATGGGTACGCCCAAATGTACAGTACTAATCGTACATCATTTCCGTGGAATCTTTTTCCGTATCCCAATGAAATGAGGTAATGGCGACAGTTAATATGAGGGTGTGTAACCAGTGAAAATACTTAAAAATAACTTAAGCCTAATTAACCAAATGCTGGTGACCGATGGGGGTAATTCCCCTTTCGAGAAAAATACCTAAGGTAACAACCGAGAATCAGTTCCGGGACCCCTCCCTAGGCTAGGAGCCAGGCGAACTAACCACTACATTACGTGGGGCCGATTAATTAATTAATATCCCTTTAATTAAAATGTATTTAACTTTATAATACAATATTATCTTAATTGTATTTTTTTTCATAGATTTTATATATCGACTGCTTGATGTGGCGTAGCAACTAAATTGTAAAGCAACTTGCCTAAACCTTTTTTCATATGTATTTATTTATATAATATTTATTAATAATGATTAATATTCAAATACTATTCATGGCCCACGCTGTATTGTTTTCAAGGTCACGGGAGGGTTGCTAGGACGCGCAAGTGAGCCAACCGGCCGGCCACTCTGGCGTAGCTCCATGTAATCAGGTCAGGTGTAAGGTGGCAGATCCCAGCCTTGACATCATTTTAACGCTTTCGCGAGACTCGAGCCTCTCTTACAGAAGATTTACAATTCAAATATTCAAGATATATTATTATCAGGCTTTGGAACCTCAAATCATTAAGTGTATTCGAGATGCGTGGATTCGATAAAATAATAGATTCAAGATTAAAATAAAAATTGTATTTTTTTTCCCCCTTCAAAACATTGTATTGAAATTTGATTTTATATCGTAGGTCGGCATAAGCATAATTATATGGAAATATTAACCACAAGACCCCATCACATTGGTTTAACACTTAGTTTTTTTCCACCACGTATTACTACCCTTTCGGTTTATACGCTTATGTACTAGTTACGCTAGTTGTTTTAAGGATAAGGGAGGTTATATTTACAGGAAGTGTAGCAGCATTTGCGTGGAGGTAGAGTGGTAAAAAAACCACCCTCAGTACACCCGACTGAGATTCGAATATTGATCTCTCAGTCATCGGCAGTCTAGTCTACTGTGAGAGTAGTGCTTTAGACCATGCAGCCACCAAAGCGGGTAGTATTTAACTGAATCTATGACTGTTATAGTGAAAGTATCTTAGGAAAAAATTTTAACATTTGGTTATCATATCCATTTTATTTTATTTTGTTAAAAGTCTACTCCGATTTCCTATTGTGTTCATAATATTTGTCCAAGATCCTGATTTGAGATTCTGGATTCGAAGATAAAATGAAGATTTGATTTCGAGATTTGAATGTGTAAAATAGTGGATTCGACTCATCTGGTTGTTTGATCTAGTCAAAATGTCAGTAGAATATATTGTATAATATCTATTCATTCAACTCAGTGTTAATGAAAGAAAAGCAAAATTGGGTATTTCAAAAATAATTTTAAGTTATTTATATTTCTCTGTTATAAAGTTTTTTTTACTAACTCCATAAAATAACTTCACCACAAAGCCATCTCAAAAGACGAGGTTGTTTAAAATTATATGAAGCTTAAGTTTGCATCTAGGTCATATATGGATTAATTTAATCAAATTCTAACCTTCGTTTAACCTGAAGGGTAAAAAGCTTACCTTGCGTGGTTCCACTATGGCGTGGCTTATAAGATAGGGCCACAGTAGCCCATCAAGGTAAAAGACCGCTACCTTTCGCGGTAAAAGACGGGTACCAGTATACTTTTGACTGATTCAAATCATAAGTATTTTAACAAGTAACATTTTGTCTACTCACATATTCTGTCTAAGAGTATTTGTAACTTAAATAATGTAAACTTAATGATTGATTTAAATCTAATTTGTTACACACATAGGTTAATAAGTGACACCCTCAATTTAAATAGAGATGTTTTTCTTAGCTTGTGTCTCTCGTATCCTTAGGGCGGTGTATCACCAAGATATAATCATAAAATATTTTAGGATATTAGTGATTCTGTTAAATGAATTAATACATATTTTTACGCAACGTCATGCACATTTAATAACCCTTCTTCCCTTCTGTCACGCCCTTGATTAGCTTATCGATAAGACTTTTATTTGTATTATTTTATTTTATTTTATTAAGAGCTGGAAGGGGGTTAGATCATGGTTTTGAAAGGGTTAAACGATTTGAGAAAGTAAGGGGAACACTCAGATAAATTGTATTTTTTAATCTTATATTATTACAACTGAAGAGAAAAAAAAATCGTTAAGAGTTATTTAAATAATTAGTTTAAAAAAATTAAATATTTAAATTTACATTTCTCTACTATATCTAAAAATTCTCGATATTGTAATTTTATGAAAATATGTAACGAGCGTTCCATCCATTTAATTGGCATAGGCGGTTGTAAAGGGCGCAAAGAACCTAGGGGCACAGTACAATAAAAAGGATAATTTAACATTTAGAAAAAAAATATATTAAAGAACCTAATACTTATTTAGAAATTAAGAAATACCATTTAAATATTTTATCTAAGATTAAGAACATAAAAAAAAATTGACTAACAACATAATAAATTTGTTATTTTATGACATTCGATGTAGCTTTGCCGACGAATCACTTTTATATTAAAATCAAAAACTTCTGAAAATATTAATAAAAAAGGAAGGGAAGAGGAAATAATATTTTTGCACATGATACACCTAATTTAAATATTTAGAACTAAATAATCTGGAATTATTACTCTGATGGGATAGGTGTATGATGATGAAAGCATTTTAGAGGTAACATACTCGCATTTTCGTGGAGTGAGAGCAGGAAACCATTTACGAAAACCCGACCAGGATTCGAATCCCGATATCCCCGTCATCATAAGGCCAGTCTAATACGAGAGTGACGCCTTAGACCTCACTTTCTATTGCTAATCTACCATTAATGTAGGGGAATTCAATACAACGAGCACAATAAAAAAACACGAATATATTAAGTCATTAAACTAAATTGAGAAACTTATTGAGATGTGTTAGTTCTTTTTAAATAACAACAATTAATAAATTTTTGAACCGATATGAAAAAATACTGAGAGTAAAACAACTATATTAACTCTGTTACAAGTAGAGAATCAACAAATCTATTTTACAATATTTTTTAAAATTCCAGTGCCTAGTTTTATTTTGATTATTTCATAAAATAACACTTTTTCAGCAAACTAAAATCATTGTGAACTACCTTCATTACGGTATTGTGTATGTTACTATAATGGGGTCAACTAAATAAAGCTCCTCTAGTATTATCTTAATTTCCTGTTAACCTAATAATTAAGATAATTAAAAGCAAGTATGCCCCGAATACCCTGAATATTCCTATTGCAACCTTGACTGAAACAACATTTTAGCCTTCTATTTTTTTTAGAGAGCAATTCTAAGAGCATTAATTTGTTTAAGAGCTATCACGGCAAAATTTCAATAAAATGGAGTAAACGAGGCTAGAATAAAAGCTCTTTTTATACCTTTAATCAGAAATAAGGGCGAACATTAGAAATATGGCCTATTAAATAATTATCATACATAACAAATGATAAAATATTAAAAACATTATTTAAAAATATTAATTGAAAAATATATTTTTTTTTAAATTTTCTTGCAGAGGAAATTTTATATATCCTACATTTCAATAATACTTACTTTTCCCCCCATGCTTCGCTTCTTACAAACTAGTTCTTCTTGTTCGCATATTTACGCTAATGGGGTAGGGATGAGAAAGGTAGAATAAAAGGAAGTGTACACGCATTTTCAAGGGGGAAGAGCTAGAAACCAACTTGGACACAGCTCAGTACACCCTGTTAGGATTCTCAGACATCATTGCCAATGTAAAATCAGACAAGACAAGGCCGAAATCTCATATCCATGTGCCCATCGCCATGGACTTAAATATATTTATATTTTAGTAGTTAGTTCTAGAGTAAATACTTGCTACAAAATACTTTAACAACCCAATCAAAGGGATAATATTAATATAATATTTAATATTTAGCACCACGTCTTACTACCCGTTCGGGTTATACGCTTTAAGTACTAATTACGCTAATGGATTAGGAATTGGGGAGGGTGAATTAGAGGAAGTGAACCCGCATTTGCGTGGAGGGAGAGTGGAAAACCATTTAGGAAAAACCACCCCCAGTTCACCCGACAGAGATTCGAACCTCGATCTCTCCGTCCTCAACAGTCGAGCTCAACACGACTAGCGCGTTAGCCAACTACGCCACCGATGCGGGTGGGATAATATTAAAGTATAAAATATTCGGAAGCTATATAATCTGGAGAATAAAAATGCACCTTCCTTTTGGTGAAAAAAAAAATCACTGAATTTCTTGATGGTTCGGTTTCTTTCAACACCCACTTCGACGAACAACTTTCTAGTTTCCAGCACACAAATTATTTGAGCATGGATTTTTTCAACATTCGGTGAAAAAATGTATATTAACCAAAAATGTTATTATTTCTAGCCCACAGAGCCTTTGACTATGACACTTCTAAAAAGCAATTTAAATAAAGCATTACCATATATCTTAAATTCACTGAAAACCTAGAGTTATAAATTTATTTTACATTTACCTAGTATTAAACTCTTATAATTTCCATGAACACAGTTTATATATACTGTACACTCCATTTACCATAAAAAGTACTAAGTTTACCTCGGAAAAGGTCTTCTACCTTTCAGGATAAACGATGTGTACATGAAGATATGTATTAACTTTTTTATTTTTTATAATTGGGGTGACATTTCTCTTCTTTGAACTACCAAAAATTAATACCACGAATAATATAATTATTCTAGGAAATACTATCTTCCCCCCCAAAAAATATAGGGTGACAATTAATGAAAACGTAGAAAATACAGAATAGTAGAAACAAGAGAGGAGCAAAATTCGCAATTATACTTTTAGTCTAGAGAGATAAAATATAGTTCTGTAATGTAACTGTATGAGGTAGAATAAGTTGTCAGAGTGGAAGTAGGGGTAGGTTGATAGACGGATGATTGGGGGGGGGGGGAGGGAANGGGGGGGAGAGAATGCTGGAGGAAGGTGCGACGCAGAGTGAGTGAAAGAGACAAGAGTTTTAGGAATGGGGTGACGCTTCATGAGTAAGGGAGGTTTGTTTACTTGCTTCCATCGTGGGAAATTAGGCCGCGAATATGAAACTAGAGAGCATTAAAACAAAACACAGGGGAGCTGAAAATATACCTGGAAAAGATACTTTTTTTTTTACAGTGCTTGGTTTATATTTTACATATGAATGAATTATAAACATATCTCATAAAATGTATTAAGATAACAACAATAAAAAATACACACTATTAGAGTATAGCATTTGGTTTTTAAAAGATTAAAATATATATTATCTGTATATAGTAATATTACAAAACCTTAAAACACCAATATGTTAAACTTTAAATATTCAAACATAAAATAATCATTGCTTATTATTTTGACTGTTTTTTTTAATAAGTCACTTTCCTTAATATTTAGAGCTCGATGGTAGCAATATAAGTACCTCGAAACTTAAAAAAAAAATATATTCTCATTCTTTTATTAAAACTTTGGGAAAAACTTACTAAATCACTTTCTCAAAAGTGAAATTAAATCGAGGCAAAACAAGAACGTATAATACCAACACTAAGAATAAGTATTCCCTCTTTAAGTAACTTAACTAAAACTTATTAAATTAAGAATGTGATAGTTATGATTTCATATTTAAATAATGATTTAAATTATATCTATAATTACTTTAATATTATAGTGTGTGAAACATTTCTACACTAGTTTAGACGTTTGTATACTTTGTATGGACCTGCCGAAGAATAAATTGATTTAATAATTCAAAACCAGATATTAAATTTTAAGTTTTTTCAGTATTGCTTCATTCATATGGTTTTTCACAGGATCTAAGGCACCAGAATAAAAAAGAAGAAGAAGACTGGATCACCTGTGATGGGGAAATTGAGGTTCGAGTCTCAGCCGGGTACACTGTAAGGGGTTTTCCACATGTGGTTTATCGGAGAACATCGAAAGAACACAAGAGGGTTTAACCTCATATCAAAAGCAGACGGGGAAATATCACACTGAATTACGTGGCAACTTGGCAAATATATATTGTCAACAACACCCTTACTCCCTACAATAATTACAGTAAAGTGATGAAATTACAGGGAACAGCTCCATTACCCCCTACAATAGTGGCTAGGTCGATAATTGGCTAACTCAGGAAACTCACAATGAGCTCGAACCATAAAACGTATCATAGTATGGTATTCTGCATTATTAATTTGACAACAACAAAATTGAGGTTAGTTAAATAGTGTTCTCATTTTAAAATGATTATTTTTAATTTTGTTTTTTATATTATCTAAATTCTACAATAGAGTAAAACGATTTAATTAGTATCGAGTCCACAGTTCTCCTAAAGTGGATAGCAAAAAACCTCACCCCGATGTGTCGTCGGGTCCGAGCTGTATTGTCTACCTAAGTTAGGTGCTATCTGGGGGGTAAGACTAGCTCTTAAAATTACTTTTTTTTTACCTACTTCGGTGGCTTCACGGTCTAAGGCGCTAATCTCACAGCAGACTAGACTTACATTGACGGAGAGATAGAGGCTCGAATCTCGATCGGGTGTACTGAGGGTGATTTTCCAAAATGGTTTTCTACACTCCCTCCATGAAAGTGTGGGTACACTTCCTCTAAATATAACCTTCCTTGTCCCTAAAACCATTAGCGTAATAAATATATAAGCATATAGCCCCAATGGGTGGTAATACTTGACGCTTAAGAAAATTACTTTAGTTACACCTCGTTAGTACCCTTTCGGGTTGTGCGCAAACATTAATTACGCTAATTGAATAAAGAAGGAAGAATTTTAGATGAAATGTACTAGCGTTTACTTGAAGAGAAAGAGAGAGAGAGAGAGTCGGAAACCTTTTAGAAAAAACAAACCTTCAGTACAACTAACTGGGTCTCAGTACAGACCAACCTCAACGTAACTAGCAAATCAGACTAAATACGATTGACATTTAGAGCACGCGCCCATTGGCGCTGGTCTCTTAGGATAATTAATTGAAGTTTAACCAAAGGAACTTTGGAACTCCATAAACAAATAAACACCTACATCTGTGGACACGTGGCATAAATGTCAAGCTCATTTAGTCTGGTTTGTCGGCGATGGGGGATGTGTTGGTGTTAGAATTTCCTACGGGTGTAATGAGGATGGTCTTTACTAGATGATTTCACACTCTACTTTTACACACAAATGAGGGCAAAATCCCTCTAAATCCCACCGTCTTGATTCCTAGACCACAAGCATAAATGGTAAATATAACGGTTATACCGTAATATGTAGGACCCCACTTCACCGGTGGACAGGATACACAAAAAATAATAAAAAAACGTTCAAATAAACAGGTGTCCCATTTGACTTTGTATTTGAGTTATATTATTATTATTAGCACCTCGTCTTACTATCTGTTCACGCTAATGTGTAATGGTAGGGTGATTGTGAGATGAAATGGAGGACCTACAGTTTAATGTGGAATCCGAACCACGGTGGAGGCCTGGCATTCCCCACATTCACATGTTGTGATTAATACACGTCTTGTCAGAGGTGGAGGAAGGGTTTGTTAATCAGATAAATCTGTGCCGGGACCTATTTGAGTTATAGTCATGTTTGTATTAGAGTTATGTGGACTATTTTTTAAGCACTGCGTCTTACTACCCTTTTAGGTTATGCGCTTATATACTAATCACACTAATGAGTTAGGTATTAGGAATGCTTAATTTAGAGGAAGTGCACCCGAATTTACGTAGAGGGAGAGTGGAAAGCCATTTATAAAAAAAAACCTCAGTGTACCTGACCGGTATCAAACCCCGATCTCTGCATCTTCGACAGTCTAGTCCAACACGAGATTAGACCACGTGGCCACTGAAACGGGTAATGTGTAGCTGCTTGACCTTAAATGAAGTTCTCAAAACGGCTGCCTCCAGCCTGAATCCACGACTACAATCATCATGTCATAGAACAACGCACTTTTTCAAACATACCTACTCAACAGGTCGAGAAATATCGAGTAAGGTAAACAAACGGTTTAGAGGAATCACTTGGCTTTAGCTCGGAAACAAGGTCAAATAGGAGATATGTTCATATGAACTCTTTACATTATTTTTGTAGATCTTTCCCACCACTGAAGTGGGTCCAACATGTTATGGTACCCCCCCCCCCCCCCCCACCCCTGTCTTTTTTACACCTCTAGAGGGGGAAAAGAGACGGGGGGGAGTTGGTTGCGGGGAGGATGGGG
>CABFVZ010000626.1:164755-167255 GCA_902151445.1 Timema monikensis
TCCACGTTAAACTGTAGGTCCTCCATTTCATCTCACAATCACCCTACCATTACACATTAGCGTAAGTGCGTATAACCCGAACGGGTAGTAAGACGCGGTGCTAATAATAATAATAATAATAATAATAATAATGGTTATCCCTATTCATCCCCGTAATCTCAAATTAAATATTGAAAAAAATATATACCTCTCCAAGACATTAAATGAGGAAAAATATTTTAACTTCAAAACTATCGGAACTATAAGATATAACTAAAAAAAGGATATTGTTTACAAATGTACTATTATTTTAATTAAATTATAATTTATTTATTGAAATATAGGTCATAAATTTCAATGTCTAAGGCTATCTTTACTGAGAAAAATTTCTACATAATACCCGAAGAAATTTGATTTTGAATTCTGTGTTTAAATAATATTTATATCATAACACGTTTTCACTTTTGAAGCACCTAATCCAGTGTCAGCAGTGTAAAGAAGAAACTGTATTATTATTTTTTTCATTACATGGAAGCAATATTTTGTGTGAGTGTCATATTTATTTATCTCCCTCTTTTCTTACTCTTTTTCCTTTATATAACAATTATTGCACTAAAAAGTTATATAGGTATGGAAGTTTGAGCACAATATGAAAAAAAAAGTTGTAAGACTTTTTAATTGGTAGAAGTTATAATTTACTAAGAAACCGTTTTATAACTTTGTTAGATAAGTGAAAAATAATTCCCACTTTATTTTCTCTGTATGATAGGTAGGCTTTAGGCCTACGAAGTAGAACTTTTGTAAACTGGGTCACTTTTGCCAACTAACTTAATTATTATACTTAGGTGTATACTGAGGTGAACCAAATAAAGCTCGGTAATGTACTGACCTCCAGAAAATAAACACAGCTGATGTGATACCGTTGGGAATGTAAATCATCCCCTAAGGGGTTTGAAGTTATTAATATTATCACCCGTATCAGTGAGTACGCGGACTAGGGCGTCAACATAATCTAATCTTGTTATCTTGTGACAAGGAGGTTCAGTTTATAATATTGATCAGGTACTCTGAGGAGGATTTTCCTAAATGGGTTTTTTCCTTTCCTCAATGCAAATGCAGGTACATTTACTCTAAATTATATCTGACACATCAATTGTATTAATGTGAATATACAAATAGGCTGGATGGGTAACTGAATTCCCCCTTTTTTTTAAAATATAGAAGCCATATTTGTTTGTGTGTGTGTGATATTTAGTAAGATGTGTTAAATGCAATTAAACTACAATTTTAGGGATAGGAATGAGGAGAAGCTTATATCTGTAGTATTCAAACTTTTTTGTTCACGTATTACCAAATAAAATCTCCAGTCAAATTTGCATCCCCAAATTTGTTGGTGCATAATTCTTCTATAATATACATCTAAATTAAATAAATAAACAAAAGCTACAATATAAAATAATGTATAATGTAGGCCTAATAAGTTTTAAATGAGCGATATATATTTGAATTGTACGTACCGCCTAAGATATATTCCCACATCCCTGGTGGTTTAATACCACTGGCTTAAAGGAAGTGTTTCTCCATTAGATTGGAGCCGGAATGAGAAAATCATATTAATAAATCACAAGTGGAAAACCACTCACCCCCTCCATAAATTTATCAGCCCACATTCGAAGAATGACCTTCTGTGACAGGAAATTCAGTCTATTTCGAGACTGAATCCTTATACTTTGTGACCACGAGTACAGGAAAAATTCATTGTAAGTAATATAAACCCTATAATAGTTTATAACAAATATGATTATTGTTTTCAAAACAAACACACATGTGTGTAGACAATATTTTATAACCAATTCGTTTATTATTATTATTATTATTATTAATAATAATATTTGCTTTATATTTTTAGCATAAATTATTGTTGCATTTATTTTAAATATTCTTTGACGTTCAGTCACTTTTTTAATTGAATTTTAATACAACAACATTATCATAAACTGTTTTGAATGGACATATTTTATTATTCCATACAAACTATTGTTTTAATATTAAAGCTGAAACAAAAGAGAGATAAACACTTATTAGAAAAATTATCCCTTTCTCTAGATTAGCTTTAGTGATTTTTTTTATTTCGCGATAACATTGATATAGCATTTTATGTGTGTGTATGTGTGGCTTTTGTGTGAATTTAGCTCAACACGTTATACCTTGTAGTAATCGGTTATAAAGTGTTGATCAATCAACTTAATGGAGTTCCGTAATTTGTCAATAAACGCTCATGTTGAGTATTCTGGGAAAAGTGACTTTTAGTTTTTGACAAAAGTAATTTCTTGTAATAAAAGAAGCACTGTCATTTCAAACGGTTACAACACCAGTTTATTAATATTTTAACACTTTTTAGAAATTGTACGTCTCCATAATCATGTGCTTAAGGTGATATAAGAGGGAAAAAGAGCTAATATCCGTGTTTATTAGTTTATTATGACATAAACTTTTGACCAGATTAAATCAAATATTGCTT
>CABFVZ010000626.1:172255-242725 GCA_902151445.1 Timema monikensis
TAGAAAGTATGTATATTTGTATATAATTAATTTAATAACCATACCGACAAAACACTCACGCTTTCATCCCATGCAACTTTTACACAACCTACAAAACATATTTCAACCAGTTTCACAGAATAAGCTTTGTGTTAGAGTTGCTTGCAATCCTCCGCTAATCAATGTCAATGTTATATCAAGGTTATGGTGGATCTATTATCTATCACACGGGGAGCGTTGTCCAATTAATCTGAAACGCTCCAACCGGTGTGTAGCACACACACACACACACTAACACACACACGCCCATAAAACGTGCTTTATATATGAATCAATGACAGACGAACAAAATAAGCGGATTAGAGTATTTATCATTTTAGCATTCACTGACGAGGTTTAATTAAAATAAATAAGCATGTTACGTAACGCCAATGCCAATAGAGTTTGTAGTGTGGTTATTATGTAGGCCTTTGAACCGGTGGATTTTAATAAATAGGTGTGAGAGGTATAAGGGGATAGTTACTTATATATAGGTCTCTCCACTCTTAAATTATTTAATTCTATATTATATAGCATGCTTGGCTTATAGAATAAACTATGTTTATTTATAAGCTACAAACTGCGAGCTCAGCTGGGTAGACAGTGCTAGCGGGGAATCCAATGTATTAGAAAGTGATGGTAAGCGTCCGTAAGAGCCTGTACTACACTTTACAATACTTACTTATAATTCAATTAATATACATAATTAACAACGTATCACCCTTCACTTATTTTGCTGCACCCACACAGTCATATAAAGACTGACCGTTATACTGTTCGCGCTAACTGTGACATTTTACGCGTAGCACGAGATTGGATAGAACTGTCTCAGGTTAGGGTTGAGTGGCGAGTTACCTTGTAGCAGTGATCATTTGACACGATTGGATAAAAAATATAGCTGTCCCTGGCTCTTCTATAGTCAAAATATATAGTTAAAGGTAGACCTTGGGCTTATTATTTAAAAAAAATCCCATGAACCGATCAAATGAAAAAATTAGTAAACTTAAATGTTGTACCAGACAATTTAATACTACAAAATTGCCAGAACACCTAACAAACAATCAAAATAACTCTAAAAATATTGATTTTTCACTTAAAACTCACTTTGGTAAATGTAAGTGCTCTGAATTATCTACTTAAAGAGCGTTCATATCACACGATCAGATAAAAAATATAGCTTTCCCTGGCTCTTCTATCTTCAACTTATATGCTAAGAGGAAGGACTTGGAATTAATTACATAAAAATAGTTCACATGACCCAATCAGATTAAAAAATAGAATATTTAAAAGTGGTCTCTTTAACTTCAATATTACAAAATTGCCATACACATCTCACAAACAATCAAAATAACTTTAAAAATATCGATTTTTCATGTAACACGATAAAAAGAAGGGCTTGTAATTAATTACCTACTTAAAGAAATATAACATTACACAATTGGATAAAAAGTTATCATCACGGGTTTTTCTATAGTCAACATAAACGGTAATAGAAAGGGATAAGACTTACCTACATACAAAATTCACATGAACTGTTCAGATAAAAAATAGAAACTTTAAATGTTGTATCTTGCACTTAAATACAAAAAAATATCTAGACACCCCTCACAAACAATCAAAATAACACTAAACTAAAATAAAAAATTGTAAAATACTCCCTAAGGCTGAAGGTTTATCTCGGAAATGCCTACATAAAGAGAGTTCACATGGCATGAGCGGATCAAAAATATAGTTGTCCTTTACTCTTCTATGGTCAACATAGTTATTATACGTATATACAAATATAAAAATAATATCTCGATGTATATTTTAAAACCTGTTCGGAGAATATCTTTTAAATTCAGATATCTCTAGCAATATTGTTTGATAGAATTGCCAGCTACACCTATAAATAGCTATTCATTTATTGTTCGACAATACAAGTTTATGACGATTGTGTTAAATCTAAGAGGTACTGAGAGTTGAAATAGAGATTCATTGTAAAACAAACAATCAAAATAACTAAGAATATCTAATTTTATAGTAGAAATAGCACAGCACAATTATTTTAAAATTTGTAAAGTTATAAACTTTAAATAGCAATTAAATTATTTAAAATTATTACAGTTCACGGGATATAAAGGGTCAAACTTGCTATTTTATGGGTTTTGCTTACCATTGTTAAGGTAAAGTATTATTAATGTATAGGGCTGATATTTAGTATAACTACAGTAGCCCCATGGCTTTTTTGGTGCTGACTGACAGCTCACAGCTGTCTTCTGACAGTAAACATTTAGGTATATACCTAAATGTTGACTGTCAGAAGTGACAGCTGCTAACACATGTTTTTGCAGAGCATATGGTTCAGCGTAGGGATACATAATTTGGTCTGGTAACTTTTCAAAGCCGTCAGCTGTCGGCTGTGAGCTGTCAGTCAGCACCAAAGAAGCCATGGGTCTACTGTAGACATTCATATGAAGTCTACACAGGAAAATATTGTTAATATTAATATTATTTATATTAACAATATTTATAATAATATTACTAAAGAATAACCTTTTAATTAATAAGATTAAAATAGTTCCACCAATACTTTTTTTGCAATTAAAACATTCATTATTTTTATTTCTCATTTGATCCAAAACTGACACTATAATATTAAAACACTCAATCAACCCAGGATCGTTAATATTTTTGTATAAATTAAAAGTGTCACGAATAAAAAAGATGTTCATAATCTGTGTCCAAAATATACCTTCATCATTACGACCCCATAAAGGTAATTAATATGTGTATAGCCCTGATGGCTGGTAAGATACTGTGTGCGTGCGCACGCGCAAACATACACAAAATTCAGGAAAGCGCCGTGAGATAGGATGAAACGCAACAAGTGCAGCATTTGTGTATAATAGGTAGGCAACCATAAAGGGACTGCAAAAGCATCAAGTATGAGAGAGATGAGATAATGGGATAACGTTATCTGCCACCCTACCATGTATTTCCCTATATTTTTCTGATTTTTGTAAATAGTTTCCAATTTATTTTCGTTTCAAAATATGCACTTCAAAATTCGTCCGCAGCTTAACACTCTGTATTGCCGGCCTGACAAATAAAACTATTTAAATCCATTCAAAAAAATAAAAGGACGGAAGGAAGAACTTCTAACATTGTTTTAAATAATTTAAATAAGGAATTTTAACCTAAACAATAAAACTTACCTTTTATTAAATATAGTAATTATCTTTCTAAGAAATTTGTTGATGCTTCTTTATTTATTTTCAATGTCGGCCATGCTTTATTTCAACGCATGCGCAGATCTGTCAAACAAGTGAGTGGCGGGTCTCGCGATTGTAAAAGAAGTAAGAAAAGAAAAAGATGATCTGTAAATAGCTCCAAACCAGCGCGCATTTCAATTTGGACAGATGAAAATAAACATTTAATTTTTTTAAGAAACATTGTTCATATTCATTGACATACATTTCAATCTTTATATTAAATTTGCATGTTATTTTATATTCATCTCTAGTCCATAGCCAACATTTTATCTTTTGTTTTAATATATTAGTTTTCTCTTTGGACTTGGAAGAAAATAAAACGTTTTAAATTTGACTCTTGGAACACTTTCTTAAAAAGATTAGGGTCTTCTTCCTCGGTATTATTTTAACATGGAGCAAAATCTGTGTAGCTCCAAACTAAATTTATTTTAAATTGGAACAATGGCTTTAAAGTAAAGTGCAAGTACACAAATGGAAATTTAAGTTTATGGGCAAAAACTAAAGGTTGTTTATTCCGTTAAATTTTAGACGAGGGGAGTTAATAAAAGGAAACAAATTCAAGAAATTAGTGCTGGTTCAACATGGACCAAATCATTGGTGAAATAAAGCCAAATCTTCAAATTTATATTTATATCTTTCTCTATGATCAAGAAACCAGGATTTATGTAAAAACTTTAAGAAAAGACTAAATATATTCACTCTTAATCTATTCTAGAGAATTAATTATTTTCTTATTTTTTGTCTAAACATTAATTATATTGATTTTTTCTTCTCTTTACTCAACACAATACTTTATTTTGTTTTACTCAAAACTATAATTATATAAGTTCAGCCTATATTATCTTTATTTTACTCTAGTATTATATGGTCTAAGCTCCTAAACTAAACCATGTTCAGAGATTGTTCTTTTAATGATAAATTTTTGATTAAGATGATAGGTAATACCATATATTTTATTTTTATTTTGTCAGATTATAACTATCCTTATTCGTAATTCCATAGGTAAGATTGGGATGTGGTAAAAAAAAGGGGGGGGGGAATAATAAACCTACAAAAGTTTCAATAATAGTTTATTTTATATATATTTATTGTATTCTAAATTAGTTCAATCTATTTCAACAATCCATTTGATTTAAAATGTTAATGTTTTTTTATTTTAAGTATCCTTTCAACACCTGTAGATATCCCAATGGTCTCGAGTATTAAGAGTCATCGTGCCTCTGTCAAAGTTAGCCGAGGTAAAGGTATATTTTTAATTATTATTATTTTCTCCTAGATCTTAGGAATGGTGCCTAGCAAATACACAATTGTATTCATCTCGACGTTAACTTTCATTATGTGAACATATTTGGAAGACACACCAAAATTATACAATATAATATATAAATAATTTTCTTCACAATGTAAATATAGATATACATACATTCAGAGCTACATCTCATCTCTCTCTCTCAGATATATATATATATACACACACACACACACACGAGCATCATTATTTTAAAGTTTATTCTGACAAGAATACTTGTACATTTCCTTGGAAGTCAAGAGTGTTGGGTTGCCATCCTGCTGAGAATAGCATATATATCGTATAGATTCGATCCTGTTGACGAGCGAGCACGGTACGACCGATGGACCTTCCTGGCTTGTTGGACATCGAGATCAGCCAGTATAAGTAATAGTAATAACGCCTTGTTTAGTGATTGGAGCCATACTGAGTGCATGAGAGTCGGCATCTAGCAACACCTGACTGACTAAACCACGAAGGGAATAAAATGTGATCTGATGGGTACCCCCCATCGGAGGGTCGATCGCGGGTCTATAGGAAGATTTGCTAGTCCCGCTATCGTGCCTTCTCCCTCGTCCCGGGAGATCTACCCGGTTACCTATGTAATAGTTTACTCATCTGAATCGATTAATAAATGTAAATTATTGGACTAACACTCGAATTTAACTCCGCACGAACCACCCATTCCAACCCCTACCACTCGGGGTCCATCCCATGTAAATCCCTACGGTGCCGTGGTAGTGTTGTAGCTAGGGTTGGCTACCGGGCACCCAAATAAAACGGGGCCGTATATATATATTTTTTCAGAATTACATCTCATCTCTCATTCTTTAATACTTGACGACTTGGCAGTCACTTTATGGATGCCTACCTATTATAATTTCTCTATACATATATAGTATATATATGTATATATATCTCTCTCTCTCTATATATATATATATATATATATATACCATTACTATATTACATACTATAACATTACTATATATACAAACCCTGAGTCAAGAATACTTTTACTATCTATTTATCTATCTATATAGTATAATTAAACACATATATATATAAATTATTACTATATATATTTATACATAGAGAGAAAGAGATAAAATTATATTTAGACTATATTTGTAGAGATAAGATATTACTTAGATGGAACATAACAATTTAATAATATTTTGTCATCTGATTAATAATATCTTTCTCTCTCTCTCTCTCTCTACTCTCTCTATATATATATATATATATATATAATTATACTTTATATAGATAGAGGGGTAGAAATAAATATTATATATCTATATATATATACATAAACTCTTACGGTGTGTTACTTTTAAGATGTAGGCCTTAGGTAAAAAAAAATAGTTAAAAAATAGCTAATATTATAAATCATACCAAAAGTGGCGGATAAAAGTCGGTAGATAATATAGCACCGTGTCAATATAGTAAAAGTATTCTCGACTCAGGGTTATGTTGTCTTAAGAAAATATATTCTAAAACACAAATATATTTTTTTATGGTGTTCTTTTTACTCACACATACATTATTTTGTGTAATCTTGAAGCGTCTAAATTAAAAAATGCCTGTAAAGTCATGGGACTGGAAATAACGCTAGCGTACATAGAGACTGTTTAACATATTAACGAGCTTTCTGAACATTTGTGTAAATATAAGGCGTAATAGAGTTGAAAAGTCTACATGCATACAGCGTATTTGAACATTTTCTTTATTTTAAAAGTACAAACTACCAATGGTGTGGATCCAGGGTCTGTTGTTGAGGGGGGGGGGGGATTAGTTTTCATAAGAATCCGTCAAATATAAATTAATTAGTTTTAATTAATAATAATTTTTAATATTAATACTATATCTAGTTTATACCAATAAATTTAATTAATCATTATAATAATAAAAAGAGAACTTGTAAAAAACATTATTTTTATTATCAAATTTGTAATTTGAAAAATAAAAATTTAACAAAAAGTAACTTTCACAATAAAAGCAGTAAATATATATAGACCTGTTTTAGTAGGTGCTAATAGGAAAAATGAGTATTTTAATACAAATAAATATTGACTATCATATTAAATTTAGAAATACAGTGGAGAGTTTTATTTTCAAACTATGTGCGTTTCTGCAAATTAGAGCTACATTTAAAGAGTTATTGTTTAGGTCATATAGGATATATATATATTTCTCATTCTTTACAACATCAATTTATTGGTTTCAATAATTGCTTATTATTTCCTATGCAAGGGAGGTATAAATCACCCCCATCCACCTTTTGATCCACAAATGCAAACTTTACACATATTTCAACATAAATATATGAGTTTAGAGAAATATAAATAAATAATAAGTAATAGTTTAATGTATCAGAATTTAATAACTTTGTTTCTAGCGGTAAGGGGCTGAAGTGTCCCTAAATCAATTGTTCATTCAGTCACTCAATAATTCCATTAATCAATCAATTAATAAATTAATCACTCAACCAAAAGAATATTTCATTCAATATATAACTCATCAGTTCACATTAGTATAAGTTTTACTTTTATGGGACTAGAAACAGGAAATATTGGATCACTAGGGCTGATTTTTTAATTAATTTAACATAATTATTTAACAGCTTTATCTATGTGAGAAGGATGAGAAAGATAATTTAAGGTAAGACATCCTTACTAGTGTGTAGATCTGTTGTGGAAAGCGAAGAGGTAAATCAAGTAAGGGGGGATAATCTAGTGGGGGTGGTGAACCACCCCCAGTGCACCTGTCCGAAATTTGAACCTATAGCTTCCCTTTTCAAAATAATCCTTTCAACTATGAGTGTGACGCGCTAGATCACGTGACCACTGGTGAGATCCGGGTATGATTAAGCCATGGGCTTAAGGGGATGTAGACCAGTGACCTTCGACAATTGGAGGGTCTCCAGAGGTAAGTGAAAATTTATTTTATTTGACAATGTAGAATCAAAGTATAAGTACTTTAAATCTCTAAAAGCTACTAATCAAATGTTTTAATTTTAATTGTTGTTACTTACTCTATGGCATTAGGAACTCAAGTTCATGGCCGCACTTACAAAAGTGCGCCACCTATACCTATTAGAAAGGTTTACTTTAAAGGAAATATACCCACATTTGCGTGGCAGAAAGTAGAAAACCATTTAGGGAAAACTCGACTGGGATCGAACCCCGAGCTCCCCTTTTTCGTTTGCCTAGCCTAGAACGAGAGTATCTCATTAGACCGTTTGGCCACTGAAGTAGGCTTTAAAGTTATTTCTGTTAGCCCTGTAGGAATTAAAAAAAAAAAAGTGTTTAACAGTACCTGTATCCCAGGGACCTGTACAATCTATATCTGGCCCTTAGTGACGGTCTTAATTCAGTAGTCAGACGAATAAATGAATGAGATAAGGAAACGGTTGTCTAAAGCCATGTCCAGACTAGAACAGAACACGAACATGTTCGCCACAAGTGTGGACTGTTTTCCGAATATAACATTGTAGAAAAAAAATTTGTTCGTCGTTATGTTCGGACTCGATCCACTAGTTTTCGGTTTTTGCCCGTCGTCTCATCGAAGGATGATCGTGTTAGGTCCCGTTCTAGTCTGGACGCTTCCAAGAACATTTCTCCGAACGTACAGTCGTTGGTGAGAAAGTAGTGGGGTTTCACGTGGGTTTTGAATTTTGTAAGTAGGCTTACATAATAAATATTTTGGCGAGTGTATTTCTTTGTGTGTGTTGAATTATTATTAGTATTATTATCGTCTCCTTTATTTTAACAGATTGTATAATGATGGATTGGCCTAGAGAAGATCAAATGAAGCTCATATATCTCTATAAAACACCATAGGTAGTCTGTATTATTATTATTTTTATTATTATTATTATTATTATTATTATTATTATTATTATTATTATTAGCACCGCGTCTTACTACCCGTTCGGGTACACGCACTTACGCTAATATGTAATGGTAGGGTGAATGTGAGATGAAATGGAGGACCTACAGTTTAACGTGGAATCCGAACCACGGTGGAGGCCTGGCATTCCCCACATTCACAAGAATATAGGTAGTCTGGAATCCTAAGAATACCTATCACTGCAATGATTAATAAAAACACGGGATGCGTGGGAAATATTAAGGCCGTGATGGACAAGGCTGTGCCAATAAGCTCAATGCACTGTGTGTGTGTATCTATATATATATATATATATATATATATATATATATATATATTTCTACATTAGTATAATCTTGTTATCGATCATCCGTAGGTTCTTTTTTTGTAGTAAGGAATAAATATATATGCTGCCACTGCTACTTTCACACGCGTACTAATCACTCCACCGATATAAAAGAACAGCTGAGCTAAAAAAAAAATTATGGAGCTTCCAACTATTGTAACACTTTGTGAACATGTTTTGTTCAAGTCTGGACCCGGCTTAAGAAAGTGCCAGTTTACCAGTATGAAGTTTACTTCCACCGATGCACATAACCTGTTTACCTAGAATTTAATATCTGGCGTCTTGTCGAAACCAGTTTAACATGGACGTGTTGTCAGACGGTAATCAGACGTCTAGCGTCACACGTATACTCATTAGACTTTTTTTTTTTTCATAGGCGGTATGGAAGGGAACGTGAGTTTTAAGAGATTATTTCGTGCAGTTTTTATATAAAAATTTTTATTATTTTTTGATCAAGATAAAAAGATTTTATCTTCAGTGGAAATGATTAGTTTAATTTTATAGGTGTTGTAAGAATTTACTGTTTTTGAGTATCTGTTCTGAATGTGAATTACACAACTCGTTCAGGACATTTGTATTGTTAATCAAATAACCAAAGCTATTATATTGGTTTAAGAGAGGATTTACTCGTATCTAGATATAATATTATGAAAATTGAAACCGGGACACGGGAATCGAACACGGGACCTTTGGTTTAGTACGCCAATGCTCCAACCACTGAACTATCCAGGGAGCGTTCCGTACCCAGGGTCATTCTGTAAAGTTTATTAAAAATGTTTCTGATCAAATTATAATGATGCTCCTTAAAAATCTTCAATAACTTTTAGAACACTAGATGTACAAAAATAAGCTAAATTTATCTACTGGAGATTTTTGTTGCTGCGAAATAATGTATCTTTTGTCATAAAAACTGCAGACATACAAAGCTTAACGTTTTTATTTTGGGTTAATGCATTTATCTTAATTATAATAAAGGGGTAGAAGTGAGTATAGTAAAACTTAAAGCCCTAAGATTATTTTCCACTCTTCCATCAAGAAAATTCACCTACACTTTCTCTAAATTAAACCATAATCATCCTTAGTACATTTAGTGTAAT
The DNA here is from genome assembly GCA_902151445.1 of Timema monikensis. Taxonomy (NCBI): domain Eukaryota; kingdom Metazoa; phylum Arthropoda; class Insecta; order Phasmatodea; family Timematidae; genus Timema; species Timema monikensis. Next base: position 182,153 of record CABFVZ010000626.1, read on the forward strand.
TAGTGAATATTTTTTTGTACAGCTTGAATGGGTAGTGAGACGTGTAGCGAAAAAAAAAGAGGGAGGGATATAAAACAATATTCATTTCATATGGAATTTTTGGTATTTAAGGTACCTTATTTATTGATATTTTGAAGTAACTACTGTATGATATTTGTATTATAAATTCGTATTCCTTCAAGTATTAGGTGGGAGAGTTCAATATAATCATCAAAATAGCCTTTGTTTGTTGCTGTCCAACAACATGTGTGTGATTTGATCAATTAATCCTATTTATTTACACACACATGTACTAATCAATTTTCATGGGAAGGGTGTTTTTAAATATATAAACATAATTTATTCTACCAAAATTAAGAAGATGTTATCATAGACTATTATTAGTGTTATTTTATAATTATAAATAATTTCAATAAAAAATAACAGTTGCCGATCACATTACCTGCCATATTAATACGTAAAAGTAGATTTATTAACTTTTTTACCTATCAGATAAAACCCTTCCTTTAAAAATTGTAATTTATATAAATATTATATTACACGAGCTATTAACATTTGACGGATTTATAAAATAAAAACACAGATGAATATATACTAGTCTCAACTTACTGTATATCCTTTGTCGAGGAAGTTGATGTTCGAATCTTGGATGTGTATAGTGAGGTGATCTTTCTACACGCAAAATAGTATACATTTACTATAAAATAATGCCTTTCTTGCCCCTATATTATTAGTGTAAATATGTTTACATCCCGGATGACGGTTAATACAAGGAACAAATACATAAAAACAAGTAAATCAAGATTAAATGAATAATAAAAATACTTGGATGGATTTAATGATATCTAGTAAAATATACAGCTTACTCAAATTTACCGAAAACGCTTTAGGACAAACTTCAAGAAAATTCTTTATTTATTCTTAAAATATAACATAGCTCCTTTCAGGTACCAGAAACTAAAAATAAATAAACGAGAAACTGCATCGAGAAACTACATAACACACCAGAAATCTTTTTTGAGAAAAGAAAAGTCATTTGGAAATCTAAACATTTAAGTAACAGATATTTTCTAGAAATAGACGTTATTTCTAAAAACTACTTCAATTGGAAGTTACATACTCGGAAACATTTAAAATAAAACTACATTTAAATTATGGTTAAGTTAAATACAAACTAGACTGATTGGTTTTTATGGAAAGTACTAATAAGACTGGATTATAAATAAAAAACACTGGAAGAATTCGTGAGAAATGCACCTATGAAAATACTGATAAGTGATGATCTATTTTTTTTATTTTTAGCACCGTGTCTTACTACCGGTTTGAGCTAGACACTTATTTACTAACTACGATCATACTTTTATGGATTAGGAAGGCTATATTTATAGGAAGTGTACCCGCATTTACATGGAGGGAGAGTGGAGAACCATTTTGAAAAACCTCCCTCAGTACACTTGACAGAGATTTGAACCTCGATATTCCCATCATATGCAGTTTATTTACTGTCGAGAGTAGCACGTTAGACCCTGCGGCCAATGAAGTGGGTAATCTATTTTGTGTATGTGTGTGTGCTGCATGTCTTAGTGCTCATCCGGCTATCCATATATTTTCACTAAAGGGGTAATCAATCATAATTAAGATATAATTTTGAGAAAATGTGTAAAAAAAATTGTGGAGGAATAGTAGAAAGGAATTTATGAAAAAATAACTAGATTGAACTGGCATGGACTCGAACCTCAAACTCTCCGCCATAGTAAAACCATTATATATGAGGTTGGCGCCTTAGCCCAGGTAATTATTTATGCCTTTTTTTAAAAAAAAAAAATTAACACTCTAATAAATTAATTGAATTAGACATCATCAGGTATTATATGTAATTATTAATACATAAAACTATTGTTTATTTTTTAATACCGCTTTTTTTTTATCTAGATCCAATTTGAGTTAATATAAAAAGTTTTTATTTATATTAAGTAATTAAATTATATAAGGTGACCAGGCGTTCTAGGGGTAAGGTGTCAAATTAGAGTGTCCTGGGGGTCTGGATTCAAAACCTTCCTTCGCCTCTGACAAGACATGTATTAATCACAACTTGTGAATGTGTAGAATGCCAGTCCACCATGGTTCGGATCCCACGTTAAACTGTAGAGTCTCAATTACCAAACATTACACATTATAGTAAGTGCGTATAACCCGAACGGGTAGTAATACACGGTGATAATAATAATACATTATATAATTAACTGAAACAAATTGAAAGTTAACTAAGAAAAACTTTCATATTTATAAAAAAAGGTGTTTGCATCAAATGTTCAATTTTAATCATGCCACAGGTAATTGGTTAATTTCATTTAATCTCTCAGAAAAATTGCTATCTCCTGTTATGTCTTTGGGGAAAACTTACAGCAACTTTCTGCATATCTCTCAATCAACACTACTCACAGATATACAGTACATATTGTCTGTAATGCTGCGTGTCATACTGTTTCTCGAGTTTGTTTTAAGGTTAGATAGATAACTAAACTAAAAAATATTACCCCAAGGCATACTTGCAGCGCTAGTATCTGTGTAAATTAAGTTAAGCCGTACATATCGTGTGTTTTCTTTATCGCCGCCTCTTACTACCTGTTCAGGTTATACGCACATTGCATGTGTCTAATAAATGAAATCTCGAAAGTGAATACAATTCTAAACAAATAAATCTTTTCTCTTTGTTAACACCACATGAGATAGTAGAGGAAGAAAAATTGGGATGGATAAGATAGAGAAGGTAGGATGCCAAAGAAAATAATGTAAATGGAAGTATTTAGGGAAAAGATCACAAGGGAGATGGGAGGAGCAGATAACAGAAATTGTTCAAGTAAGAGGAGAAGAATGGAAAGATAAAGAGAAAGATGGAGGAATTTTACAAAACCGACCCAGCCACTGGCTGGAAACAGTTGATGATGATGATGATGATACCAAGTCTTATTACCAGTTTGGATTATACACACATGTTCTAATTATGCTAAATGTGCTAGAGATGAAGATGGTTGAATTTAGAGGAGGTGTAGCCGCATTTGCGCGGGGAAATAAATATGAAAAACCATTTAGGAAAAATAAACTTCAGTACAATCCACCGGGGTTTGAACCCCAAGAGTTAATTTCTCTTTAACTTTGCACCCCCAATGTTGTTGGTGCATAATTCAAGTTAATTTTTTAAACTATTGCTTACGTACCTCCTAATATGTCCTCGATTAACCCAGGCTTTTTTTTTTACCAGTTTTCTAGAATCGTCGAATTTAACAAATTTAGTGTAAATACAAAGTTTGTTATTGCTGAATACTTTAATAATTATCATTTTATATATTTTAAAACGTTGTTTCAATGGTAATGCTACTATAACATAGCACATCCCTCCCTGGCTGGCAAGGTGCCATTCTTCCAACTGGTCGGTCGACCGTTTCTTGGCGGGAAATTGTATCAAATCTTTAACAAGAGCGATAAATGTGACAGTGTTGGAGGTAAATCCGGTATCATTGGGTACCTACGTCATTTCCTGTTGAATTATATACAACCAACCATAAAGTTTATTGATTTATCGTTTGTTTTTAATTCGTACTTGTGTTATATTTTACATTAATAGATGTTTAAATATATATATGTGTGTTTATATGTGCACATATATATGCACATATATATGCATATATATATGCATATATTCAAATAGGTAACCTCACACGATGAAAGCTCTTACAGACGTGGTCTGCTTAAACCTTGACTCTGGAGAGCTTTTTACAAACTCGGCACATTCTAACCTTGTATCTCTTAGGTATTTACAGACGTTACACAATTTATTCTTTCATCTAACAAGCTTTTACAGACACAGCAAAATTTTACCTCACACTTGGCAGGATTTTTACGGATGTTTCTCAATTTAACCTTGTTCTTGACAGGAATTTACAGAATTTGCACAATCTAACCATTTGTGTGGCAACACTTTTATTGGGCAGTATTAGTGACCTAACATTTGGGCATACTTTTAAAAACGCGGCACGTTTGAAGCTGAGAATATTATATGACATTTTATAACGGTAATAAAGCTAATTTGACCTAGCTTTGGGTGATAAATTTCAACATCAAGAGTGAAACGAGATTTTCCTATTCAAAGCTTCTGCTTAATTTTATTATGATAACCACGAATTGTACAGAATGAATGAATAAAAGTTGCAGGTCCGAAACTTTTACTTTGACGTGATCAAGGTAGTTTTGTGATAAATATATAATAGAGATTATATATAAAATTGTGCATGGAGTTGCAAGTTATACTCCGTGTAGTAGTAGGAAACCGTCAAGACACAAGTTATTTGAAAACTAGTCTGAATTTTGTAGAAAGCCTGCTATTTGAAAAATGTAAACTCATGTTGTCACAATGGGAGGTAAAAAAATATAATAATTGTATTCACATTCTTAGTCAATTTAATTATGTAAAGATAAATTATACAGTAATCTATGAGAGTGTGTTATTGAAAGTGTTTAACAACTGTTTGGATTAAATTTATTATTAATTAATCAAATGAAACATATTTATAGAAATACAAAATTTTAGTGACTTAAAATTAATGTTCGTCATGTTTTACTATAAATGCGTTTACATAATATAATAAAGTCAGTAAATACAAATAATATACTAATTAGGTTAATCTAGTGAACACACAGACATAAAGTGTTTTTTGTAGGTAGGATCCGAAAATGTATTCACACATCTCAGCTATAAAATATATTTGTAAATCGCAATGGGTTAAATGGGTCTATGACGTTAGATATACATCGCATTTTCTTGCCATTGACAATGAGTTTAGAGTTAAAATGATAGCTAGGTGTACCCTGGGAATTAAATATATGTGTTTACCCATACTCCCTCCATGCTAATATGTTTGAATTTCCTTAAATCGTCTTTCTCATATTTGCCCCTAATACGCTCTTAGTATAAGCTTTTGATTACTTTTAACAAAAGGGTTTTAAAAATAATAATAATTAGCACCACGTCTTACTACCCGTTCGGGTTATACGCTTTAAGTACTAATTACGCTAATAGATTAGGAATTGGGAAGGTTGAATTAGAGGAAGTGAACCCGCATTTGCGTGGAGGGAGAGTGGAAAACCATTTAGGAAAAACCACCCCCAGTTCACCCGACCGAGATTCTAAACTCGATCTCCCCGTCCTCAGCTGTCGAGCTCAACATGACAAGAGCGTTAGCCAACTACGCAACCGAGAAGGGTAATTAACTTAAAACATTGCCTTGGTGGAACTCAAGTGATTGCTGCTAAACTATTTTGACATTTTCTGAAATTGAGACTACCTCCTTAAATAATTTTGAAATTTGAACTGTTTGGACATATTTGTGTGTATAAGATTTGATTTGATTTTTTTAATTTTTTTAAGTGGTGAAAATCATTTGGATATAACTTTGGGATTCATCACAGAAAAAAATCGCCCTATTTTTTAAATATATGGCTTAATACAAAGCAGCGTCTTTAAAACTGCGCTCCGCCATAGTTATTTCAGAATTCGTTAGAAAATTTTAGTATACTCATTATTTATTTTTTACACTATAAAATAGCATCAGTTAATTTTATGACTGACAGTATTTTTTAAATCTGAATAATGGACATTTTTCATAGGTGAAGGTAGACCATGTGTTGTTTTAGGTTTGTTTTATGCTTGTAAGATTTAACTGACTCTATTGAATGTTCATAATATTAGTGTTAGATATTTTATGAGGGCTCCAACATGTATTTTTCTGGTGCAAAGGTTCCTTCAATCTAAACATTTTGGAAACCCCTGATCTAAAGCATAAAAAAAGGGTTATTTAACCACTCTTTCAAGACATCAAAGAAGCTATAGATATTTTATAACGGGATCCATACCCCGATAAGAGACACCATATCAAAATAAACAAAGTCGTTTAAGATACAAAATAGTACTTCGGAAATCGTAAATTATAATATACTGCCCTATCAACATGATTAAGTTTGTTAGATATTAAAAAAAACGACATTTTCATTGGTTTTACTTAATTTAGGTCGATCTTATATGTCATAAGCTTTTAATTTTCACACCATTTCATTTTGACATCAAGCAATAGAGTTTTCAAGATATAGCTGTTTTGATACACAAATGATTTTGATAACACATTAATTCAAATTCAAGATAAATAAAATTCACAATTATTAAAAACATTATGTTGTTTTTAAAAATCATAGATAATATGTTAAATCATTGAAATATATTTATCTTATTTCATTCATGAGATACATTTTAAACAAATTTCATTAATGGAAATAATTATAGTAGGCCTTTTGATATTTGTAAGTGAAAAATATCTATATTATAAAATAAAACAATTTATAATTTTTAAAAAACCGTCCTTTTATGTGTGTGTGTTAAAATTATAATTAAATTTAAATGTATCATTTGAGGGAATTAGGGCATTTGGCATAGTCAGAGCTATATTAGCTTAAATACACGGGTCGTTTGGACAAGGTTGTTCATGGGTCACTTGGCGCTAACGTCAAGGGTTAGGTTGTGTTAGGTCAGGTTAGTTTATATTGGTCCAAACGGGTTGATTTACTGGGGGATAGCGCCAAGCTTCTACAACTTTTTTGAAGTACAAGAATTAAGGCTATTGTCAAACATGGTATTAGCTATTTTAAAAATAGAAATATTATTATAATAAACGATTTGCTAAATATGTTTAGCAATTTCTATATTTTAAAAAGTATTTAATATATTAACATAACAAAAATGACATTGTAGCATTTTTTAAAAGATTTTTAGCTGATAGCGTCATATTCAATTAATTAAAGTGCTGGTGATTTTTAAATCACACACACACACACAAAAATAGTAATCATGTGACAACAGATCAGCCAATAAAACCATGTGTTTTGCAAGTGAGGAAATAGTTTCCGCTCTTCAACATTTTACTTAAAAGCTAATAAATATATTTATTTAATAGTAACGTTGGCGATAGATCAAAAAGAGACTTGCTTGTTAGAATAAAAAAGAAGTTTAGTGAGAAAATATTGGCTTTGGTGGAAGTGTTGATGGATAATAAACAGGAACTTGACACATCAAAGAGATTGATTTGGTAATATATATATTTAAATAAATATCCATAAAAATGATAGTCTTACAAACAGTAATAAGTTTAGTTCATGGTCCATCGTCAATAGTGAAACACAAATATAAAATTCAAATGCAATGCCTTTAATATTATTATTATTATTATTAGCACCGCGTCTTACTACCCATTCGGGTTATATGCACTTACGCTAATGTGTAATGATAGGGTGATTGTAAGATGAAATGGAGGACCTACAGTTTAACGTGGAATCCGAACCACGGTGGAGGCCTGGCATTCCCCACATTCACAAGATGTCTTGTCAGAGGTGAAGGAAGGGTTTGGAAATCAGATAAATCTGTGCCGGGACCGAGGATTGAACCCCGGCTGCCAGCATAGAAGTCTGACACCTTACCCCTAGACCACCAGGTCACCCAATGTCTTTAATAACAACGTGTTTGCTGATATTTTTTTCTTCCACCGCTTCTTACTATGCGTTTGTGTTGTACACATTTGTACTAGTTACACTAATGTTATAAAGATGAGGAAGGTTAAATTTAAAATAATTGTACCTACATTTTCCTAGAGGTAGAGTGAAAACACGTTTAGGATAAAAAACAACATCAGTACATCCGATCGGGATTGGAAACCAGATCTCTCTGTCATCAGCAGTTCAGTCTGACACTATAGTGATGCCTTAGACTATGGAATAACCATCAAAGCAGGTTTGTTTGTATTTAACATTAACTAAATATTATTTAATATGTAACAGAGGTTTTCAAATAAGATACATAAATTCAATATACTAGCGTTTTAAAATGATTTTAATCATGCATCGTTTGTACATTTAGGTGTAGACAAGCCAAATATTACAAATGTTTAGGTTTTTTCTTTTAAAAAACTTAAATAATTAAATAAAATGTGGCAATTGATGGTCAATACGTACCTAAATAATAAGTTTTTATTAGATATTATTCAATTTTCCTCTATCCACCTTTTACTACTCTTTAGGAGATTTAAAATAAAATAAAGGGTTTTGAAGAGTGTACCGTCTTTTTCACGGAGGTAAAGGGGATTTTTTTTTTCCCGGGATAGTTCTAGTTGATCCAGCTCTCTGAATTTCATCACTCTTAAGCCAGACAAAACTATACGGAGGCCTTTGTCTGCCTTTTAACTGTGGGTGGTAATAGAACAGTAAGCTTTGGGTGCTTTTCCATGGTTGCATTAAAACAGTTAATCTTTTGATGCTGAATTTTCACAAATTAAACATAAATTAATGAGATTAATTTATTACAGATTTTAAACCATTTTGTATTTTTGTGATGTTTTGTATTTGACTGTAGGGCCTATATTTATAAATGTTAACTTTCATAGAGTTGAGAATTTATGCAAAAATCTGATTTGTCTAGCGAAGACTTCTGACAGAGCTATACCTATGTCAAAGAATTTGGTAATAATAGGTTTTTAGTTTTACCTTTAAGGATCGATTTCTTTGTCAAATGGTAGCAGAACATTTTATAAAACATTCTAATTGAATCTTTCGTAAAGAGTAAATGAATATAATAAAAGCCAAGACTTAGATGTTGTAGTTAATAATTTACAAAAGTAAGAGTTCAAATAAATTGAATATTGAGGATAAATATGGCTTTGATTAACACTTTTACAAATTTTTTATACTCAAATTTTTCTGTTTTTCCTTTAACACACTTTGATATTTAAAATATTTACCTTGATTATATTTAATATAGTATGAGTCAAATTGGTCAAACTAACAAACATGACATAAATACACAATTAATTTCCAATATGTTTTTAACGAAAGTGAAAATAAAACATATTAAAACATATATATTCTAAAGTTCAATGTGTGGTAGCTGTATCCCTCAGGCGTCTTTGCTCATTGTCTACATGCGACAACAGCACGCCATGCCTTGTTGAATTCCCTCCATTTCCTAACTTTTCTCCAGTATGCCAACATAAATCAAAGGAATATGTTTTGTGTGTGTGTGTTCTTATCATCCAACGTTTCAGATTCTGGGTTGATTAAAGCTAATTAGGCTGATGATGATGACTCAGTCCGAGATGTGTACTCCTTTAAACTTCTGTCCTAAAGCACAGGACAAAATATCACTCACGCAATTAATGCCTCAAGATATATTTCGAAAGTTTCAGAAACGATAGTGTCTACTCATTACAAAGAAGAACATAGGGATGAAGCTAGCACGCCGTACGGACCGAAGGTAGAAATACCGTGACATGTGAAGAGATGCATTAAACATAATGTATGTTTCTCAACAATTTCTGCGCACCGTTCACGGCACGGCGGCTATCCTTGTTCGAGATAATCCATTGATACCCCGTTGGCCGTACATGGAATTCTCACAGTTCCATCACGTGTGAAAGCTCTCATTTAAACCCTCGTGGTACCTTGTCATACACGGTGATGGCAAAAAACGGTCACGTGTGAAAAAAACTGTCTCTCTGTTCAAGCCGAAATGCTCGCTCTTTCCATGAATATTTCCTGTATCTTAAAATATACTTTCATAATATAATTTATTACTCTATAGCATTAGAAATTGGAAAGTGCATTGACGCATTTACAAAATTACCCCACCTATCCCTATTAAAACATGAACGCACACGGCAAATTTTTAGTGTTGAATGATGAGATTTTTTTTACGGTGAGGGCTCACCCCACTTACGCACAACCCCCAAGCTGGAGGACCACCCCTATTGACTGTCCGCGAATGCTTATTCAATATATTTGCAGCTATCCTTCATATCTGAAGACCGTATCTTCTATCCATAACCTGAGGACGCCGTGGATGAGAGAGACCCACGAAACATATATTTTCATGTAATAATAAATAATATATAACCATACCTTTAAGGGGAAAATAAGCTATTTTAAAGAGATAATCGTATCGGTGTTCGCAAGATCCAAGGCGTCGCTTTCACAATAGATTATATCACTGGTGACAGAGAGGTTTAGGTACGCATTCCGATCGGATGTACTGTATATGATTTTTATCTAGGGTTTAACACTCTACCTCAAGAAAATCGTGACTGCATTTCCCCTAAATTCTACTTCCCTCGTACTTTACCCATTAGTGTAAGTATGCAGATAGTGTGAATGGGTAGTAATATTTGTTGACCATAAGGAAAACAATAAAAAATTAATTTAAAAACCCTTTGTTTTTACATGTATTATTATCAATCACTTTAGCACTGTTTGTATTTTGAATACATCCACTAAGCTGATTTTTTTATGCATATGGCATTACTGATCGGTAGAGATATGGCATCCGATTCATTCGCCTGTGTGTAGACTATTCGTCGCTCTAGTCGCACAGAGCGTTACCCAGGGTACACCTATGGAGGTTGTCTACACGTGCTCACAATTAGATGATGTGAAGATAGTGAATATGGAGCAGTGAGCCAGTGGGAGTCTTAAACCAAGCTTGAGTCTAATTTACCAACCCCTAGTGATCGTTGGGATGATCCCCCCTAAGAAAAAAAAACTCAAGGCATCGAACCTGGGACATATAGATTCGTCATCAGGTGCACTGACCACGACACTGCGGGGCCGGATAGCTGATCGATCAAAATCACTTTCTAAAAACTAGCTTTTGTTATTATTATTATTATTATTAGCACCTCGTCTTACTACCCATTCGGGTTATACGCACTTACGCTAATGTGTAATGGTAGGGTGATAGTGAGATGAAATGAAGGACCTACAGTTTAACGTGGAATCCGAACCACGGTGGAGGCCTGGCATTCCCCACATTCACAAGATGTCTTGTCAGAGGTGAAGGAAGGGTTTGGTAATCAGATAAATCTGTACCGGGACCAAGGATTGAACCCCGGCCGCCAGCACAGAAGTCTGACACCTTACCCATAGACCACCAGGTTACATACTAACTTTTGTTAATAAAGAAGATAAGGTGTAAATAACATTTGCCAGTTTTTGAAAAGTTTTAAATATATCTTGTTATTTCAAAACTCCGTGTAAAATAATTTGTTTAGCATAAAAAAAGGTGGAACAAAAACACTTATAGAAAAGAAATTCCATAAAATTGCATTTAAATGATGATAACTGTCAATATTAGATTTCTATTATATTTAAATGTTTAGGTTTTTTTATCGTTAGTGACGTGGTACACTCTAGTTAATTTATAAATACTAAACCTACACCGTTCAATACCTATTATTAATTAAAAAGTTAAAATTTGAATGGAATAGTTCGTACAATGCTCACATTAAATAAATGTCTTAGCCTCCTTCATTAGTTAGATCAAGGCCGAGCTGATGTTGAGTGGGGATACTGTTGGCAAACTATACATGCCATCAAGTGTAAATATCAGAATTTCATGCGGTTATAAAAAATAATTTAAAAAAAATATGTTGAACGCTAGAGGTGACCCAAATACACCAAAATAATCTGTCAATATGCATACTTGAAGTTATGTTTTGGAAACACTTAAAGAGTTCCTCTAGAAAATAGTTTGAATTATTGGTCTTAATTTAAGTAGTTTCGTAAGATGGCACACCAAGGATAGGAAAATGTTTACAGTGTTAACTCTCTTTGGCAAACATTTATTTGGTTGGATTAAGATACATCTGTATGAGTCGTCTTAATTAATTTAAATAAATCAAAACATATCGAGCTCGAAGATTATTTACTTTTCTTGACGCGTGCTAGTTTGTTGTATTTAGATGAGTTTAATTTCTAAAGCTTCGGAGTCAAGTGTGTGGACGCATTCATGAAGAATGTTTAAACATAATATTAGTGGTGGTGTGAATAAAAAAATAATGAATTTTTATCGAAAGTTATTTTAATCCGATATAAAATAACAAGGTAAGATAAAATTGTGGGGGTAAATGTAGATTTTTGACTTTAAAAAGATTAGGATCTCCACACCTATGTTGTAATCACACATTATGATGTCATATTTAGTATGATATCATCGCACCATGATGTCACCCTGTCATCACACATATATTGTCATTGCACCTATGCTGTCATAAAATGTATGCTGTTATGGCCCATGTACTGTCATCGAACCTATGATGTCATTGCACTATTCTTTCATCGCACTTGTGCTGTCATCATACCTAATCTGTCTTCACACCTTTCCTGTCGTCGCACCTAAGATGCCATCACAACTATGCATTAATTGCACTAGAATTTTATTTTTTATGTTTATATCTGTTTTGGGGGTGAAGGTAGGGATGGATTTAAATCTTTTGTCATCGTGGTACTAAACGAGAACCTTTTTCAGTTTATCTAAATGATTTCTGGCCAAATGCCATTGTATTCATAACAGATATCCAAAGACTGCTGGGAGTACTACTATGTGTAGATAGTTAAATTAAACGTTTCAAAGGAAGAAATATTTTATTAACTTGTCCAAAATGATCTTTGGTTTAAAATTTGCAAAAATTATGTGCCCAGTTTGTTTTACCAACCCCGCCCAACCCCCCCCCCCCTCTCCCTAAAACACACACATACCTAAAGGGGTAGTAATAAGGAAGTGTTTTTTGAGGAAGTACACTCGTACTAAAATGGAGAGGAAATGGAAAAACTACAGTGATGAATCACATTTGTAGCCCCCCCCCCCTACTCCTACCTTCTCTAATGCACTAAGCTAATATTTGAACATCAACCTCCCACCACCGATAATTTAGTCTATAGTGAGGCTGACATCAAGACTATGGGATCACATATGCAGATAATATGTTGAAAATAGTATTAGTCTCGGATATAGGACTTGACTAATTTACGTACTTACTTATTTACACTAAGGCATTAGGAAATCGAAAGTTCACTACCACGCTCACAAAAGTACGCCACCTATCCCTATCCTGGTATAATTATATCCAGTCTATCTCATTACACCCTATCTCTCACAGGTATAGCCAAATGTTATCCTCCCATCTGCGTCTGAGTCTTCCCAGTGGTCTTTTCCCATTGGGTTTGCCATTCAATACCTTGAACGCGGTTCTAGATTCTCCCATTCGCACTGCATGACCTGCCCACCGTAATCTGAGAGATTTTATTACCCTAACAATGTCTGGTGAAGAGTGTAAGGTATGCAGCTAATCGTTATGTAGCCTCCTCCAGTCTCCATTATCTTCATCCCATTTTGGACCCAATGTCTTCCTAAGCACCTTGTTTTCGAACACCCTAAATTTCTTTTCGTCATTCAAGGTAAGAGGTCATGTTACGCACCCAAAGAGAGTAACAGGTAAAATTTTAGCTTTGTATATTCTTAGTTTTACAATTATTGACATTTAGGAGAGACACCAACAACTTAATGATAGAATAATAAGCATTTCCTTGCTGTATTCTTTTCCTAATTTCCAATCTAATATTGTTATCGCTAATTAAAATTGTTCCTAAATATTTGAATTGATTGACAAACACAAATAAAATATAGGTTTACACTTAAGGACAATTATCTAAGGGTGTTTTAGCGTGCCCCTGCTCTACCAAAATCATCTTTAAGTGATTTGCAGGTCTTATGGAGAAAAGGTTTATCTTTCCTCTTACTTGGTTAACGGTTGTCAATCACCTACTTCAGTGGCCACATGTTCTAAGGCAGGGCGGTCCAACGTTTTTCATCCCAACGGACAAATATGATTACCATTATCATTTAATAATCCCATCAACTTAATACAACTCTACAAACAACACTTATTTAGCAATTATATTCAATACGTTTATATATTGTATTTTTGGTTAGTAGATTTTTTAAATTTTATTGCCAAAAAAAGTTTTTTATCTCCTAAAAATGTATTAGGAAATATACACGCACCACAAGACTTGCACAAAACAATCTATCATTTATTTTAAATACATATTTATAAGTATTTTTACTGATAAAATAAAGGAGTAGTAAAACACAATCATGACATTTTAAAATATATATTTTTATTTGAATCATTAGCTATTTCACATCTGTCACAGATGATTTATCTTTCATTTTCCCCCAAGAGTATGTGAGGTCTACATTCTTAGTGAACATGTGCTGCTAGACGGACCACACTGGTCTGAAAGGTCTTCTCTCAATAGACTGGACCTTCGATGGCGGGGATATCGGGGTTCGAATATGAAGAAGGTTTTTCCTAAATGGTTTTCCACGCCAATGCGGGTACACTCAATCTAAATTCAACCTTCCTCGTCCCTGACATATTTTTCATAATGGAGTTATCTGCAAACTTAAGGGAACATTTATAAAATGGAAAATGTTCCCAAAATAGAAATCTTTCCGTGGAGAATGATCCATTTCACATTTCTAAGTAACTCCACCCACGTTTCGTTCACCGTCGACTTTGTCTCCGCCTGTCGGTCGTGCCAATGGGTTGAACCACCTCTGAGAACGTCCAATCTTGGGCTTCTTAGGAATCCTCAAAGTTTCTCGCTGGGTACTGTTGCATCAACCATAAATCTCCTCTCCTCTCCACATATCCCCTCTTCACAAACACCCGCACATTCCCGAATATTTGGCCGCGGGCCATTTGGGCGGGGTGTTTCCCCACTGGCACACTCATAGAGGCCGGGCTACACTAAGAACTTTGGCAAGGAGACGGAGCTCGGGGGTCCTTTTGAAAACCAAGGCCAAACTGTTAAAATTTGTTTTGATTGGTATCTGTGGACACGTTGGAATAAATAATAGGATCATCCACTTTAGTTTTATAGGAACGAAATAATTGGAGTCTAGAATCCCGACCACGCGTTGTTTTTCCTCAGTAGGTTTCCCCACTTACCCTCTAATCAAATTCGGTTACACTTCCTCTAAAACCATAACTTCTTCATCTATATCGTATTAGAATAAATTAAACACGTACAGCCCTGACGGGTTGTAAGACACGAATAAAATAAATGGCCTATGGTGCACCACACATACTTTCTCATTCCTTTATCTTAAAATATTTACTAAAAACTCATGAGATTTGTGAAACGAAATATTGCAGAACCACTTCATCAAAAAGAATAAATGAACTTAAAAACATTGTTACAGAAAAATTGAGAAATGAAGAATATCCCTGTCCACCGAAGGGCACAGCAGTCAATTTCTGTTTCCAAAGAGCTTCATAAAAATGTATATATTGGTTTGTAGTTCAGAAACTATTGTTTTAAAATAGTATATTCTAAAATCTTTTTAAAACTAGCTGCTATAACATTACATTGGCAAGTTGTCACATATCTTAACTAGTTGGGAGATAAGATCAAGATTGGAAATGTCTGCTTTTGTAAGCTATCCTTAAAGTTATTTTCATGGGAAACCAAGGATTTACATTTTGTTTGTAATGTTAAACAATGTCTAGATTAGAAAAAAATAATCTCAACGATCTTATAGCGAATTTGGAAAAAAATTATTTTTTATTTTTTCCTTCGGAAAACTACCATTAATATTAGGGTTAGTTATCTAATTTCCAAAACTCCTCGAGGAACCCTATGAAAGCCTTAAATTCAAAGTTTTAGCCCGATTGGTAAAATGGTTTCGAGATATCGACAAAGAGACAAACGGCATCGTGAAAAACACTTCTTCAGTTTTGGGATCATGAAACGTCGACATATTTTATCAAAATACTGAGCTCAATTTTTTTTGAGATTCAAATGTTTCTCTTTCCAAAGGGTCGAGGGAAAGTAAAAATAATTGGGAAGCTTGACATGTAATTTTAACTTGAACCAACAATTTTAGAACTCATATAAACTAGGATTACATTTTTAACCTGTACACACTGGTTTAACCTTGAAAATATTGTACGTGAAGTTTTCCATTAATGAATTTTAATTAAATGTATTTAAAAAAAACGGTTTTTTCCAACGGTTAATTTTCATTTCTTTGGAAACGTTAACCAAGTTCATCATTACAACAAAAGAGTAAGGTGTGTACATATCATTAGAGCTGTCATTGGTACACCAACAACATATTGCTAAATAGTGCTATTTTTTATCTTTTTAGCAAACACAAACCACATACCCGCACGTCAAACACGCCATACACACAGGGGCTGTTGAGCATGCAGGACATAGTTGTTATCTACTTAATTTGTCAAGTACAATCAACGTTTTAAAAATAAAATATTAAGAATATATTATAAAAAGCTATATTGACTTTTAATGATATTAACTTAATAATAGCTTAACACGTATTTTTTTCTACTGAAGGAACTGTATTATTGACCCATTTCGGTGGCCGCATGGTCTAATGCGCTACTCTCGCGTTAGATTATACAGGTAAAAACTGTCTGGGGCACTGAGTTTTTGTTTTTCCTAAATGGTTTTACACTCCCCCTCTACGCAAATGTGGGTGCGCTTCCTCTGAATTAAGCCTTTATAAATCCCTAACCCATTAGTGTAACTCCAAATAGCTAGTTTGACGGGGTGTTAAAAAACTGTATTATTAATTGTTCTAAAAAAAATTACTGGTTTTTAGACAAGTTGGTCTTAAACTAAGACACGAGCACTTTTTCAAAAAATGTTTTGTGTGTTGTAAAAGTTAGAGGTTATTGGCCGTAAAATGGGGCAAGGCCATACCAAACTCGCCAAGGACTATTCGTTAAGATCATCCACTTCTGTAGAAAGAAAAAACAAAAACATCCTGATATAATCGTAGTTATTTCAGTATCAACACATTGATACAACTTCTCGAATATTAATCACTTCCAAAATGGTCTAACATAAGTCACGTTGTTTCGACACCACCTAATAATTCCCCCCTTCCCCCACACCCTCCAAACCATAAAATGTCACAGCTGTTCAGAGCCTCCCATTAGATTTAGAGGCGTTTTGGCCCAAGTTACAATTTTTTTTTTTCTCAAAATAATGGTCCTGCTTCCTCATGACAACCACTAACTTCTCTAAGCTCGTGAACTAATGTTAGAATAGAATATAAATAAACGTTTTCACTTGATTCTTGCAACATTTTATGAACCATTTAGAGGGGTATGATTATACTAATTTAAAGATATATTTCTTACAATATCATCCGAAATGATGGTCCCACGGTCTAGGACTAGGTTATCAGTGATAAGTTGGTAGAATTTAAAATTTTAGCCGTTTGCATTTGAAGGTACTAGGGCTATTATTTATCTCTATATGTCTAGCATCACTTCGGGCAGAGTTACCCCGTAATTCACGTGGAAGGAGAGTGGAAAGATTTAAGGAAAACCACCCTAAATACACCCGACCAGTAGTCCAGTATATTGCGAGTGAAGTCTTTTACCATTCGAACACCAAAATGGGCCTAAAGTTCAATTCACATATTCACCTAAAATATAGATCAGAATCTACCTAAGTCATGTAGCAATTCACACGATCTTTGTTGCCCCATGATACATTGAAACGCAAACATATTTTAATTTCTAGTGAATAAACATATTTTCGTATTTTAGATTATTGTTACGATGGGTGTTTTCAAATTATATTGCTGTTTCGTGGCACAATCCAATACATCGATGCACAAGCTTTACATTAACGGGTTATTATTTAACACTCCTCACAAAAGCCAGCGAAGCTGTCTGCTCTACTTGCTTCTAGCTCTACAGCGCATGCGCACTGATCTGAGATAATTGGTTTTTAGATTTGACTGGGATGGTATCAGGACGAGTGGACGAAGTAGAGATGATTTTAACTTTATCAGAGCAGCTCGCACCGATGAGGTGGAAGCCTCATGATTGACCTAGTAGGTTTCACGTAACCCTGTTTCTGTTCTGCGCTGGTTTATCGGCGAACATAATTCCACAGCTATTCGGTGCTAAGCCACATCGGTAGACACGTGACATAAATGTCGGACCCCTCTAGTCCTGTTTACTGGAATTATGGTTGTGTGTATCTGAGGGTACTTTCCTCTAAATATTCACTCTTTTCACCGTCAAATGCTGGGTCATTTCTTCTAAGCTTTACTGCATTAATCTCTTTTCGCGTCAGTCCGGACGAGATAGCAAAATTAATATATATATATTAAGAGGGTTAATTAATTTACGGAAGAAGAACTGGATGTTGTGTTGGTTCTAGAAAAATCAGATAGTTTGGATGAGAAAAATAAAAAAAATCTGTTACTCGCATCAGTGGATATATATTTCATTCACGATAGGTTTTTACCTGGATGACAGTTCGAAAATCATATGTTTAGGTTTTGGGTTCCCAACATTTGTAAAAGATCACTGTTATGTTATAAATGTAAAAAAAAAATTAATTACCTGTTGTATATTACATTTAAAATAGCGTAAACTTAAGTTTTCACATACTATTTTATTTTTTTAAATAATTTCTTTTTATCCAACTCGAAACAATATTTTAAACATAATTAAAAGTACTTATTCTTTTTCTTGGAACGTTATTGATTTTGTGTAATATAGTGCACACATCAATACCTTGTAATACAGGCATCGTATTTACTTGGAAAAGAGAAAATTGTTGTCATTTTTATTACATACAATAAATGATTTTATGATTATTTTATCTTATTTTGAAATATTCAACTGAATAAAATATTTTCATCAACTGCGTGTCTGCATCATTGTAAAAAAACTTTTTTACCGTCACGTTAAATCACATGGTTTAAATTCATTGGTCGCCATTTTGAAGCTATGTTCGTTAGAAGTTTTTGTGAAAGTAGTGTGAATATAATTTTTACGTGGAATAAAACCATAAATAAACTTTGTGTCCGTCCTCAAATAAATATATAAATAATATTGACCAAAATTATTGTGGTTAACTATCATATTCATACATTACCGTATGTTTTCATTACAGTCATCCAAATTGATAGATGTCAGCTATTGGCGTAGTGATATATTAGGAACTACTTCTAGTAACATTTTGAGGTGTCATCTAAGTAAACTTAGGTCGTGAATGAATTATATTATAATCATCAATCTTGTTTTTTCCTGATTAGCCAGTGACGAGGAGGTTGGGTTTCAAAATCCGAACGGGTGTACTGAAGAAGGTATATATTTCCAGTTTCCCTACTGAAAGTAAGTCTACATTTTCTCTCAAACATGCTTTCCTAAGCTCACTACCCCATTAAAATAAATGCATTTAGTTGATACTGATAATAACTAGAACGTTATTTATTTTTTTAAACATATAAATAAATAGTTTTGTTAAATTTAATACAGCCCTGTTCTTAAAATAGATCTCATCGGACCTCTGTGATTCCCAGTCATCTCACCTGCGTCCTCCTTCCCCCACGCACTTTCCATATCTATCCAGAGGTCTTGTTAGAGAAACTGCTTCAGTCGCTGGATATAGCCACTCAATAGTCTAAGGAATTCCAGACCTCTTTTAAGGAGGCATCACACGGTCATATTTCTATGATATAAGTTCTTTGAAAGTAGAAATCTTATGTATCTTTGACGATTCCTCAAATATCTTTTATAAAATACTAATAGAATATTTTATATGGTATGGTTTTATCAAACAAAATTACATTGTCTGAAAGTTTAACCTGGTTACATGAAGCGGCTAAAAATTGTATTTGTACAGTATGAAGAGAATATTTTCTTACTAAACACAAATTCCACAATTATCTAATTTCTTAAGTATATGTTTTTACTTTGGTGACCACATTTTTAAAAGTTTTATGAACCTTTAGTAAATATTTTATATGATTCTTAATGCTAAATTTTAACATTCTTTATGAGGGAGCGGCTATTTTTTCAAATTTTATTTCTAGTACCGCGTCTTACTAACTATTCAGGCTATACGCATATGTAATAATTACGCTAAGTGGTTAAATAAGAAGAAGGATGAATTTATAAAAAGTGTACCTGCAATTGCGTGGAGGAAGAGTGGAAAACCAGTTAAGAAACCCCCTCCTCAGTACACCCAACTGAGACTCGAGCCCCAGCCCTCATAGCGTCCTGTTATCGGCAGTCCAGTATATTGCGAGAGTGACGCCTTAGACCATGCAGCAACTGACTCGGGTAAACAGTTATTCATTACGTCTACTAGCACATTTTTAAACCCATAGAAAACCATTTCCCATTTTTCTTTTGTATTTTAAGCAACAGTCACCGCTTTGGTGGTCGCATTGTCTAAAACGTCACTCTCGCAATATACTATACTGTAGAGAGGAGGAGATCGGAGTTTGATCCCTATTGGGCGTACTGAAGGTAATTTTCCCTAAATGTTTTCCCCACTCTCCATCCACGTAAATGTGGGTACACCTCCTTTAAATACAACCTTCCTAATCCTTAACTCATTAGCCTAATTGATATATAAGTGTATAACCCGAAAGTGTAGTAAGACGTGGTGCTAAAAAATAAACAGCTACACGTGCAGCAAAAAAAGAAAAAAGGAAAAAAAAAGAGGAAAAAAAGAAGAAAAAAAATACCGTGAGACTCAGTTTTTCTGATCGCATATACTGTATTCAAACTGTGACAGAAATGGAAATGGAATATACTTTAATAACACATATTTTACCAAAGACGTTGCTAAAACATTTGTATAGTATTTTATAGCTAAATTAATATTTTTGTTTTATAAAATAAATATCAGGATGAAATACCGCCCTTAGAATCTCTAACGTTTTCTGAAACATATATACCAAGGGTTGGCTATAATTTTGCTTTTTTTTTCTATAAATTTACATTTATTCCTAAAATTCAATATTTCCTCACCATTCTAGAAAAAATATAGAATAAGTGAAATGTACATTTTAATTTTATTATAAAATTATCGATTATCACCGATCAAGGTTAATTTGGCCACTATATTATTTTAAAGTATTTTATATAACCCGCCTCGGTGGCGTGATAAGTTAACGCGCTAGTATCATGTTGAGCTAGTTTGCCGAAGACGGGAAATCTTGGTCAGCTGAACTGGGGGTGGTTTTTCTTAAAATAGTTTTCCACTCTCCTTCCGCGAAAAAGTGGTTTCACTTCCTCTAAATTCAACTTTACCAATTCCTAATCCATTATCGTAGTACTTAAGTGTATAACCCAAACGGTTAGTAAGAGGCAGTGCTAAATAAAAAAATACTTGATATAATTGAGAGTTTAGAAGAAAGATAAACTTTTAATGACGTTGTAGTTTTTTCACGCGATCGACTGAAAATTGCCACGAGATTGACTCATTTCCGACCTCTGATATATACCAGAATTTGGAATCTCATAGCCCAAACTGCACATATTGTTTGTTTGAACCAATTGTAATATAAAATCCTTAAACACTTAGATCCGGAAAACTATGCTTGTACCATTTAATTTTATTAAATTTTCAGTGTTCAGCACCGGGAGAGCAAATATATCAAGCATGCGTGTACAACAAGTTTCATAGGTGTTAGGCGCATGTCACTGCACATGTAATAATGAAAAGCGCTTTCTGTGATGTAGAACCGTTAATGATGACCCTCAGAACGTATTCCCATTTGTAGATTGACTGGTATGTTGTTTACTATTATTTGTGGTATGATCTGCTGCCGTGCTTCACGATGTCGAGGCGTGTAATGCAAGCATGCTTGAACTACTTTGCTCTCCAGGCGCTGTGGACAGAAACTTTGAACACAATTTAATGGTACTAATATAGTTTTCCGGATGTAAGTATACAGTGATTTTGTATTAATTTTGGTTCAAACAAACTATATGTGCAGTTTGGGTTATAAGTTTCCGATCACCTTGTATATACCATGGGGTGTTTTCAACCTTCACTTGCCACTGGCCGTATTATATATGTTTGCCACTGATCCATTGTGTCTATACGGCTGGAATCCCCTAAGATATCGCGAGACTTACAAATGGTCCGAAATACCATATGCACTACTATTTGTTTTTATTTTTAAGAACCTTTTTATACAAGATATTATTACTCAACGGGATACAAAATGAAGCATATATTAATTACACCAATGGGCTAAGACTAGAGATGGTAGAATATGAGGATAAATGTATTAAATTTTCAGGAAGGGATATTAGGAAATTGAAGAATAATATAGAAATAGTCTATTAAAATAATACGTTTTAAATTAATCACTCCTTGTCAAAGCCTTCCTCCAAATCCCCAATAATAACATAATTTTCAACATTTTGTAATTCTTAATTCCATACTGATAAGTTGGCAACATTAGTCACAGCTGATGAGCTGAAACTGTTCAGTTGTTTCTGAGTACGAATATCAGTAGTTTGATTTTAAACAGTATCCTAATGATAGATTAGTCTTTTACGGATTATTAATTATATATTTTGTTGTTTTGTTTTGACCTGCAAAGAGATATTATTTCCTATAATATATAATAATATTTAGCACCGCGTCTTACTACCCGTTCGGGTTATACGCTCTAAGTACTAATTACGCTAATGGATTATAAATAAGGAAGGTTTGAATTAGAGGAAGTGAGCCCGCATTTGCGTGGAGGAAGAGTGGAAAACCATTTAGGAAAAACCACCCCAGTTCACCCGACCGAGATTCGAACCTCGATCTCCCCGTCCTTGGTGGTCGAGCTCAACACGACTAGCGCGTTAGCCAACTACGCCACCGAGGTGGGGTATTTCATATAAAAGAAACAAACTCTCACAATACATAAAAAAACAAAATCGTTTTTAAAACTAATTAATATAAACAACTTTTAATTTTTGATTCCAATAGAGCGTTTCGTATTCTTATAAAATACAACGGAATATTTTTAAAAATGTTAATATTCTTAAAATGGTGGTAGTATTTATTAAAATAAAAAATGTGAGTTTTCTCAAAAAATGCAATTTTTCCATTTTTCAATTATTTATGTAAGAATTATCAAAACAAAGTGAAATTTCGAGAAAAAAATAAGAGGACATATTTGTAGAGATTTTTTAGGCAACAATTTGATTTTCAAGGTATTTCTTAGTATCTCACTTCATTTTCAAGATAAATTTAAAGTGTTGATTTTAAGAGAAAAGCACTCTTTTCCCCTACAATATTTATGATCACCGGATGAAATTCTATGGGATGTACTCGCCATATCAGCATAAATCTTAAAAGAACAGTTTTTCTCAGAAAATCTATTTTTTTAATCTTCGTAGGAAACCATTGCCATTTTGTATATTTTAAATTTTATTCTATTTTCCGGGAGAGAGAAGGTTGGAGTGTCAGGTTATGTTTTCACACAGGTTGCCGTAAACCCTTTTTAAGACCGACCCAGTCTGTGATACACTGAGATAGTTTGTGTTTTTTTGTGCACCACGTCTTGCTCTAGGGTAGGTGACTACGTAAATTATAGAATAAAATTCCAGCATGAATCTAAATTTTCCTGGCAAAAAATAAATTAATGATTTTCCTAATATTTTTAAAATGATGTTTTTCCAGTTGTGAGATTTCGAACGAAGTTTTTTATTCAGGAAATTATTTTGAAAAAGAGTTGTTGCGTACGCAGACAATTTTTTGGTAACCAAACAATATATTTTGAAGCTTTGTGATCTTGACGTAAACAAATTAAATCCAATGAATAACATGCCTGTAGGAGAATTAAATACCATCAAAAGCTTGTTTTTTTAACCTTACTAGCAGTTATAAATGTAAGAATTGTAAATTAATATAAAATGTTTTTCCTGGAAATTTAATATAATATTGAGTTTAAAAAAAATCTGTGTAAATCTCCACGAACGCCTAGAGTACCGTTATCTAGTTACGGTAGAAAATTATTAGGGAACTTAATCATGGCAAAACGTGTAATTATCTTTGCTGTTACAGGATTTATAGGGAAACATATCATTTAATGCTTGAAAAGAGAAAAATATTTAATAATTACGCGTGATTAGAAAAAAACTACTTGCCTAAAATTGTGTGGTAATTTAGGACAAATATCTATATTTAAAGGTGATTTTTTATGTGAAAAAAGTTCGGAAAAGCAATTTGTGATGTAATCGTTAACTTATTGGCAATTTCATATGAATTGAATTCAAAAATGTTATTAATCAATACCCGCCTCGGTGGCGTAGTTGGCTAACGCGCTTGTCGTGTTGAGCCCGACTGGTGAGGACGGGGAGAACGAGGTTTGAATCTCGGTCAGGTGAACTGGGGGTGGTTGTTCCTAAATGGTTTTACACTCTCCCTTAACGCAAATGCGGGTTCACTTCCTTTAATTTAACCTTCCCAATTCCTAATCCATTAGCGTAATTTGTAATTAAAGCGTATAACCCAAACGGGTAGTAAGATGCGGTGCTAAATAATAATAATATTAATCAATGTGGTTTACACATCTTACTGGCGATAAAACAGGTGAATCAGCAATAAACTACCCTCTCATTTGTTAATAACCTGTTAATATAATGTAAAAACCCTTTAGGGAGTACTGTGCATTAATAAACATACGAGATTTATTTTCTGTTAACATTGATACCACCCACTTCGGTGGTCAAATAGTCCAAGGTATCACGCTATCAATAGAGTGGACTGGTAAAGTTTCAGATATTAGGGTTCAAATTCTGGTCGGGTCTACTGAGGGGGTGGTATATCCTAAATAGTTGTCCACTCTTCTTCCACGCAAATTTGGGTACATTTCCTCTATATACAACCTTTCTCAATTCTAATACATTAGCGTGATTAGTTCATAAGCGTATAGCCCAAACGAATGGTAAAACGCAGTACTAAATAAAATATAAATACCATCTTAATATATTGTTATGTTATTTCATAGGTATTGATTATTTTTATCAAATTTGTCGGCTTAAGATCACATAATTTGACGTATGACTAAATGAACGTAGATTCTGTAGCTTTAGTAGTGGTCTGATACTGGTTTTACTACCATTGTATTAATATGCGAATTTAAAAAAAAATTGTAAGACACAATGGCAATAACTTTTTCATATTGCGTGTCATAGCTTCGAAGAAAATTCTCAAAAATAGGTTTTTATTAAAATAGTCTTAAATAAGCTTAACTCACAAATACAAACACATTATCTCGTTTATCACAATAAACACTCTTTATTAATAAATATACAACCAAATTGTTGTAATATTTTAAAGATATTTCTAGTTTAAATAATAAATTATTTGTAAACCACTCTAAAATTAATTGTAATTTGTAAAAATAAAAACGTATTTATTACTCATCATGGAAAGCTACTCCCAGATACTCATTTTGAACTCAATTTTTAAGGTAAATTTAAAAAAAAAATCATATTTCCTATAATTTGTATAGTTTAACTAACAATATATCAATTTTTTTAGAAAAAGAAAGACACATTATTCATTATCGAAACTATTCATAGTTTACAAAAATCACTATTCAGTAAACTACTAGCCCAATAGCAGAGTATACAGTGGTATTAGGGACATCAACCGTTCCCTTGATATCCATTTAATACAAAAAAATAAAAAACCACCCTTAAACCAATAATTATTACCCCAAAAATAAGTATACAGTGCTATTTTTTAATGTAAAAGACTCCAAATAGACTAATTTGTAACGAAATCATTAATGCTATTTTAAACTTATTTTGAATTTTCAATAAATCTGTATTTTGTAATCTACCCTTAAACGAATTTTTACTCAAAAAATAACTATATAGTGCAATTTTTCTTGACAAACATCCCCAATGTATCCATTTGATACCAAATCGTTGGAGCCATTTTTCAAATATTTCAAGTTTTTTTTAAAATCTCTCTTCAGTAAACTATTTAAAAATGAGTTTTAAATGTGAAAAAATTAAACATTGTTATTTTTCATAACATACAATATCCAGATGTGAACATTTACAATACTTTCTCTAGAAATGAGAAAGTAAAATGCTACTGCACAATTGAACGTACTCTCTCGTGTAACCTAGTATACTGCCGTTTGAAACAAAAATTTCAAAAATGAGTCATAATTAAATCACCCCTGATGAGTTTTTCATAAGAATAATCAATATATAATCTTGTTTCTCATATGAAAGACCCTGGTCAAATATACATTCAAACCAAATCGTTATAACCTTTTTTGAAACATTCCGATTTCCCAAAACTCATTTATTTGTAAATTACCCTTAATTTAAAACTAAAATTATGATTTTTCCTCGCGGTATGAGCATAAAATATTTAAAATTGATATTTTATGGAAATATACTAAAGCGTATCGGCTGTAAGCCCAGGTAAATATATACACACAGACCTAGGGACATTAAAGAACCCTACTTTTTGAGTTCGGAAAAAATAAAACGTCATGATAATATCGAGACAGAAATTTTTCACGATTATCTGTATGATAAATGAAAAAAAAGGTCTTCGGGATTGTTTACTAGTGACGTAACGTTAAGGAGAGAGTTACAGAGATTATGTACAATTCCATATAACACCTTGTGACACGTGTCTAGGCAGTGCGTCTTCATAGCTAGACATACACTTTTCAGACTTCGATCCCCAGTTAGGTTTCTTTTATCAAATGGGTATGCTCTGAAACGTTATAAAACTAGGCTTGGATGGTGCGACTGTAATTAGGTCACCAGTTCAAGTGTTAAAATATTTAGTGACAAACATTATCACAACAGGTTTTAAAACTAATAACTTTAACCAAGTTAAAATGTGACAAAGAAATAAACTCTTAATATTTTAATGAGGTTATCATGGTATATGTGTGACTTTAAAAAATTATATGTTTTAAAATAAATTAAGGGTACAGGAAAAAAAGGGAGGGGGGAATCACATAACACACATTTTACAGGACAATAACTTCTATATCTCAAAACCCTTAAGGACCCCAGCAAATACATTTTAATTTATTTAAATATGACATACTTCTTTTAACCATTATCTTTACTCATAACTTTTAAAAAATCTATTTTAAAATAAATTAAGGGTACAGGGGGAAAAGGGGGTGGAATAACCCTACACATATTATCCAGGATAATAACTTCTAAATCTCAAAACCCTTAAGGATCCCAACTAATACTTTTTTAATCAATTTAAATATGACCTATACTTCTTTTAAGTATAATCTAAATTGATTTGTTTTTAGCACGGTGTCTTACTATTCAGGCTATACACCTATGCACTAATTACACCAATGTGTTAGTAATTAAAAAGGTTTTAATTTAGAGGAAGTGCACCAGTATTTACGTAGAGAATGAGTGGAAACCCGTTTAGGGAAAACCACCATCAGTACATCCGACAGGGATTGAAACCTGATATCCCCGTCTTCGGCAGTCTAGTCCAACACGATATTAGCGCGTTAGACCACGTGGCCACCAAAGCGCGTTAAATTTAATCAGAAGGTTCTCATGATTGTCTAATATATGGAAGCACTAACTCAATTTGAGTGAAAATTGGACATTCCTCCTTTTTTTCCCTGTGCCTTCAAAATGTTTTCTTATAATTTTGTTCAGCATTGTTCAGCCCTATATATGTTTAAAATCATTTTATTCAAACCCGCCTCGATGGCGTAGTTGGCTAACGCGCTGGTCGTGTTGAGCTCGACTGCTGAGGACGGGGAGATCGAGGTTCGAATCTCGGTCGAGTGAACTGGGGGTGGTTTTTCCTAAATGATTTTCCACTCTCCCTCCACGCAAATGCGGGTTCACTTCCTCTAATTCAACCTTTCCAATTCCTAATCCATTAGCGTAATTAGTACTTAAAGCGTATAACCCGAACGGGTAGTAAGACGCAGTGCTAAATAATAATTTAAAAAAATATTCAAACATCATGATTATTTTTAGTCCAACACCAAGAAATATGGCAGGCTAACTATTATAAGTGTAACCAAAGGGTTTATGGTTGTTTTTTTAAATCGTCAAATATGTTCTTGATTATTCATCTATCATTTATTTGGACGATTCTTCCTACAAAATAGTAGGCTGGACGGAGGTAAAAAAAATCTATAGATTTATTCGTTTTCCTAGGTGTCTAAATTTGATATTAAATTCATTTATTAATTCAAAAAATTACTAAGAAAATTACCCAATAAAACCACAAGACATATACGGTCATCACATTGATAGAAAAATATTGCTGAAATATTTCAAAGTTTACCTAGGTTTATATATTTTTCTCTGTTGATTTAAAGGAGCTATAAATTGAAACGAATGAAAACCTTTAAAAAAAAAAAAATAATCCACGCATTGAATACAAAGAGGGTGGAACGTAGAGCAATAAAATTGAATAAAAGTCCTTGACCTAGATTTCACCACGATGCTGTAGGTGCCTGTTAAATGTCACATCGGCGCGACATGTTTCATGGATGAGCATTTGTTTCAGATTTCCAGTTTTTACAAACGCACCGCTCTTTCTGAATTATGTATTTATTTATGACAGTATCTTCTAGCAGGACTCTAGGCAACCACATTCGCAAGACAGCAGTAACCTTCATGCAGCTCATGTTGAATATAGGTCAGGTCAAACACTCACTAGGAGGTTTTGACGGAGAACAAATTAGTTAATGCTCAGTCAGGGGCGTCATACAATGTTTGTAAGTTTATTAAAGGTGAGCTTAAATTATATTTATAAATACTACCGTTATTAGGAATATGGTAAGATATAATTATAAGAAAATTAAAATATACATTTTTTGAAAAAAAACATCGAAAACATTTTATGTAGTCTGGTGGTAAGATTTCCTTGCTACGGATATAGAGGTCCAGGGTTTGATCCTGGGTACTTTCAGGATTTTTATGTAAAGAAATCGGTCTGGAATGGGGTCAAAATTCAGCCTCTTAACGATAAATGAGAAGCTACTTGAATAAATAAATAGCTCTGGTCTAGAAAACTGAGATTAACTGTACTGACTACACAACACCCCGTATAAGCAAATCTTGGAAACATAATCGCTAACGGTGGCGGCCGGTTAATTGAGATAGCACGCCTTTGGGCTCCCACCATGGAGTTTATTATTAGTGTTATTTTATAGGTATTGATAATATCTACATAAAACGAATGCTACAGCACACATTACTTGACGTATGAATATACTAAAGCTACTGTATTTAAATAAATGTTATAACTATCAGACGCCATTTCCACCAGAATCCTACTATAGGCCTGTCTTACCAGAATATGGATGCAAATGGACTGAATCTCATCTAGTATGAGCTGTCATTGACGGGAAGGTCAAAGATTGAATCCCGACAGGGTGAACTGAGAGTATCTTTTATCAAAATATTGAGTGTACTTTTCCTCTAAAAAGGTACCTTTTTAATCTCTATTCAATAAGCGTAATTAAAATTCGTATGGCCCGGACGTATATTAAGACTCAGGGGGGAAGAATTAAATAATAAAACACTCCATCTTACTACCCGTTCGGACTATGATAATTTGTACTAATTACGTTAGTGGTTTAGGGATGAGGAAGTTTGAAACAAGTGTAAGTGTACACAAATTTGCGTGGAGGGAGGGTGGGAAAACATTTAAGAAAAACAAGCAGAATACATCTGATCGGGATTCGAGATCTGATCTCCTCGTCACCTTGACATCTTTGACCATTCGGCCACCGAAGTGTCATCGCAGCTAAGTTTATGTTCGTGTGCTTAACTTAAGCTTCATTCGGGAAGCCGGAGGCTCAATTTTCAGCACGGAACCCGCCTCTGTGGCGTAGTTGGCTAACGCGCTTGTCGTGTTGAGCCCGACTGCTGAGGACGGGGAGATCGAGTTTCGAATCTTGGTTGGGTGAACTGGGGGTGGTTTTTCCTAAATGGTTTTCCACTCTCCCTCCACGCAAATACGGGTTCACTTCCTCTAATTCAACCTTCCTAATTCCTAATCCATTAGATTTATTAGTACTTAAAGCGTATAACCCGAACGGGCAGTAAGACGCGGTGCTATATATTATTATTATTATTCAGCACGGAGTACTAAATATTTTTATATTTAAAATGTATAGTTAGTCATCTATTTGCGGTGCCTTTCTTTGAAATTCATATCTACACTATATTCCCTTAACTGAGTTAGCTTAAGTCGATAATAGGAGCAAGTTCATCTTCCTCAACCTGTGTCATAAAATAAGTGTTGAACATAACTCTATATAGAAGTAGTTCCACCTTAAATAACAGCTGCTAACACTCACACCACCGATGGGTACTTGATCAAAGATATTAGTTTGATTTGCCAATGATGGTAAAGTTGTGGTTCGGATCTCAGCTGAGTCTACTGGAGTGTTTTTTTTTAATATTCTCATAAGCTCCTTCAAAGCATATGCGGGTAATTTTTTTTCTAAATTAAACCTTCATGATCCCGACCCAATGATTCTAAATATATTGCTATGCAGTCCGGATGAGTAGTAAGACCTGGAGCACATAAAAAAAAAGCATCCCTTTACCGATTACAAGCATCATCATGCTTTTTTTTTAATAATTACATTCATAAAAGCAATGGGGTTAGAGTTTATTCGCTTAGGGCTCTTTCACGATACATTTCGGAAGGATTAAAGACACAAATATAAATTTTTTTCACAAAAATTATGTTTGAAAAAAACCTTTAAAAAATCTTAGTTATGATGCATCGGGTGTAAAGACGCCCTTGGATACAACTGTGATGTATCCTAAGCTATTGAAATTTAAAAAAAATATATGATTTATTTTAGTTAAATTGTGAGATTTGAGGTAAAATATACAAATTAGATGGACTAATGTTTTTTATCACGCAACAATTACAATTATCTCTTAATTTATTAAAAACAACTTTGTGTTGTTTTTTCAACAAAATTGTTACACAGACCCAAATAATTACAGGTGATTCTTTTGGAAGTTATAAATATTTGTTTTAGAGATTTTTCCATTTTTTTTTTAAATATATTCATTACGCCATAAGATAAAATATTACATCTTTCCCATATCTCATGGGCGTTAGGATCCCCTGCCTTTATACATGCGTTTGCTGACGAATATCTTGAGAAGAACTAGACAACTCTAGTACTATAAATTCGCAGCTATTATTATTATTATTATTATTATTATTAGCACCGCGTCTTACTACCCGTTCGGGTTATACGCACTTACGCTAATGTGTAATGGTATAATGTGTAATGGTAGGGTGATTGTGAGATGAAATGAAGGACCTACAGTTTAACGTGGAATCCGAACTACGGTGGAGGCCTGGCATTCGCAGCTATTAAAAATGCATGGCAGGTCTCTTACGCACCTATGGAACACTCTCCCTACTGTCCTCTTCTCATTAGATCCTCTCTAATTCCTTTCACCTTTCTCCTCAATCAGGCTCACAAGATAATTTTACGTTCTTCCCTTTTTTTAACTTTACTCCATCCAACTTTATAGCTTTACAAGGCCTGATCCTCTATCTTATCAATACCATCGCTGCACACTTCTTCATACTAAATTTCATTTCAAACTCCTTCACTTCCTCGTTTCATTCTTGTATCTGCTCCTGTTATTCCTCTTCTTTATCCCTACATACCATTAAGTCATCAGCGAACAACATGGATTTGATTCTTTCCTCCCAGAGTTTTCCTGTCACTTTATTCATGACCATTTTCATTGATATTACAAATAGTAGTGGTGAGAGGGTGCTTCCCTGATTCACTCACCTTTTTTTTGTATTGGGTATTAAAGGGGTAGGAGTCCTAACGGAGTAGGGACGTGCAATCAGGGTGACTAAATTCCTATGTCGCAAAGGAGGACAAGGACTGCCAAAATGTAGGATATTCAGTACAAATGTAGGACACACGCTACAGAAAATAACGTTAAAGAATTAGGACGCTTGCTGTGATTGGTTGCTGACGGAATACAAGCAGCCCCAATAGAAATCACTAATTCTATCACATGAACACCGCGTAGCAAGTTTGCCGACGAAAACGCATGATGACTGCCTATTGATAGCAGAATTTATAAACGCGGGATCACTTCGAGGGCAAATAGCATCAAAAATAGACACATTTATTTAGTTAAAAATGAAGGACATTTTGACATTTTTGAAAATTTCTGCTGGACACCGGACAGAGGGTTGAAATGTATGCCATGTCCGGGGAAAAGAGGACATCTGGTCACCCTGCGCTCTATACTAGAAACACACTCTC
Source organism: Timema monikensis (assembly GCA_902151445.1). Classification (NCBI taxonomy): domain Eukaryota; kingdom Metazoa; phylum Arthropoda; class Insecta; order Phasmatodea; family Timematidae; genus Timema; species Timema monikensis. The sequence goes on from CABFVZ010000626.1 coordinate 214,188, forward strand.
CGCGTTCCACTTAGCCTCTCCTACTCAATCCTGATCCCACCGCCAAGTGGTGTACCCCAAGATCTGAGTGACCTATTGGAGGTTGGGTTGAACCCCAGTGGAAACTAGGCCAGGTGCAGACCAGACAGAGGAGACTCGTCAGGAACAAAACCAATAATCTTGGTACAGGGTCTGACCGGTTGGTTTCCAGATTGGTTGGCTGGGAATGTAAGGGTGGGGATGATGAGCTAAGTCATCATCAGCAGTCATAGCCTCAATTAGGGAAAGTTACCACTAAGAGAAGGCCTACCTGAGGACCTATAAGAGGCAGCCCCCACTACTCAGGTGTAGGCCACAACAGGCTTAGTAAGCCTGTGGCCGAAACAAAATAAATTACTCGATAAAATATAGTAAAGACACAAAGTTAGAAAAACTTTATAAATTAATGTTCTTTCACCCATTCATATAAGTCATATGATCTGTCATACTTGATAGATACAGCACCATTATAATAACACTAATAATATAGTAAAATGTACCATTGTTGGCCACAAAAAGATTCTTTTATTGTTTGATAAGTATCCGTCCTATAAAAATTAGACCTTATTTGTGAACACATGACTTTATAACTGTATTGTGTATTGTATATTCAATTGGTTTCGGATACACTAATTGATTGGTCTGTTAAATGTTCAAGTGATAAATTACTTTGAATGAAAACGATGTCAAAGTGAGTAGATTTTTTTAATACGCTATATAAGAATTGTGAAATATTAAATTGAGTACGAAATTGTATTATATATTTTTTCAAATTATGTATTTTAAATAATCTACTGCCTAGTTTAATTTAAAAATCACCAGCTTCATTTATTAAAAAAACACAAGAATATACGATATTATATTCTGCATGACATAACCAAACTAGATCCATCTCATATTTCATCGGGGTTACATTTAAAGGTAAGTTTTATTTTCTTTTTGGTTTGGTCTATTTTTGTAATGTTCGTGATTTTTTTAAAATAAAAAGTCATTGATGTCCCCGTGAATATATAGAGGTAGTGGTGCAAATGTGGAAACCCAGTTTGTTTTTTCTATATAAATATTTTTTTAATGGCTATTTTATTCTAAATATTTTCACACGTGTTCTTTGAAATGTTCTTGGATAATAAATGTACTGAAATATATACACAATATTTTTTGTGAGGCAAAAAAAAACAAAAAAACTGAAACAATGCACATTTTGCAAAATAAAAACAGTGCTGGTAATGTGGAAACCTACAATAAAACGGTTAAAAAAATATGTTATGAGAGGTAAGGTTATGTAAAAAATAAGTTTTCAGGGCAAAATTAAACTTTTTGTGTAACGCATATTTTTTACATTATATGTAGATTAGTCAAACAGTCTAGGTCTTAAATAATTGACCTTTAAAAAATCTTAAAGCCTTAATAACTTGCCATAGAATCTAAGACTACAATAGTTTTTATTAAATAAAATGTTAAAAACTGAAAAGTTTAAAAAATTGTTTATTTAGATCTATTTGCAAAAGTCACACACATAATGGTCATTCTCGCATCCCGCACACTCACTATGTGACCACATTTCACACTGTTGACATTGTACCCAAAGTTCTCCACTTGAGTCATTTGAAAATGCATTTTCGCAGAATATGCGAACCGCATCCTCTTCGGCAGGAGGCAGTTCACCCATTGGAAATTCCAGTTCAGATTCACCTGATGTGACTTCTGCATCAATTGATTCTTCATAAGTCTTCAAGCTTTAGTCTTCTGTTAAATTTCTTTGTTTTGTTTTTTGTGATTGATTTACGTCCTGGCTTCTTAGCGATTCTGACTTTTGGTTTGTAGAAAGACTCTTCTAGCGACAATTTATATGGTGAGGCCGTAATTACAGCGGCAGTAGTTGGCTTACAGCCCTTATTTGAATACTTCTTTTTTGGCTGAGGGACTGGTAATATGTCTTTGGGAGACACACACGTAGTACTTTCTTGAATCTGAGAGGACTTGGAGCAACCAGCTTCTCGTCGATCGACTTCATTTGGCTGATGAAGATCGTTAGGCATAGAGTAATGTCGAGGTGGTTCTATATTTTTTCTAGGAGGAAATCTAGCCTTATCAGATGACACAACTGTAGCCTTACTTCTATTTCCCGTAGTCATGATAGGATCCTTTGCTCCAACTATCTCACTTCCAGTTGTGGCGGGTATGATGGGGTTTGTTACTGCCAGAGAATTGTTGGTATTTGACAATACTGGGGTTGAGGCAATGAAGTCAACATCTCCAAAAACATTACGATCACATGGAAAGATACCGGTTTTCTCAAACCCTTTAACAGCAATCGAACCGGTTTGGCACTGTAGATAAGCTTTTCCAAAAAGTTCTGCAATGTCATATGGACCTAGTGGGTGATCGTTATGGCGCAACCATTGGCGAGCATACTCACTATAATAGGTCTTCAGAGCCCCCATGAATGTCTTATTCAATGGCTGCAGCTTGTGGGATGTGTGTGGAGGTATGCTTACGATAGTGACATGATTTGTACGAGCAAGGTCAATAATCTCAATGTTTCCTGATATGGGTATTGTGTCCATCCAATAAGAGCAAAACAGGAGACGCTTTGGTAGGGTTAGTCTTATGAAGAAAATGCTGAAACCATTCAGTGAACAAGTTCATCTGAATCCATCCAGATGGATAGCATCTACCGATAGAACCAGGTGGTGCTCCTTTCATCAAAATATCAGTCATGTTTTTTCTGGGAAAAATCATCATGGGAGGAACGAATGTCCCCCCTGCACTCATACAACATACGACTGTTACCAAAGAGCCTCGTTCTGCAGACGTGATGGAACCTACTTGTCGTTTTCCTTTTAATCCCACCACATGTGGTATTTTGCTCTGTACAACTGTGAGACCAGTTTCATCTACATTAAATACACGGTCTGCAAGATAAGCATGCTTGTCATATTCTGCCTGTAGTATGTCAAAAAACTTATTCACAGATTCCGCATTGAAACCATTTGCTCTTGAATAAGAGGTGCCTGTTGGTTTGTGGATCGTAAGTTTGTTTTTATGTCTTCTAATAAAAAGATCAAACCATGCCCTACCAGCAGCTTCGTTAGTTCCAAAAGGATGTTCAATATTATTTCGTACTGTTAACTGATATGCCATTTTTTTTACGTCTTCCCTAGTCAGGCCATAGAATCGATTTTCCATTTCCACCAAGTATCAAACTAATTGTTGTTCCAAGTCTACGGGTATAACAGGCTTTCGCCCTACTGATAACATGACGCATTGTTCGGGGGACATCCCATTATGAACAAATCTTTGCAATGTTGTTTGCGGAACATTGTACGGTTTTACTGCCTTTCTTAATCCCATTTTTTTTCTCTCAATGAAGTTATCGTCTTTATCATATCTTCTCTCTTCCACCTCTTCAATACAGCCTTCGGTTTAGCCCCAATAACCTTTCTCGGCATCTGAAAAGCATACAAATGGTGATTACAGGGACCATTTATTATGGTATGTAATGTGGAAACGTTTCCACAATACCATCAAGTGTAGGTTTCCAAGTTGCCAGCATCGCCATATTGGATCCAAACCGTTCTCATACAAAAAAGTTTAAGGTCTAATATTAATTTTAAAACACAAATGACAACTAAAACAACCATTCATTCCAATGTAAATATAATTTTGAATAAAAATGGAGTAGAAATATTTAAAACTAATTGTTGAATCTTACCTTACAAACGTTGGAAAACGAGAGCAAAATATAATGTTACCACATCACTCACTTGAGATAAACAACAAGCCGTCAGCGCTACTGCACATTGTTAATGAACTAGAAAACTAGTTCCGATTGTAACCGCAAGGTTTCACCACATACCAAGGTCAGTAGACTGCGTTTCCACATTACCAGCAGGTTTCCACAATTGCACCAGTACCTCTATTTTTCGTGAAATATGAAGTTATATTTCAGCTGATAAGTACGTGAGATAAAACGTTTGAAAAAATTAAATCATGAATTAAAAACAAAAATATATTACTACATTGTATATAGTAACAGTATGAAAATGTCAAAGAAATAAAAGCTCTTTGTGATTGTTAATTCACCTGCATCAGTGGGAATGAGGACTATAGGTCAAGCTTTTCTAGCCTGGTTTATCAATGACGGAAAGGTGAAGGTTCTGTGAAAGTTTTTCCCTCTATGTAAGTTCTGATATATTTATTCTAAATTCTGCCTTATCTCTACCCGGTTAGTTTAATCAAATAAGGAAATCCAGGATGGTTGGACCGGTCGCCTAAAAGTAATCTACACTATCCAGTAAATTACTAACACGGGTTTACGTTGTAATTCAATTTTGAAGCAGATTTATCTCTCTTTTTTTCGGAATCTTCAACTAAAAATAGTTTGTACTTATTTAGTATAAGAGATAGTAAATTCTTGCCTTGATAAAGTTTTTTAGCTTTGAAGAATTATTACGGGGATAGCACGTATCATATAACTGTGAAACAGATTTTTTTTCTTTTTCTTGAAAAATTAAAAAAGGTTTTATTATTTTTAATACACATAACAATTCAGTAAATGAAACAATAACAATTATATTATTATTTATAGGTTTTTGGTATCATAAAATTAAATATGTACAGTAATTATTCTCGTAGCACACAATAATTAATTTATTTAATACTATAAACAACTTACGTAGCCTAACCTTCCTGTATCAATAAATACCAATTTCAATTAAGTTAGAATAGTTAATAGTGTTAAAATAAACTATTTACTATCTTTAAACGAGTTTTAACGAAAAGGATTGGAATCGCATTGAGTGTTTATGATTACGGTAATTTAGGGCGTAATATTTGAGCAAAAAAAAATATATATACATATAATACATGTATGTATATATATATATATATATATATATACATATAATACATTTATGTATATATACACATATAATACATTTATGTATATGTATACATATAATACATTTATGTATATATATACATATAATACATTTATGTATATATATACATATAATACATTTATGTATATATACTTGATGTAGCCCAGACGCGCAATATATATAGCTTTTTTCAGAGAAACTGCACATTTAAAAACTGGGGTTTACTTTTTTTTAACGTTTGGTATATATATATATATATAAATAGTTACACACACACATATATATATATATTTAAAACTTACCGTCTGGGATAAACGCATTTTAACTACACTAATGAGGTAAGTATGAATAGAGAGAATTTAGAGGAAATACAGCCGCATTTTTTTGGAGAAAGATTGGAAAACCGTTTAGGGAAACAAACACCATCATATCTGGATGGGATTCAAACTCTGATCTCCTTCTCACAGGCAATCCAGGTTATATTATCTTGACATTTGGTCTGCTTCCCCCCCGATGCGTGTAAAAAAAGTATATTATAACCAAATTAATTTGTATTAAAGTGTTAAGTTATAATTTTACTTCCATTTGATTTAAAGTTTTCTGTTTTAATTAAATTACAAATAAAATTATTATTTTCATTTTTGTTTGTGAATTTTTTAGATTCTAGCTTTGTTTTTATTTCCAAAAATCAATTATTTTCCAGGGACTGGGTTTAATTACATTTTAATATGTTTTCACTTAAAAAACCTTTTAAGGGACACAAAAGATCTGAATCTCTTGTGACGTCTCGATGTTACGTGTTTATTTGTATTTTCTTTCTCCCTCTTTAGTTCTATTTTTGGACTGTGGCACTACTGTAATTTAATGAATTCATTGAACTTGCTGACCTCCGATCCAAGTTCAACCGGGAGACAAATCGTTGACTTTAGGGGCTATGTTATTGTTGATACCATTTAAAAGTCGACTTTATTGATTTTGTTATATTAGCCAGCCTACCTTTCTAGAACACAACAACAAAAGAACATCAGATTTAGAGGGCTGTTCGAAATTTCCTGTATCTCTGATTATAATTAATTTCTATTCTCCCATTTAAATTTTGAATATAATATTTGATTAATTTTTGTTTTTTAGGAATAATTATATCCTTTAGTGTCATACTGAAACTATTATAATGTGTCAGACCCTTTCCTAAAATAACCGGGTCATATAATATATGACATATTAATCCTTGACCAGACAAGATCAATGAACCAAAGACTGCTCGCGAACATGTTCACGACCAGTGTGAACGGTTCTCTGAACATTTATCTCTAAAGTCAAGTTCATATTATAACAAAACAACGAACCGAATACTGCTCACGAACATGTTCATAAACAGTGTGAATGGATTTCTGAACATTTCTCTGTAACATGTTCGTTGTTCTGTTTGACCCCGATTCACCAGTTGTTGGATTTTGCCCCAACACATCAAAGGGTGTTCGTGTTGGATTCAGGGGAAGCTAGGATGTCTCAGCGAGCTTATTTTTTAGTAAGCTCATATTTATTTTGTACAGTTGCATCTTTGTGTTTGATATATGTATATATATATATATATATCCGTTGCTGCTTGCATAGGCTTACTTGTCTAACCATCTATATTGAAGCACAATTATTGAGCTAGATATAAACCATTATGAGGCCACCATCTATGGGAACACGTTTACCAACAACATGTTCTCTTCTAGTTTAAACACTCCAACCACATAAAATATAACAACTAACATGTTCTTTAAAAATGTTCACGAAAATGTTCTGTTCGAGGTTATGTTCTAGACTGGACATGACTATATTATAGTATGTATTCTAAACACGTCTATTTGCTAAATTATTTATTTTATTTTAATTAGTTGTACGTTTTTTTTAAGATAATTTAATGTATTTTGTTTCTAAATAATATCCTCATACATTAATCAGTGAGCTCTGAAACTAAACGTCAATACCTTCTGGGCTGGTTTTCTGTTAGTGGTGTGGTAAATGCTTGAATCCTAGCTAGGTGTATTGCGTGGGTTTTCACCTAAACTATTTCTCACTATCCCACCAAGAAAATGCGTATATATTTCTTCTAAATTCTTCCTTACTAATCCTTACCCATAAAAGTGTGAATAAATGTGTATATCCTGGATAGTTATAAAAAGGGGTGGTTAAAAATAACACTTATATCTATACTTTTTTAAATAATAGGGGCGCTCTTTGTATAAAAGATACGATGTGTTCTTATTGTATTCAAAGGATCCGAATAAAACGAATGTGGCATTTCTTAAATTTTGACCAGCCCTGTAGTGTCTTTTCTTCTAATTTGTTTTCCCCAAGGACAAAATTAAAGAAGGATTAATCACCGTTCGTTGATCTCCATAATGTCTTCGGTTCGCAGGTTGCGAATGTTTGGCTTCTTCATGTGTAAAATCTACTACAATAATAATTGGAAATAAATATCAAGAAGCAGTTCTACTTTTATTATTATCGTTTTTTGAACATTTTCCCCTAGTTTAAAAGCCTTAATCATTCGATAACTTTGCTCATTTTCTTGTGGGCATTTCTGCGTGTGAGTTACGCTGTTGTATCTTTTTAAATAACAGATAAATTCAAAGTCATGTCTATTACTTTTGAATTAGTTTTATTATATAATATATTCTTTGCTAAACCAAATATTTTTCCTTGAGTGGTTTAAGGAGGAAGTAGGATGAAATAAAATAGGAAGATGGATGGATTCATTTTACTAAGCAAATCCAGCCACAAACTTGAAACAGTTAATGATGATCATTTTTGAGAACACTCAATAATATTTTAATCGCTAAACAAATTAATTTAAATTTAGTATATGTATTTCGGTTTTACTATGAAGTTATTAAAACACTTCAATAAACGTTTCAATTTTTTTATATATAAAGATGTAAGTATATTGTAATAGATTGCCTATATTTTTATTTTTAACTTATTATTTGTTTTAAATAATGTAAGCGAATCCATGATAATATTTTTAAAATCATTATTTCTCATAAACAAATACAGAATTTGAAAAAAGGACTGTCTGTATAAATCTTGATGATCAATCATATCGTTTACAATTTAAGGATACATGGGGAATAGGGGGAAGTCACATTACACCCATTTTCCCGCACAACAACTTTTATATCTCAAATCCCATATGGACTACAGAAAATACTTTTTTATTTAATTTAAATATGACAAACTCTTGTTTTACTCAATCTAAAGTGTCTTAGAAATGTGTCAGAATTGTCTAACAGATGGAAGAACTAACCCAATTCGATTTAAAATTTGACCTTACCCTTTTTCCCCTGTACGCTTCAGTTTTAAATTGAAAATAAAACCGGCCAATAGTTTGGAAAGTTTTCAATTTAACTAGAGACTTTCTGAAATCTTAACAGTACATGCTCTTGACTCACAAATTAGCCAATCCTAGATCATCAACAATTAATGTGTGTTAAAAGAGAAAGAGGGATTAAAAAAACCTCCATGACGTTAGCCCGCAATCGAGCTATACCGACCGAGCGGCCGCCACCGTTAACGATGATAGTGCCAACATTTGTGGATTGAGGGTTTCATGTGGTCAATACAACGATCCCTACTGCCGTTAATTTTAGAGTTGCTACTTTTTAATTAAGTAGCACCTCATTTATCCTCACATATAAATTTTGAACTCGCCGGGAATCGAACAGGGGACCTCTAGATATGTAACCAGGAACTATTACATATATTTTCTGTACTGAATACAGGAGCACCATCAATTCAATATTCGTCACTGAACTATTTTTTTCATCATGATTTTATTTTAAAAAAATTTGTTAAAACGTTCGTGGTCCGGAAAAACTCATTCCAAGAGCCAGATATAGCCCACGGGTTGTATTTTGAGGACCCCTGCCCCAGAGGATTGTTTCTATGAAACGAAATTAACTCGCCTTTCTTATCGAATAAAAAGTCATCACTGCAGAAAAGGAGAACGGTCTAGAACATTATTATCGAACACAATCTTTTATTTCTAACCAGAATGTAAACAAGCAATAAATTTATCAGCAAGTCACTTTGGTCGTAAATATCATTATAACTTTAATTGATTTGGACTCAAGGATTAATTCAGATTATTCGCTCTATTCAATAGAAACAATAATTATCACACGTGTATGTTATTATTTATGTTTAGAAAACTAATAGATGTGGATAATCTTAAGCTTAAAGATACAATATATTTACAGTAGTCTATAATCTAAGTAAATACTCGTAATTTGTTTTAACCAATTGGCATAGAGTGACCAAATTTGCTACACGAAAAGAACACCAGTGTAATATAGAACATAAGGACATTATTTGATAGTTACAAGAGCTACTAAAATCACGTTCATATATGTAACCAGACGTAAAGTTATGAGATACGTAATCGACACCTTTAATAGATATCATATTAAAATGCTATCAATGTTGACCACAAAAAATATAATATATCTGTAGTTTAAGAAATGTCCTTCCTACTAGAATCCTGCCATACATTTACTCTATAAATATGTTTGAGTCTTACTAATCATGAATTCAACACCAGCAGTGTTTAAACTTTTTTTTTAAAAAAGGGAAGTTTATATCAAATTTGGTAAGCAAACTAGCACCCAAACAAAAATAGATTGGGACATAAAAAATAAAAATAAAACCTTAAAAATTGTAATAAAATGTTTCGAAATATTGAAAAAATCTGTTCACATTCTTTTAATTTTTTTTTAATGTTCATACTTTAAAATAGAAATATATCAGTGCACCAATGCGATAACAATTTTTCACGGCTAGGACAGAAACATTTTTAGTGGGGTGCACTAGCACTTAAGATTCAAGTACAGTAACTATTTCTGGCTCTGAACGTTGGATGCGAGGTGATTCCTGTCAAGTGCCACTTTGTTGATGCTCTAATCTGCAGTGGTGTTGAGAGCACACTGCACTTCAGAAAAACTTTCCTTGTGTTTGTTTGTTTGTTTGTTTGATGTAATTACACTCCACGCCATTTTCCCACATATATATAACCTCAACTAAATCATCGTTCGTACAGTGCTACTATATATATATAGTAGCACTGTACTAATGATGATTTAGTTGAGGTTATTAACATTGTTATGAACAATAAATTATTTCAAAGACTATGTTGATAGATAATTTCGTTTTGCTTCCAACAGTAAGTACGGTACATTATGGCACTAAACAAGCAGGATATATTCGGGGTTATTAGCAATTTTATTAATTTAAATTGATGTACATAATAAATAGTTACGTGTATTGTCTTCACATGAACCATATTGAATCTCTTTACCTACACATAAATAAATTATTACACTAAACAAATTACGTTGTATTTGAGATTATTAATTATTGTATTAATTTACAAGATTGTAACATATTAATTATAATGAACAATTCACAGTCACTGGCCTGGTCTGTTTGGAACATAAACTTCTCAAAAATCACACCTTTCCTACCATCCCGTCTCCTCCCCCATGGTCTAGTCCTCTCCTTTCCCCACAGCACCCTTTTGTGTTCTTTTCAACCAACTATCCCTTGGTTTCCATCTTTGCCTCCTGCCACACACTTCTATATCCAACATATTCTCAGATGTCATCTCTTATTCCATTCTCCTCACATAGACGTATCAACTTGGTCTTGTCCATTATCGTATCTACTATTCTGATTCTCAAAATTTAATGTCACAAGCCTGTATACTGCTTCTATTCCGTTCCTTCATCATCCATATTTCCACTGCCTATGACTATATTGGCACATAGTGTATCCTGTAAACCACTCCCTTATACCTCTCCGGTACCTACATCTCTACTCCAAATAATGCTCCTTACACTTTTTAAAAATGCTTCTGCTTGCCTCCCTATCACCGATATTTCTCCTATTTATTCCATTTTCCTCTAGCACACTCCCAAGATGTATTAAAATTTCCACTGTCACCCATTGCTCCCCTTTCACTGTTATACCAATAGTACAACCGTCTATTCTTGGCTGTGAATACAATCTAACTATTCCTTACATTAAATCTAATTCTATATCACTTTAACACTTCTTCCCATGCATTCAACTGTTCCTGGACCTATTAATTTGCATTTCCCCCACACTATCACGTCTCTCACACACAGCATTACTTTAATCTTTCCTTCTCCAAACCTTTCTACCATTTTCCTAACTATTTCATTCACCACTAAAATGAAAAGTAGGAGTGAGAGCACACTTTCTTGCTTTGTCTTTTCCCCTCCCACTTTCACGTAGCTCACACATCCTTTGTTCATATTCCTCGCTCTACTTAACACCTCAGGCCACATTCCTTTCTTCTTCGATGCTTCACATAATCTACTTCTGTACACCCACTGTCATAAACTTTTTTAACATAGAGGAAAGCCATATTTATATCCTTACCGTCATAGTGTCACTCTCATGATAAATATGCTATCTACTATATACCTAACTGCTATTAAGCCGTACTCCCTTGTCCTCTTTCAATCCTCCTCCCATTTTTACTCTGTAACTTTTCACACAACTTAGACCAATGACACAATAGGGTTACCCACTTGTATTTTCCACATTTCTTACCGGCATGTTTATTGAAAATAGGTATCATCATAGCCCTTCTTCCAATCCTCTAAGATCTTCCCATCTTTCCATAATACTCGCATCACTCGATACAGCCGCTAAAGTTACCCCTCTCTTACTGCTCTGATATTCACATCCTTCATATTATTCAGTGCCTCTTCCCCCTCCCTCTAGATTATGTCCCTAGAACGTTCCTAGCTGATACTCAATTTGTTTTCATCTTCATCCGCCTCAATGTTCGTATTAGCATTTAGCAAGTCTTCAAAGTATGATCTCTCCCCATATCCCTGACTTAATTCTTTTCCACCCTCACATTCCCATTTATGTCTACAATTCTAATAGTCTCCTCCTTTATATTATTTTCCCCCTGACTATTCTGTACAGTCTGTACAGTACAGACACTGTCACACTGTCCATCATTTCCATCTACTTTGTGGGATAAATTTTTGTGTATTAACAGTCTAAAATTTGTCCTTGTATTTTTAGATTTCTTCTCATTCCATAGAAAAAGTGTAATGATATTTTGAACTAGATAGTTAAACAATCTAACTTGCTAATGAATACGATCGATCCATATAAATTAATATTACTTGAAAAGGTCGCTCGGCGTGACTCGCGAGCTCAGACGTGAGGCGGTGAGTCGCAAACGTGGGATACAGTGTTTCCCTAGCTGTGTATCTTGGTCGTGGGTAGTTTTATGTGCAGTACAGATCGTTCCTTAGTTAACAGAGTTTTTCAATTGTGTTTTATTTAATGTTCCGTGTTATTTTGGAATAGTGTGGATAAAAAATACTAGCTTGATCGACCAACTAATCCTGTTATCTCTTTCCATGTGTTGTGCTTCATATGTTGGTCCCAGTACATTGGAAAAGATATGTCAAAAATTGAAGAGTGATTTGACACCTCTTCAGTTAAATTTTTGCCCTTTTTATAGAGAAATCTTGAGCCATTTTCAAAACCAGCCCAATCAAAGACAATACTAAATACAACTATACTAAAACACACGATTTCTTGGTGCTGGACTCGCACTCTAGTCGCCAGTCGCAGAGTCGCCTTGAAGGAACTGGCCACATAACAAATTATGGCAACCAGTCCAGTCACTGGTCACAAAACATGAAACGCGTAGAGGGACCTCTACCTATTGTTCGTTGACCCGTAAATTCAGAGTTCAACTCTGAGCTGATATTTGTGTGAGTGGCTTAAGATCAATAGTAAGGGAAATTGTTCATAGGGACAGGTGATATCGAGTAAATCAGACTCAGCCATTCTAGCACTATTCTCAACTCATATATAAATAAATATATTTAACCGCCATGTTTCTGGCAGATAAAATAGTATATAGAAATGGTTCTAAAACGTTTAAGTGATATGAATCAGTGAATTGTCTAGGCCTGTAAATTGAAAATTTGAAAGAGTAACATAATGGCTGAAAGTAATATTTCTGCTGTATGAGTCTAAAGAAACACAAATTTTACATTAATACTTGATCTTACTATAGATAGAACTGAACAAAACAAATCGTATATTCAAATATAAGGCAAAGCTACTTTGTTAACATGAATGATATACATAGCATTCATGACATTCAACGTCCACAATGTAAATATAGGTACTCTTTTCGCATTTTAAAAATATCAGTTAAATTTGGTTAAATGTGTTCTACCATCAGCATCTGCACCTAAACATTTTATTTTGCAGGTTTTTACTATATAAATAAGTAGCAGAAAATATTTTCTTACACGAATTTACTGTGCAAAATAGCTTATATATATATATATATAAAAATATATATATATATACACACACACACACACAATTCGGTAAATGGACACCCACCAAAGAGAAAATTTTCTAGCAAATGTCGTGTGAAATGTCCACAAGATGATATTGTTCTATCTCAGTTATAAGTGGTTTTTTAAACCCTTTTATTATTAAAAAGGGGCTTTTAATCTAGTCGTTTTCAAGAATCAATAACATTCTCTAATGCAGGTGCTCTCAAACATTTTAAACCTAAGGATTCCTTGCACCAGAAAAAAAAAGTCATACTGAAACTTTTTTTTTTCGCGCTAATATTATGAACATTAGATGAAGAGAGTAAAATTTTACAAATATGAAAGAAACAGAAAGCATAATGTTTTCACTGTGTCTTTGGAAAATTCCCTTTATTACTATTTGAAATAATTTGAATTCTTAATAATTACTGATGTTATTTTATATTGTGAAAAAGATTTTAAAAAATTTCACAAAATTGCTTCCACTCTGAATCACGAACCTCTTCAAACAATTTTGCAGACCCCAATTTCAGCACCACTAGGTTATTAGATTTGGTAACAAGCTCATAATACAAATATAGTGGAGGTTCATCCCCACATACCTCCACTTAAATGATTAATTAAATACAGTCGATTTGAATGGAAGAAAATAAAAGTAAATGGATACAGTCCCATTCTGTTTGTAAAACTTTTTTTTTTACAGTCCCAAAAATTTATTAAACCATTTTCATACATTGATACTTCGAGTCATGTGATATTCAGTTGTCATATTTTATATGCAGTATAATATAGCTCAATTTAAAACCATAGTAGCAATATATTAAAAGAAAATCACTGTTGAACTCAAAACATTTTTTTCATAAAAATCCCTTACTGGGATAACCCTGTAATATAACGAAAGTATTAAGAAATAATCCCATTTATTACATAACACACTTAACTTTAAAGTGTAGCTAACACAATTCTGCGCTAAGCTATTAGTTCGTTCACCACATGGCTCATGTTTGTGTTTCACAAGCTCTACAGCAAATTATCATTCTACATCCTATTTATTCATAGAAATAGTCAGCAAACCTTTCAAAAGACAGGAAACAGGCCCACGTTACCGCACCACGTGAGCCAAGATCACCACTAATTAAATCCGGAGAGTGATTGTCACAAAGATCAAAGCTAGGGAGGTTCTAGGCACGTGACCCCAAATTACGTAGGAGTTGAGCAGAAACAATCATCTATACTACAGTGTGGTGTTGAACCTGCGGTACACGTACCCCTGGGGATATGCAAATACATTTTAGGAGGTAAGTAAAGTGCAATAAGCTATATATTTACAACAGGATACTTATTATTTAAAAATATATTTTGGATGTAACTTATTTGAGATGTATATTGAGGTTATTTCTCTGAAGGGGATACTAGGGGAAAACCTGTACCAGATCCTGAAGAGGGGGATACTAATGGGAAACCTCTACCGGGTCCTGAAGAGGGGGATACTAGGGGGAAACTTATACTGGGTCCTGAAGAGGGGGATACTAGGGGGACATCTCTACTATTATTATTATTATTATTATTAGCACCGCGTCTTACTACCCGTTCGGGTTATACGCACTTACGCTAATGTGTAATGGTAGGGTGATTGTGAGATGAAATGGAGGACCTACAGTTTAACGTGGATTCCGAACCACGGTGGAGGCCTGGCATACATCTCTACTAGGTTTAGAGCTGGTGAAGGGGGTATTGGGCGATATCTGTACAGGGCCCGGTACAGATGTAGGCCTACCCTTGCATCTCCCTCAGAGAGATTACCTCCATTTATACCTCTAAAATAAGTTACATCAAAAATTATATTTTAAATGATAAGTATCAGATGAGAAAAGTATATATATATATAACGTACGTACGAAATATATAAAAATATGTTTCTCATTTGAAAATTATTATTTAAAAAAATATTTTGGATGTAATTTATTTAGATTTAGATTATAGCATTAGTCTATCACTTGGGGAGTAATTTTTTTTTCAACACCATATCTTACTACCCGTTCAGGTTTTACGTCTTTGTATTAATCACACTAATGTGTCAAGGATGAGGTAATTTGACCTTAAAGGGAGAGTACCCGCCTTTACTTGGAGGAAGAATGAAAAACTATCTATAAAAATTCTCCCTTAATCCATCTGGCCGGGATTCTAACCCCGATCTCTCCATCAAAAGCACTTTATTCTGTTGTGAGAGAGATGCCCTTGACCACGTGGCCACCGAAGAGTGCTTCTAGTTTACAGAGTTGAAGAGATATACCTTAAAATACGTGAGCAAAAAAAAATCAATATCACCGGTCTATAGTTTTTCAAGTTATGTAAACCCACTTGGGGGAGGATTGGGAAGTTACGGTTGAAGTATTGCCATTATAAATGCCAAGAAATAAATTATTTTGACTACCAACGTCAATATTATCTTTAATATCTATTTTTTTTTAATGAGGAACACATTTTTCCTGGCGTGGTTTCAGTATTCTTTATTGCGTCTTAACTATCCAATATTCACAGTAAGAGCCTTTAAATTATTTTAAATATATCTTTTGCAGCCAACAATAATTACGTTATTTTGTATTGTTGGTGTGAGTTTATAGGTATTGATAATATATATCAAGAGTGGCAGCTGCAGAGTACTTGACTTGACGTATGAATACGTGAAAATAGATATAGCAACTTTTCTAGCTGTCAGATAAAGCTTTGCCTATTAAATCTTGAGGCCGGTCATAAGTAGCTTCATATGCCTTATAATCTAACTTAAGAGTAGCACAGGCACAGCATCCAGTCCCCGGCCATTAATTTATCAATGTGAAAAAAAAACATATTTCACCAATGATACATATTTTGGCCATGCCGGGAATCTATCTCGGGACTGTTAGCTCAGTAGGCAAATACACTTCTGACTAAGCTTGGGTATTGGACTGAACAGAAAATATCGATACAAAATCCTCAATACAAAGGTAATTTTCGCCAATACCTCACAATAATATTTTTTTTCATTAACTAAAATTCTTCGTATTTTAGAAATTGTACAGTATATTTTTTTCTCAACTAATGTAATTTTTTTATTTTTATTTTTAGGAATGTTAAAGGTGCACTTTCAGTCCAGGTGATTCTTTAAGAGCCAGCTGATTCTTTCAGAGCGTGACTCAGGAACTAATTTACCTCAACTAGTAACACGTCTACCTATTGAGTTTTAAGTTCAATTCTTGGTATGGTCTAGAAATGTATCAAAGGTGAAAACTGGGGTTTAAACTTTTACATCGATGAATGAACGTTCGGGTAACTGAGAGTCAGCGACTATTTAAAATGTAACTTAGTTTGTAAGTGTATGCTGACATAACCAGTCGGTTCAGAAATTTTACGTTAAATATATTCAATAGAACTAGCGAGCTATACCGGCTGAAAGGCCTCCACATGTTGGTGAAGATAGTGCCACCATCTGCCGATAGAGGTTGTCATGTGGTCAACACAATGAATCCTCCTCCGGCTATCAATCATAGTTGTCAATACCGGAGCCGCTACTTCTTTATTCAATTATCTCCTAACCACTTCGGTGACCGCATGGTCTAACGCGCGACTCTCGCAATCAGAAGCAGATTTACACTATAGGCCCACTAGGCATGGGCCTAGGGGCAATGGCTTTAGGGGGCAGCACATTTTGGATAACATTATTTTTATATTTTGTTTTTAATAATTATGTTTATGGCATGTATATTCCTGATTTTCTTTCGTAAAATCTTTTCTCGAATACTAACTTCCACTAACCCTCCCCCACCTCCTCACCCCTCCCTCACCCCCCACTCCCAACATCCTCTTTCCTCTGAAATCTGCTAATACCCTTGGAAAAGAATTGGGGGGGGTGCATATTATACCTGTGCCTAGGGGCGTAAAATTTTTAAATCCGCCACTGCTCGCAATAAACTAGATTGCCGATGACGGGAGGATTGAAGTTAGAGTCTTGGTTGGGTGAACTGAGGTTAGTCTATACTCACAAAATTCCATTCTCCCTCCATGCAAATGCAGGTACATTTCCAATTTCCTAAAAATTGAACTTTCTTAATCCCTAAAATCACTAGCGTAATTATTAGACCTACATAAGCGTATAACCCAAACTTGTAGTAAAACGCGGTGCTAAAAGAAAGAAAGAAAAAATGAGCTCCTTATTTGTCCTTATTAGGCTGAATACACCCCGTGCCAAGCCCATTGCTTCACAGCAAAATCTAGACTATTAGATCACAGAGATGGTCAAATAACCAAAATTAAATAAATAAACTCTTTAATAGAAACTAGCCAATCTCGCCAACACTGTGAAATTGACAAATACGGTTACACTTATTATAAATTTGTCGGCAGTATCTGGGAATTGAAGCCAGTACCCTTAACTAACTAGACAAACGTTATATTCTTAAATGAAAATATATATACCATGAAACATTTGATAGTTTAAGTACAAAATTGTCGGTTGGTAAAATTTAATAAGTACGTACTGACTCTGGTATGAATGACCTTTGAGAAAATACTTCTTTTCTGATAGAATTTTACCCTCTTTGGTGGTCTCAAAGTCAAAAGCGCTACTCTCACAATGGACTAGACTGCTATTGACAAGGATATCGAGGTTTGAATCTCTGTCGGGTGTACTGAGTTGTTTTTTTTTACATAATGGTTTTAAGCTCTTCCTTTACAAAAATTCTGATACACTTATTCTAAATACAACCTCCCTAAAACCATTAGCGTAATTAATACATGGGAGTATAACCCAAACGAGCAATAAGACGTGATGCTAAAAAAAATTAGTGTTAGTTTATGGGTACCAAAAAATACTTTTAAAAAGGGACGACTCTAGATACATATACTTATGAATATATTAAATTAGTTTAAGTAACTTTTGTAATTGGCAGACATGGTCCTTATTTCAAGAATCCTCTGATTCCTGGGTGATGGATTTTTTACACTTGTCCTTGGATAGTACAAGTAAAAGTAAGACTTTTTCATAATATTTTTTGTTTAGTTTCAAAATTTGGCTGGAGAAATATATGGAAATGCTCATAAGGTATAAATTTTTTAATTACTATTTTATACAAAATTGTAGCAAAGAATCATTGCAGTAGCCGAATAAATGGGTTGATGAGCGTATATTAAAAAAAAGTCTGTATTAGTGTGGAGAGAGGAGTATAAAACAAATTGAAAAATACAGGTCTAAAACCAAGTTCAGTGCACTCTGCCAGGATTCCATCCCCAACCTACCCGTGACTAAGTGCTATGTGAGCCCACCCCCAATTGCCATCCTACAACAACTGTAGTTCATTATTGTCAGACACTCATTTTTTTTTAGTACCGTGTCTTACTACCCGTTATGGTTCAAGACCCATGTACTAAATTACGCTAATGGTTTTAGGGATTAGGATGGTTATATTTTAAGCATTTTCGTGAATGGAGGGTGGAAAAACATTTTATAAAAAGCCTCTCAGTACACCCGACCGAGATTTGAGCCCAAATTTCCCCGCTATCTGCAGTCTAGTCTACTGCGAAAGTAGTGCGTTAGACCACGCGGCCACCGAAGCAGGTCAAACACCTATTCCCCTGCGGTAATTACAAGTTAGTGTTTCTCCCCTTGTCTATCGCAACTTCGCTAACGAGAAACTTCAATTATAACTTGTATCATTTCCTGTTTCATGCTCTTTCATTACAAATGTTGATGTCAGTGGGTTGGTCATTTGGGTCTTAAGTCAACTCAACTATTGAATCACCCGCCTCGGTGGTATAGTTGGCTAACGCGCTTGTCGTGTTGAGCTCGACTGCTGAGGACGGGGAGATCGAGGTTCGAATCTCGGTCGGGTGAACTGGTAGTGGTTTTTCTTAAATGGTTTTCCACTCTCCCTCCACGCAAATGCGGGCTCACTTCCTCTAATTCAACCCTCCCAATTCCTAATCCATTAGCGTAATTAGTGCTTAAAGCGTATAACCCGAACGGGTAGTAAGACGCGGTGCTAAATATAATATATTATAACTATTGAATCAGTGTGGTGAAAAAATTTTAAGGAATACTATCAGCATGCTCGTGGAAATCGTATGAGAAACAACAGTGATAAAACAAATTTTATTAACAGGTTCAACCATCAGATAACGACTTATTCTCAAGGGTAGATATTGGGAGGTTAAATTTGTACTATGGTTTCCAAACATTCTCCATTTGCGTACCTTTCTTAAGGTTATGACTGTACACACGTACCCTTTACAACTTATCGTAAAAAAAAAATATAGCTATATAAATATAATCTTATTTATCATGTAAAATAGAATCCAGATACCAATTTTGAACAAAATCGTAGCTATTTTAAAAAAGGTCAAAATTTTTCAAAAATCAATAAACTACTAAAAAAAAGTATTTATTTTTAAATTAAAATAAGCATATAAAAATATGAATACTGTAAATGACTTACCAGACACTTATTATAAATCAAATCGTAAAAGCGATTTTTAAAATATTTCAAAATATATAAACGTCATCGGTAATCTAATCTTAAAGTTTTTTCTGAAGAAAAATTGTACAGTTTTATTAGTAATTTTAAACACTTTCCATGTAAACATTTTTAAACAAAAACATTGGCGATTTTC
Source organism: Timema monikensis (assembly GCA_902151445.1). Lineage (NCBI taxonomy): Eukaryota > Metazoa > Arthropoda > Insecta > Phasmatodea > Timematidae > Timema > Timema monikensis. Next base: position 234,130 of record CABFVZ010000626.1, read on the forward strand.
AAGATAGTTCAAATGTTCAAAAATCTTTCGTCATTAAATTGCCTTTAAACAAATTTTTACCCAAAAACTAAATTTACGTTGTCATTTGGGAGGTGAAAACCTTTCATAACTACCAATTTTTTTAAATCGTTAAAGCCATGTTTGAAAAATTGTAATTTCCCAAAAAAATCATTCTTCAGTAAAGTATCCTGAATTTAAGGCCTTGTCTCAAAATTTAAAAATGTATTTAGGACATTCATATAATATCTAATTATTAAGTTTTGAACAGAATCCATATAACCGTTTCTGATCTGTGACCCGGACAGACAGACAGACAGACAGACATACACACATACAACAATGTAAAGAAACACATAAAACGTAAAAGATTCATCATAATTTCAATGTCAAAAATGTTCACTATTACATTAATTTCTCTTTATATAAGAAAACAAAAAGTGTTGTTTGGAATTATTATAGATCTCAATGGTAAGCCTCGTACTCGCAGACTCTGAAACATTACGTGTACCCCTCGGGCAGAGTCAAGATATATATCAGACACACAGCCTTACGGGAGTTTCGCTTCGCTCCTTGAACCAGGTTGAGTCCTTGGCCACTTGGGAGTGCTAGTTGCAGCTTTCATTGATAACATTTCCAAAGGAAACAATTCACTTTCTCATTGTTCGTTCGTTGTAGAAAAAAAAAAGGTGGCTGTCCGAGCCCAACAGTTCATGTACCAGCCCCTAAATCATCCCCCCTCCCCTATAATATTTAATTGAACAAACCTTTTCAGGAAAGTAACTATTCAATGGTATTTGAAGATAGTTTACAACTAGACAATTTGCTAACATTCGCTTTAACAAGATGATTTTTTTTTAAAAGACCCGCTTTGGTGGCCGCAACGGTCTAGGGTGCTACTCTTGCAATAGACTAGACTGCTAATGATGGGGAGATCGTGGTTTGATATCGGTTGTGTGTATTAAGGGTTATTTTCCTTAAATGGCTTACCATTTCTCTCCACGCTAATGTGGGTACACTTCCTTAAAATTAAACCTTTATCAATCCTATCCCATTAGCGTAATCAGTACACAAGTGAATAAAATAAGTGAGTGGCAAAACGTGGGGCTAGAAAAAAAATATACCATTTTATTCTACGTTTTCTTTGTAATTTGCAGTCTGAGTAGGTTCGTTGAGGGGTTGGTTTATGGTTGGATAAGGCCACTAACTGAAACTTAGCTTTTTGAAATCCTGTTTATTGACACTAGGAGGTAATTTTGGTCTGCTCTCTAATAAAATTATCTTTAAAGTGAAATCTTTTAAAAAACAAATGCTTGATATATATCGATGTTGTCACCTAGTGATACCATATTGAAGGACTCAAGCTCTAACAATGAGCACAGACATTTTATCCTGGGGACTGTGGGTCCGATATATAACCTGTCTATGCCCTGAGAGTAGGCCTAGGGAGGTACTGTCCAAGAGCAATGGGTTACAACCTTTTTACGTTTGTGAAACCCCCTTTGGTTGTAAAACTTACCTTAATAACCTTAAAAGTGTGTTTTAATAACTACACCTAACCCCTTCTCATTAGCAGTACTAGTTAAAATTAATTAATTACCGAACTTAAAATGAAAGAGTTTTATTTTGATTAAAACACTTTTTCAAACATAGTTTTCTGTTTTTTAAATGTCAAGTAAAAAAAAAATTACACATACAGTATTTTATTTTAACTCGGTAAAAACATTTACAAAGTTCACAGATACCCAAACATAATTTATTTGCATCTTATCCACGAAAAGAGAGAGAATACTAATTAAAATACAAAATTAACATTTAATTAAAACACATAAAATATACTGTCAACTATTGCTAATTAAAACTTTAGACTTGAATCAAAAAATTCCTTTTAGAAAATTTAGGTTAGTTAGGAACAAAACCCATAGCTATTTTCACTAACCCCTAATAAATATGCCGAGTAGCCCAAGTTAAAAACCATTTTATAACAGGAAGTACGCCCGCAATAACTTTGAGAGAAAAGGAAAAACTGCCGTAATAGATCATATTATGTGGTCCTTCCCTCTGTAACAATATTTCTAGTATCCTTTATTTTATCCATAAATATAATATATTATTGTTATATAATTTACTTATGTATTTTTTGTATATCTTAATATTCTTTTATTTTTAATATTTGGTCACTTGGATTCCACCATCTTTGAAAACATGGTCAATTTTTGATTGAGGTAAATATTGTTTTATTTGTAGAGGGCCATTTTCAGAACTAGTATAACATGATATTTTATTTATTTATAGTAAATTTATATATATTTTTAACCATCTATAATATGGAGACTAATTTCTAAGCTAAGTGATGTAACTGCTGTGCTTATGAAGGAGTTTCATTAATAGTGAATTTGAATATCAAATGTATAATTTTAGTATTCTAGTTCTATAAACGTATGCTAATTTTGTTATAATAGTTTGTTTAATTCAAATCTTTTAAATATATATTTATATTGTTGTCAATGTTGATTATTTGAAACACTGATTTAAATATATTGTTGTCTTCTTTTTTTTTCTTCAAAAAATGGATATTAAGTGATACAACAATGGAATTGTTAGTTAACTTTCTTTAAACGTTTTAAGAGAACAAAAAGTGAGACCAAGTTCTCAAGTGACATTTATATTTATTTATTTGTTGAAAGTTGATGTAGTAAAGGTCAGAATGTGGTTTTTATTTCCTTACATGAGGCTTATTTTCTCCTTGATCCTGAAGAAACAACACTTGTTGAGATCTGAACTACCTTTCAAATATTGTTATCCTCCACCAACATTTTGGCATATTTTTTATGAAATAAGAAATATTTTAGAACATGATAGATTATAAGTATTCTTGATACAATAAAATATATCTGTAATAGCTCTAATTTTTCAAGAAAATCAACCACATTTAATTCAAACATATAAAAAAAAGTATCCATAAATCTAAATTTGGGTAACTTCAACATTTGTACCCTATAAATCATTATTTTTCCTTGACTATTGTTATTTTAAATACAATTTTAGTATTATAATTAGGAATACATGCCATAGGTAGGGATTTTGGAGAAGCTTATAATGAATAATAAATAATAACTTCCTATGATGTTTATTTGTGTTATATTTTAATTTACCATTGTACACCACCTTTCCCGAAATATAAGAAAATGTTGTATTTGGTGTATTTTGTTTTCTTACATGGTGATAGTAATAATTGTTCGACACAGTTAATGAGGTGCGTTTGTTTTCTCAACTAAACACCCAGAGGCACCAAGAAAAAAGGGTTGTTGTGACACCCTCGGAGCTAGATACATAAAAGTAATTATTTTTTTTACTCTCTTAAACGGAATCGGAACGCTTAAGAGCGGCGCCCACATTATAGGTAAGATAAAGACATCAAATGCTATCACATCCCTTCAACCTCGTAGCCCATGCAATCGACTCAGATTCTAACCATGATTTATTCAACAATGCTTGGGTCCAAGTCAGTAGCGTGTCTGCTTACTGAGTTAGGGGTATCGGGTTCAATTCCCGGTATGGCTGAAAATGTAGCATTGGTAAAATGTGGATTTCCCTGTTCTGTGATGAATTAACAGTCGGGGGCTAGGTGTTGTGTCTGTTATAGATTTAAGTTAGTTAGTAAGTCGTGTGCTGAAGGTTTAGCACAGGCACGTTATATACCAGAAGAATTAATAAAAAAACTATAGTCCCATCTGAGAACTGAACCAGTGTACTCTAGACTTGTGTTGGATCACCCTAAACATTTAACCACGGGTAACATATAACAAGTTCCTATTTAACAGGTTTTCAAAGACCACTCTTAACTCTAGGTACTTTTAGTTGCCACGCACTTTTTGAAACTATGATTCATTCTTTCCGAGTCAAAGGGTGTAGGAATCGTAACTGAAGTCTTTTCTGTTGATGTTATTCCCGCGTCTTGTCTGTACGTGACCAGAACCACGTACCGGAGGAAACAGTCGCGTGGGAGGAGTAATGAATCTTTAGTGGACTACAGTCCAATTCTACTAAATCTGCTTTCACATATTGATATGTCAATTCATGTGATCTGCAGCTGTCACTTTTGATAGACGACATCATTTGTACACGCTTCGTTGGCCGCATGGTCTAAGGTGCTATTATTACAATAGACTAGACTGCCGATTACGGGAAGATAGAGGTTCGAACCTCTGTTGGCTATACTAGGGGTGGTTTTTCCAAAGGATTTTCCACGCAAACGTGAGTACACTTCCTCTAAATATAACCTTCATAATCCTTAAAACCATTAGCGTATTTAGTAGGCCTACATAACCATATACCCCGAAAGAGTAGTAAGAAACGATGTTAAAAATTAATAATTTTTGATTGTTATCATAGTTGACAAAAAGAATATATTTAGTAATTTTTAAAAGTTTCTTTTGATCAAATTCCTACTACATAACGTTGTAGGCCTACTTGTCCGAGAACATAGCATGGTCTCGTCGAAAACTGTCATTACAACCTGGAGAATAAAATGTTAGGGGCCGTACCAGATATGTATTTGAGAAGAGGGAGGGTAGAATTGGGAGATGACCTACCTGGCTTGTTTCACTCTCTTCCAAAACAGGGATGGTAAAAAAAAAAAATCCCTCCTGAAGCATGTAAAGTTTAAAAAAAAATTATAAATTATTTTGTTTCTAGATTCTAAAAATTTAGTAGGATTCTGTTGGTCTATTTTTGAAAGTTATAATAAATTATATAAAACCACTTTCATATATTTAAGTCAGGTATTGTGATCCACAGTTGATACAGTGGAACCTCGTTCATCCGGCCTAGCTGGGACCGGATGTGATCCAGATAGACGAAAACCCGGATAGTCTGGAAACTATATGGAAAATGCATTAAAGCAATGTATATAATATTTATACAGCTCAGATTTATTTTAAAAATAACAAATTATAAAAATTTATTACTACAAAATTAATGCGAAATTTCAGTCCATATAGACCAGAAATATGGATCAATTAGGGCCGGATAAACGAGGTTTCACTGTAATTTTGTTAGATAATATCAAAACCTATAAAATAGTACTAGTAATATAGTTGACTTAAACAAATGTATATTTGTATTTTCTAAAAGGCTCTTACAAACAAAACCCTAATAAGCTAGACAAGACGAAATACAATAATACATTAGTAATAATATTTTTGAGAGAAGAGTGTGGAGGGGGATGATTCTCCCTTCAGTATACCATTGAATGCATTTCAATTTATATAGGAAATTACTTGTATAAAACAAAAAACCTATTTTTATAAGGCCAAATTGACAAATTTTTAAAATTATTTTACTAGTTTTATTTTATCTGTATTAATAGTATATATTCATATATTAATTTAGTGCTCCAGGTCTCATTACCTGAAGTATGAATCCATGAAAGTATATCTAGTAACGTTTATAAATGTCAGATAAAAGGACCTTAATATGAAAACGGGACTGTAGATCAAACTGAGACTGCAGCTGACCTAACATTGAAGGTATGCAGGTCCTCTCGACTCATGCTCGTAAAACAGTTAAATTGGTAAAACAAGCCGACTATATACTTTTTGGTTGCTAACCATTTAAGAGGGCTGTCAACCACAAGCTTAGAGAACGCTGGTTCAATTCCAGAAGGTATTTACCTCAATATATATAATATTTATATTATTATATAGTGTTCTGTCTCACGACAGGTAAATTCCTTTTGTCAGTGAACTTAGACCGCCAATGCACCCTGTACCCTGTCTTCTCCTTGAGCTCTCAGAGTGTTTTTATTTCCTTCAAGTCATTAACTGATTGAATCCTCCTCCTTTCCAAGCTCCTCTTTCCCTCAACCTTTCCTTCTCTTCTTATTGAAAGTTTCCTTCACCATAGCGATCCTCGATCTAATTTCCTTGGTGCAGTAGGCATCATTTGTCATCAGACTTCCCAGGTACTTGAATTGCTTTATGTTCTCCAACTCCTGGTTTACAATTTTGATATGTAAGACCACCCCTGTGATATAGTCTTCAGAGTTCCTAGTTACAGACCCGAATATCCCGGTTCAATTCCCGGTGCTTCCAGATTTTTCTGTGAAGCAGTGATTCTGGAACGGGGTCAACCCAACCCCGTGTAGATAAATAAGGAGCTACTTGAATAAACACATCGGATGTTTCTGTTAAGTGGAAAATACCATTAATTTTAAAACAAGTAAGTTCTGGTCTTGGAAATATTGTAAAACGATGTCGGCTACAAGTATGAGAAACACTAGTTTGAATCCGAGTGAGACCTAAATCAATTAAGTATTTCTATATTTATTATTTTGTAGTTTATTATGTAATTCGTAGTTTATAACACATGGGCTTTTCTTCTGTTGAGCCACTTATGTGGTCGAATGGTTTAAGTCTATGAGGTCGCTCTCGAATTGGACTGGACTGCCGACAATGTGGATATCGGGGTCCATAGCTCGGTGGATGCACTGAGGGTAGTTTTTACTAAATTGTTCCAAACGCTATTTTTCCGCGCCAATGACAATACATTTCCTCTAAATCGTAACTTCCTCTTGCACATTATTGTGAAAAATGTAGTTAGCCTTAGTGTGTATTAACAAGTGGTGCACCAAAAACAAATTAACGGTTGAACTGATGGATTGAGGTTGGAGATGTTAGTTCTTATTCTTCTCAACATGCACTCAACCCTTCAGCTAGTTAGTGTTTCCCACACGATCTGGTAGAAATACCATATATTCGGGGAGTTCAGAAAGTGTGATGGTTCCACATCGCCTTCCTCACTGAAATGTGAATCTACCACATTTGTTGGAAAGTTATTTTCACATACCTTCCACGGTTATTTTACATGCTACAATCGACAAAGGACCGACTGCTTTACTTCATCTTCAAATGAAGTTGTGCTACGACTTTGTATTTCTCAAATAAAATCCGTTGACCTCAGCTTGCTTTGAACCACAAAATCTTTAAATCCTGAGGCGAGCACTTTACCCCAAGAGCACGGAGGTCTATGGATGTAAGTTAGAGGAAATATATACTTGACACTAAAAAGATAAGGCCACACCCATTGCAGATAGTTTAAATTTCAACATTGACCTTCCAGTCATCAGTAAATTCCAAGTCTGATCCCTTTGACTTAGTGACTACATATAAGACTTTAAGGCTCATCGAGAGTCGGACGTCAGCCAATCCCCCAATAGACCTGAGCCGCTTGTTCTTTATTTATTGAGAGATTGGTTGACTTCCGACCGAGCGCAGAAAAACCCTCGTAAGGTTGAGAGTCTGTTTTTTACTTGTCTAGACTTTACAGTACATACGGTCCTAGGTCACAGACAAGTAATAAACTGTGTCAGTTTCAGTTTATTACTTGTCTGTGACCTAGTACCGTATACACTGTAAAGTCTAGACAAGTAAAAAACAGACTCTCAACCTTACGAGGGTTTTTCTGCGCTCCTTTTGCCAGCTTGAGTCCTTCAACACTGGGCTTCGCTAGTGTCACTGTTGGGTGATGATAAGACTAACCGTAGCGAGCCTAGTGTCGAAGGACTCAAGATGCCAAAAGGAGCTAAACCATTTTAACCTGTAGGTTTGAGTGTCTGTATGTTATTTGTCTGTGCCCTAAGAACATCATAAAAGTGAACAGAATATGTTTGTTATCCCTGAAGATGTGTGCTTATATCTGCGTTTACTGTCCAAGCATACAGATAGCTAAAGGGGCTGGTGGGGNGTCAAAACAATGTTATAAAGTTCGGACTTTACTGCAAGTCGTAGAAGGATGCTGTTCTGCTACATCATTGTGTAGAGGAAGAGAGAAAATAAGGTGTGGTCCACGTAGTATTTACACAGATGGAGGTGTGGTAAGGAAACGCTTGAGAATCTCATTCAAGGAAGATAAAAAAAAACGGATCCAAGAATTTGTAGGACCACTTTATAATGTCTCGATAAGGCGTCCGTCCATCCACTTTATAATGTCTCTATAAGGCGTCCATCTACTTTGTTTTAAAATATAAGTTGCGTTTATAGCTGTCTACATTATTACTTGGAGAATATATTTAGAACATTGACAAATGAACAGTGTCCGCCGTGGTAATCAAGTGGTACAAGTTACCCGCTTTGGTGGCCACGCAGTCTAATGCACTACTCTCCGAGTAGACTAGACTCCCGATACCGGGGAGATCGAGGTTCGAATCTAAGTCGGGTGTACTAAGGGTGTTTATTTTACAGAGTGGGTTTCCACTCTCCCTCCACGCAAATGTGTTTGCACTTCCTCTGTGTATAGCCTTCCTAATCCCTAAAACTATTAACGCAATTTGTACATAAACGTATAAACCGAATGGGTAGTAAGACTAGGTGCTTTAAAAAAAAAAGTGGTCCCGGCACAGATTTATCTGATTTCCAAACCCTTCCTTCACCTCTGAAAAGACATCTTGTGAATGTGAGGAATGCCAGGCCTCCACCGTGGTTCAGATTCCACGTTAAACTGTAGGTCCTTCATTTCATCTCACAATCACCCTACCATTACACATTAGCGTAAGAGCGTATAACCCGAACGGGTAGTAAGACGCGGTGCTAATAATAAT
>CABFVZ010000626.1:242816-325964 GCA_902151445.1 Timema monikensis
ATAATAATAATAATAATAATAATAATAATAATAATAATAATAATAATAATAATAATAATAATAATAATAATAATAATAATAATAATAAAAAGTGGTGTGAGTTAAAGACTAGCTTTGTGCTCGGCCGACCATTGACTGGACGGATTTCACGTCTTAAATGGCATCCGGAGGTCATTGAGGGTTTTACCAATCTCTCTCCCCGCTTATGTGGTTGCATTTATTTTAATATACTTTCATTATATCTCTTTTTAATCAACTCGTTTATACAGCCCTTTAGTTATAAATACATTTTGCAACACATCAATCTTTTTTTTTATGATCACTCTTGTTATTATAAGCTTGTTAATTTAATCGATTAAGTGTAAGACAAGGCAAACTGGCCTTAACTGCACCAAAATGTTGCAAAATAAAGATAATAAATACATTCAAGGTTGGTCATTTTTTTTAAAAACAATCTAGTACCACGTCTCATTCATTACCCGCTCAGATTACACGCTTTTGTACTAAGTACGGTACTGTGATAGGGATGAGAAAAGTTGAATTTATAGGAACAACACCCGCATTTGCGTGAAGGTAGAATAAACAAACATTCAGTAAAAACAGCATTCACCTGGGATTGAAACCCCGAGCTCCCCGTCATCTGCAGTCTAGTTTATTGCGATGGCGATGACTTAAGCAACTGAAGCAGGTATCATAATAAGAATATTTGATTTACTTGTGCCCACCTCGGTGGCGTAGTTAGCTAACACGCTAGTTTCGTGTATGGGCTATACTGCTGAGGACGTGGAGATTGAGATTCGAATCTTGCTCGGGTGAACTGGGGGTGGTTTTTCCTAAAAGATTATCCACTTTGCCTCCATACAAATGCGGGTTCACTTCATTTATGTTCAACCTTCCCAATTACTAACCCATTAGTGTAGTTAGTAATTAAGTGTATAAACCGAATGGGTAGTAAGACGCGGTGCTAATTATTATTATTGTTATTATTATTTATTTGTATACATTTTTTATAAAAAAGTAAGACTTTATAAAGTTTGTTTTTATAGTAATATTAAAATAATAATAATACCTATTAATTTGATAAGACAAGTTTAAGCTGTGGTGCATTATGAAGAATAAGATAAAGTGAAGCATTTGCCTTCCTTCCTTCCACATAACCCTCGATCTCAAATAATGAAGAATAAGATAAAGTGAAGCATTTGCCTTCCTTCCTTCCACATAACCCTCGATCTCAAATAATGTTAAGACGATCATATAACACACTTCGGTGGTCAAATGGTCAAATGCGTCACTACTTCAATAGACTATACTTGTATGACGGGGAGATTGGTGTTCGAATACTGGTCGGGTGTAATGAGGGTGGTTTTTCTTATAATTGTACACCTATTTACATGTTCCCATGTGTCCCATGTTCGATTCCCATACCCATTTGAGATTCTTCAAATTTACGAATACTTTCCACTCTACCCCTACGCAAACGTTGGTACCTTTCCTCTCAAATTAAATTACTTTTATACCCGTTTCGGTGGCTGAGCTACTCCTTTACAGTAGACTGAACTGCCGAAGAAGGGGAAATCAAGTTTCGATTCTCTGTCAGGTGTAATGAGGATAGTTTTACAAAAAGGTTTTCCAATCTCCTTCCACGAAATTTCGAGTACACTTCCTCTAAATATAACTTTCCTAATAATTTAAACAATCACCGTAATTTAGTGCAAAGGCGTATAACTTGAACGGGTAATAGGACGTGGTTCTAAAAATAATATTATATGTTGGATGTTTATAAATTACGCGTTAAATGAACCTAAAAATAATTAGACGATTATATTTTTGAGGTGTATCTGACAAGAGTTTATTAACGTCGGTTGACGAGTGTCACGCCCATGAATGACATTAACGGGAAGACAAGCGTCCTACCTACCCCTGCCCTCCCACTTTCCACAACCCCCTTTCCCTCTACTCGCAACGAAGTGAGAAGTGACCTAGTTGTGTCGCTAACCTAACCTAACTTACCCTACCCTACCCCACTTAGCCCTGCACAGAACCCACCCTTTCAGCGGCACAGTAATGCAAGTCTGTTATAATCTTTCCCTTTATTTTTTAATTTCTCTCGACACCTCAGAGAAAAATTATTGTGATCATAAAAAAAACTAAAAAAACTCAAGATTTTGATAAATGTCGACCCCTTGAAACTAAAGAAATAGTTTTCACGATGTCGTCTTACTGTACCTCGGGCTAGAGCCGAAACTATTTTACCGATTGGGCTAAAACTTGATATCTGGGGTTTTAATAAGCCCCCGCCCCACCCCCAAGGAATTTTTGGAATTAGATTTTTAATCCTAAATTCAAGGGTAGGTTACTGAACGGCAAACAGAGAAGAAAACAATATTTTCTCATAACTTGCTCTAACGATTTTGATTAAATTTTATATCTAGACACGGCTTATCATTATAAACAAGATGGAAATTCTCAATTTATCAGGATAATGAATTTGAGGGTATTTTACATAGGAGTGATTTTCCAATTTTCATCATTTATCCATAACTATTTGAGATACGTAATAGCTAGTCATTGTAAATTTGTAGTAATATTAAAAATAGAAATCTTTTATATGAAATTTATTTTTATAAAACCAATAATTTCTGAGCTATAAGCAAATATGTACTCTTTTTAATTCTGAAAATGAATTTGGTTCTTATAATCTTTGGTGGAAAGGGATGTTTCTATTTTATCAATTCTTCTGTAACAGTGTTTCTAGTTCCTAATACCCGCCTCGGTGGCGTAGTTGGCTAACGCGCTTGTCGATTTTAGCTCGACTACTGAGGACGGGGAGATCGAGGTTCGAATCTTGGTCGGGTGAACTGGGGGTGGTTTTTCCTAAATGGTTTTCCGCTCTCCTTCCACGCAAATGCGGGTTCACTTTCTCTAATTCAACCTTCCCAATTCCTAATCCATTAGCTTAATTAGTACTTAATGCGTATAACCCGAACGGGTAGTAAGACGCGGTGCTAAATATTATTATTAATATTATTATCTAGTTCCTAATGCTATAGAGTAAGTAATATATTATTTCATTTATTATATTTGGTGTAATGTTTATACAACAATGTATTCACCTATTATTTGGTTTCACAAATTTCACTTGTTTTTAGTGAATGCCTATTTTAAGATAAAAGCGAGAGAAAATCTGTACGGTGCACTGTACACATTTTTTTTCTTCACCGCATCTCACTCGTGTTATACGCTAATTAACTAATCAAGCCAATATGCTGAGAATGAATAAAGTTGAATTTAATGAAAGTATACCCACGCTTCCGTTGAATGAGAGAGAGAAAGAGAGAGAGAAAGAGAGAGTAATACCATTCAGGATAGAACCTCCGTCAGCACACCAGACACCGGGATTTATACCCCGAGCTCCACACCATCGGCAGTTTGGTCTATTGCGAAAGCGATACCTTAGATCAGGGTCTAGCATTCTTTTAGGCTACGATCAATTTACACATTTATCATAGGTCTCACGATCGACCATCATTCTTTTATTTTATTTAAATACAGGTTACATTTATTCCTAGAACTCAATCTTTCTTCAAATCTATATCTCTTCCCCTTACCAGAAAAAAAAAAAGAATGAATAAAATGTATATTTTCTTATGAAATTATCGAATATAACCGACCAAGGTATTTTTGATCACACTCGAATAATATTTTGAAAGTTCTTGATTTTATTTACGAGATTAGAAGACTCAAAGATACACTTTTTTTTAATTACGATATAATTTATTTACGTGATTGACTGAAAATCACCAGGAGATCGATTAATCAATCGTGATTGGCACGTTGCCGACCCTCCCTGCCTTTAGATCATTCGACCTCTATAGCGAGTTTTGATATTTAATAAATTGATCTAATAAAAGGGTTTTATTCCCATGTTATCTTAGATTATTTTGTGTTTTGGTTATAGTTACTGAATTTTAAATTTCATTTTTAAACATATCTCCATTTTATACGTAAACAAATTATGAACTATAAATACAATTTTTCAAGTGAATTACTATTAATAAAATAAAAATAGCAAGAAAATAAATACTTTTTTGGCAAAATTTAGTCTTATTTGATCAAGTGTGAGTATTATCTAGTTTAATTCAAAGACTAACCTATTCTTATATTACTTTTATATTAAAATAAAACTGTTAATAATCTACTAAACAAAATTTATGTTTGGTAAAATATTCAAAATGAAATTAAAGTCCTGCTGAAATGGCATTTGACAAAAATAATTTGAAAATAATAACTCAAATTACACCTTTAAGTACTTTTCTAAACGAGTTCGCAAGGACCTTTAATTCTAAAGTGTTAATCTTAAAAATCCAATGTGCTATTTTGCAATATTTTTTTTATTTCTAAAGAAATAATTGAAATTGACGACGCATAAAAGATTTTAATAATTTTTCTCGTAAGTAAATGATTGTGAAATGTAAGCAAAATGGTTTAATTCAAATGAAATATCGAGGATATAGTTTACCAAGAAAATATTTGATCTTTGTAATATTCTCTTATTTTAAATATTGAGAAGTTCTATTTAACTGTCATATTATAAACCGTACTAAATTGCACAGTGCTTTACATTTTTAAAATCAGTTTCACAACTGATTTTTAGTAAGATTAAAACTAACTTCATTGGCTGACTGGTCTAAGGCGCTACTCTTGCAATAGACTAGACTAGAAGTGACGAAGAGATTAGTGTTCTAATCCTGATCAGGTGTATTGAGGGTGGTCTTTCTTTAATAGTTTTCCACTCTCCACTACCGCAAATTCGGGTATACTTCCTCTAAATTTCCCTTACTTCATCCCTAGTAAATTATCTTAGTTAGTACATAGGGAGATAGCCCAAATAGGTAGTAGGACGCAGTGCCAAAATAATAATAACATACATTGCACCCCCCCATTATTGGTCGCATGTTCTAACGCATCATTTTCGCTATTGAATAGATTGTTGGGGACGAGATGATAGGGGTTCAAATCCCACTTGGGTGTAGTGTAAAAGAATTTTCCTAAATGATTTACCATACTCCCTTCACACAAATTCGGGTACATTCTCTTTAAAGTTCTACCGTCCTCATATGTATCCCACTAGCGTAATTAATTTATCTGCATATCTTAAACGGGTTCTAAGAAGTGGTAAAGAAGAAAAAAGTCGACTGTAATTATTTCTGAAAGTACCGGATGTATTTCTAGAACTCTTCCTGCTTCACCGTGGAATAGAGTCGGAACCCCAAATTGGGTCCGTTTTGGAGGAAAACTTTAATTGCTAAACTTTGACGCATGTGCTGCTATTTTCCTAAGACCGCATTATTAGGGACTAACCAGGAAATTGTCGCGCCTTTTTCAGACACATTTAAACATGATTAATTAATTTCCCGTGTGATCTACTCTCTCTTTCTCTCCCGAACAACCTCTTTTCCTTCCAAACACGCAAAGCTCCCTTAAGAATATTCTGCTACAATTAATAACAATAACAATATTAGATATCTTCTGGCCTCATAAGATTTTGAGAACTAGAACACGTCTACTTCACTACCTAGTGATATTATTTGAGATCTACTTCCTCTACCGTAGTTTGTTATACACTTCAAAGCATAAGCAGTCAGCTATCTGCTACAAGAGGATGATCAAACTTGTTTCTAAACCAACAGTATACTAATTATTGTTTGTATAATTTAAAAAAAAAATTAAGTGTTTGTAGAAGTTTGATATTTTGTAAATGTATCGTGTTCAAGTACATGGAAAATTTATAATAAAATAAAAACTGTAATGGACAAAAGCTCTTAAATTTATTTAGAATGTAATATTATAAGTATTATAAATATGATTTATATTACCTATATTATACATAAAGTAATTTAATATATTATATATGCTATATATTATATGTATATACTATATATAACATATATAATAAAGACAATTTGCTTAGTAAGATTATTAAATATTAATAATATTATATATAATTATATATATATGTATAATTGTATATGTATAAGCAAATACAAAAAAAGAACATATTCTACACGTACGTATGTACGTACGTAAAATCCGTTCACCGTAGGAATTGTTTTATGAAAGGCCTTTTTCCCTACCAGAAATCTATTATATAGTAGGATATTGGTAGGAAAAAAGACCTTTCAGAGAGTAATTCCTACCGTGAATGGAGTATATGTATGTATGTATGTATGTATGTATGTATGTATGTATGTATGTATGTATGTATGTATGTATGTATGTATGTATGTATGTATGTAACACAACAAATCTACAAATTATTTTTGGCAGGGATGTTTTAGAAATACATGGCGGAAAATTTTTCTAGAATATCAAGGTTTATACTCTTAATCACCTGAATTCAAAGAAATCTAGCTGTTATTTACAGAATATTATAAATTTTGTTTATCAAATAAATTATAGTTGCTTCAATGTAATTAATAATTTTATGACATAAAATTATAAAAGTAATTTAATTTTAAAATATGTATTTATCTACCTTGTGGTTAATAATTATATATAATGATATGTGAATACCCAATATAAAATGAAGGTCCTTGTTTTATTAATTAGCTTGTAATTTGCTTATTATCTTTTTTTTTGTATTATAAAAGTATTTCATATACAAGTTTCAAATTACTAGCACAATGTACATTTTTTTGTAATCCCGGTATCGACATTAAATTTAAAAATATTGTAGGTATTTAATTTTTCCTTGACCTAAGATATTATAATATTATAATAACTTATTTAATCAATTAGTTTGTAATGGTAAAGTATTTAATATATAATATTAAATTAAAGCCGCAGTCG
Organism: Timema monikensis; assembly: GCA_902151445.1. Lineage (NCBI taxonomy): Eukaryota > Metazoa > Arthropoda > Insecta > Phasmatodea > Timematidae > Timema > Timema monikensis. The sequence continues at coordinate 249,666 of CABFVZ010000626.1, forward strand.
TAATTTTATTTGCTACCAGTCAAACAAACCCATCTTCACGAAGTGATCTAATTCAAAATGAGCTTCAGGATGACGTGATAGTAAGCAGCCTTGTTTCTTTGGCTGATCTCATCCACAAAAACGAAATTGCATTAAACTAATCTATACTAATCAACTGCATTATGAATAGGCCTAATAGTGTTCCATTTCACAAAACCTTCATAAACAAGTAACTGGCTGATAGAGGATGCGTGCATCCTTTGAAGCCGAAAGATTCTTTCCTGAATACATTTACTGTTATAAAATATATTAAATCCTAAAATATAATTAGCATTATTACTCAAAATAAATTGGGCGATACTTTTAAGAAATGTTATATATAACTTGTATACATAATTGGAATAAAGTCGATGGCAAATCACAAAATTTAAAAAATCAAGAACATGTGAACTACAAGCAGAGTAGTTTGGAAAGACTTGACTACAAGCAATGGTTTGACCACTACAAATTTAATTGCTCATTTAAATTAATTGAATATATTTATAGTTTTATAATAAATGTAGATTTTTAAGATTATAGTTTTAGTATTGAAATAACTAAATAATATTGAAAAATAAAGAGTTCATAGCATTCTCTATCCATAATTTAATTCCTAAATTTAATTTTAAAGGGCAGTGCCTTTAAAAGTTCACGCCATGCTTTAAGAATATGCTACCAAAGAGCATGGCTACATATTAGTGCAAGTGAAAAGTGGTTACAAAAGAGCGCAAAAAATCGGGGTGCTAAATAGCGCATCCAAATAAGAGCGCATTCCTTAACTGCCCGTAAAATCGAGTGTATATTTCCTTTCTTTTGTTTGGCAGGAATTAGTAGATTACTGGAATGAACAGCTGTTCAACAACGTCCTTGAAAATGTTTTTGAAATCCGACTGTCCTCTAACCTGACCTGACCTGACCTAACCTAACCTAACCTAAAATCTCTATGCCAGTAACTTGAAAGTTGAGACTGATTGTGCTATCTGTACAATTGTTACCCAGTTGAATGAACACAGACCCCATTGTGCTGTTCTGACGAAGAGAGAGAGAGAGGTCACTCGCTACAAGGTCACGAAACATTATTATTATTAGCACCGCGTCTTACTACCCATTCGGGTTATACGCACTTACACTAATGTGTAATGGTAGGGTAATTGTGAGATGAAATGAAGGACCTACAGTTTAACGTGGAATCCGAACCACGGTGGAGGCCTGGCATTCCCCAATGCCCTATATTGAAATTAGGAGGGTGCACAATTATGTACCTGCGCTATCTTGTACCCGTGCTATTCGGGACCGCAAACTGCTTAAAATGGGATGATATATATTGTTTCTTAGCATTTTTTTTATTACATACAACATCATTAGATTTATACTCATAATTAAAAAAAAATACAATAACTATTAACACCAGCCCTAAAGGCCTCTAAAAAACTAATCTGGAAGATATTAAATTTAACTCTTAGACATTTTAATGAGCAATAAATGGTGAAAATATAGATTAAATCTTAAAAATGTATAGATCGCGTTAAGTATAAGCTATAATGTCATAAGATAAATATAACATATTTATTGAACCATATTTTGGTGTTTTATATAATAATAAAATATAAACAAGTTTTATGTTTTTTTTAGTTACATTGTTATACGTATATTCACTTTTACTTTAAAGTATTATTTTTAAAGCGACAAACAAAATTTCGACAGTATTACATCGCACTGCCATCTAGACGCAGCGTTTGAAACTAGTGGAAGTGATGATTCCGCTAGTAATAATTTTCTTCACCACAATATTCAGCTTAGCTCCCATAATTTATTTCGATTAGATCAATAGTATCCAATATATTTTCAGATATTTAAAAAATTTTCTCCAGTATTTTTACTTCGTAAGAACACCAATAAAATAACCATGACCTAGCGTAACTGCTGGTGCTTTAATTACGTATAGAACAAATTATTACCAGACTAATTTGTGCACAAGATTTTTTTTTCTTAGTGTGAAACCTCATTACGGGTTGATGATTTAATGCTTGAATTTGGTTTGTGACCAATAATTGGGTACGTAGAAAGAAAGATCGGACCTCGCAATCCTATACGTGTGGCGTTCACCTAAACCCTAAAGTATCTAATCTCTAAGTGATACCATTCAGAAGTGACATAAAATATTCATCTTTGGACTGAAATATTAGGACGTTACCCGATAATATTAGTTATCACAGATAATTAAATCATATAGAATACGGTTAGAACTAAAATTAATGTACTTACGCTCTAAAATTGATATTGCTGTAATGATACAATTTGACATTAAAGTGTTGCAATTTTTTTACTAAGTTGAAAATGTAAAAAATCAAGGAAATCTGGTTCTTTAAAGAATTTAGAAAACTATCGGTTTATTTGCTAAAAAGGAAAGCATTTAATATTGTTGGCCAAAAGTTTATGTCTCTTTACATTTTGGAGATCATCTTAAGAAATAAATCCAAATATATCAAGAGAGCAGTATAATAAAAGTAATAGTTTTGAGTAGTTATTGGAATTTTTAAAATTTCAGGCCTCTGTGTGTGGTAGATAGACAATACTCAAGACATACATTAGAGACAAGCAAACTTTTTGGGGTGGCTCTTATACCCACCTGAAAAATTTAAATATTATGCCAGAATGAAAAGTAGTTTTTCACATAAGTTTTAAAGAATTACAAAATCCACCATTTCGCCAACATCTAATTAGAAATGCCTAATAGTTAATATATATTGCGGTATTTAGAGTAATCCATATATATTTATGGCATTTTTTTTTAATTTTCCATATCTACTATAAGTATACAGTGGTTTGGGCATGATTGAGCATTAAACTAACAGGCAGCATTTCATTTTATATTTTACATATGATCTAAGCTTTCTAGTTATTTTGGTTTTGGGGTTATAGCTCCTCCTACAGACAAACACACATTTATACACATTTATACACATATACACACATATACACACATATACACACATATACACACATATACACACATATACACACATATACACACATATACACACATATACACACATACACACACATACACACACATACACACACATACACGCATACACGCATACACGCATACACGCATACATGCATACATGCATACATGCATACATACATACATACATACATACATACATACATACATACATGCATACATGCATACATGCATACATGCATACATTACATACATGCATACATTACATACATACATACATTACATACATTACATACATTACATACATTACATACATTACATACATTACATACATACACATACATACACATACATACATTACATACATACACATACATACATACATTACATACATACACATACATACATACATTACATACATTACATACATTACATACATTACATACATTACATACATTACATACATTACATACATACATACATAATACATTACATACATATACATTACATACATACATACATATACATTACATACATATACATTACATACATATACATTACATACATACATACATACATACATACATACATATATACACACATAACGTCACCCCCCCCTCCCCCCTCTTGGGCGCAAAGAGTGTTAAAGTGCTCATGAGCCATGGTGTACTCCATCAGTTTAGGAATGTCAATTCTCAGGATAAACGGATTGTACACATAGCTTCTCAATTCTACCTTCTTCAACCCTACCTGATTATCTTCATATATGTGGATAGCCTTATGACGTTTCTGCTTTTCTCGTGCCTCGATGTGCACCTATTATGAAATTATAGAAATATTCGCCTCGCATTGGGCGCTAATTATGACGTTATGGTTTTCTAGCCACACGTTGGGCCAATTATGACGTTATTACTTTCTCGCAGCACATTGTGAGGCAATTATGATGTTTCGGACTTACGGATCCCTGTCTTGGGCCACAATTGATGAGATATTACCGTTTAATTAGCTGATAATTGCCCCGTGCTCGAGCACTAATTGAAGAGTTTACTGATGATTAGAATATTATATCAATGAATACACACTTATTATGTTGACATGCTTTTATTTCTAAATATCGGTTTATTTCAAGAGAAAATAGATCATGTCGTCGACGAACTATTTACGCGACCTATAGTACGATCGTAGGGATCGCGGACAGGAGCATCAAGTTCCGAGTAGTTCAAGGACTGGACTCCAAGTGATAGTGCCCTTACATTGCACCATTATTTGTATATATCCATTACTCATGGAAGTTTCTAGAAGGTCCTGTTATAAAAAATTAAAATACAAGACAAAAACATCTCGGTGTTACTAGGAGGTTCGAGAGCCGGAAACTGACTCAAGTTACTTTCTAAAATCTCTATTCGATCATTCAAGAATAGGAAGTTATTATTTAAAAATCTTATATTGTCAATTTGACTTGACTGGTACACTCTGACGTCACTTACAGTAGCGTGTACCTTCTTGGAAGAAAAAGTGCTTCAAGCGCCGTGTAATAGATTATAATTTAAATGAAATAAGATACGTTTATAAAACTAGGACGATATTATTGTCAATGCTCTCACATATTCTTTAGGGGCAAATCAATAACATTACAGCCTGGACGCAAAGTAAGATAGTGAGCCGCTTCGGTGGCGGCATGCTCTAAGGTGCTACTCTCACAATAGATTAGACTACTGATGACGATAATATCAGATTGGGTCCCAGCTGGGTGATTTTTATTAAATGCTTTTCCGCTCTTCCTTCGCGCAAATAGGGTTACATGTATTATAAATACAAACTTATTGGTCCCTAATAATTTAATGTACTGTAAATAGTACATAGTCGTATAACCCGAACGGATAGTAAGAGGTGGTGCTCAAGACAAAAAAAAAAATGGGGTGCACAAAAAATACCTGGTTTTTGGCAGTTTTGTGAATGAGTCCCTGCGTCCATCCCAATCCCATAGCCCCTCTATATACACCTCCCTCTTCCAAGAACGTACCAAAATATCCCAGGTACACTCAGAACGGTGCTCCATATAAACGAAGATTAATGAACGCGGAATATTTTGGCAGCAAAGATTTTTTTTTTTAGGTCTTCGTGGGGCTAGATCTGATAAAATAATTCATCGTGACGCCCCAGTTAACAGCCACCACATCACCACCTTAGCAAGTTGTCCACCCCTCCCCTCATCTGGTATCGGTAACCTCTTTCTCCTTCTCCCTTCCACTAATCCTACTGACCATTCTAAGCTATACCTGATTGAACCACGTGCTCTAAAGTCCGGATCCATTGAGAGCAGCTTGAAACCGGTACACTATCTATATCCAAATTTTGGTAGGAAGTCCGTTCTGGAAGGCGTTTTATCCTACCAAAATACTACTGTATAGTGGGATTCCGGTATGAAATAGAACCTTCCTAATTCGTGGTAAGGGGTCCGTTCTGAAAGGGGTTTTATCATATCAAAATACTATTATAGGATCCTGGTACAAAATAGAACCTTCCAGAATCGTGGTAAGGGTTCCATACTGAAAGGCCTTTTATACTACCAACATTACTGTGTTTTAGTTTCCTGGCACAAAATAAAACCTTACAGAACGGACTTCAAACCAAAATCAAGGTATACATAGGAGATTCTCGGAACAACAAATAGTGTTACTTCTTTTTAATTTCTCAAACAGATAAATATTTTAACTGTGAACATTCTTGAACTCAAGATTAAGATTTATCTTGAAGTTATATGTGCCACCCAAACTCTAGTAAGTGGGTTTTACATTAATCTCGTTCATACTTTTTATTGAAATGTGATACGGTCATACCTTGAGTAGACCTTTTTTAGTTTAATTTTTTAGTGGCTCTATTAATTTTTGTTTGGAATAATTATATCGTAATTGTTTTGTATTATGAATAAAAACGTTACTTGGTTTTTTTTTTGTAAGTAAATTCCATTTAATTTTACCCAGACTTAGGATCGTGTCGTGTCTTATATTTGAATGGGCCTGTTGACCTTGATGGTCTTGAGGTAAAGTGTTCATCTCAGAACCCGTTATTTGTGGGTTCAAAACCATCTGAGGTCGATGGAATTTTATTAAGAAATATACAAATCCATAGCACAACTTCCTTCGAAGGGGAAGTAAAGCCCGTCGAACTCGTGTCGATTGTGGCATGTAAAAGAATGCTGTAAGATATTAAACTAACATGGGGTCAAACTCCTACAACCTGCCTTTACAATTATTCTTAAAGGAGGCTGAGTTCGTATGCAAGCAACGTATCTACTGAATAAATAGTTCTACTTTATTAATCTTGACCAAGATATATTGTTGCCATAAAAACTGCCAAATAAATGATTTTAGTTCACTTTCCTTTATACCCTCACTTACGAGCCGATTAAGCAGGATATTTGATAAACGGTTGAGTTTGAAATAGTAAATTTATCGAAGTGCGGTTTCCAAATTTCTTCACTTGGCGACAGCAAATTTGGTTCGGGTATTTAAATATGTTTTTAATTTAAAACGATTATGTTTTAGTTTTGATGTATTTTTTTAAAAATAGTAAAATAGTTTCACAGGTTTCAATTCGACTATTTTATAATGTTTATTATTATTATTATTATTATTTAGCCCCGCGTCTTACTACCTGTTCTGGTTATACGCTTTAAGTACTAATTACGCTAATGGGATAGGAATTGGGAAGGTTGAATTAGAGGAAGTGAACCCGCATTTGCGTGGATGGATAGTGGAAATCCATTTATGAAACCCCCCTCCCCCCAGTTCACCCGACCGAGATTCGAACCTTAATCTCCCCATCCTCAGCAGTCGAGCTCAACACGACTAGCGCGTTAGCCAACTACGCCACCGAGGCGGGTTATTTTCTAATGACCTATATATGTGTGTGTGTGTGTGTGTGTCTATAATATATTCATTATTTGAGTTATTTAACGCGAACTTTCTGAACCGAATGTTTATATCAGCACACGACCTATAAACTATTTTATATATAGAACAGACACAACACCCAAACTCCGGCCGTTAATTCATCACTGTGAGAGGGGGAAACCCCATTCCATTGATGAACAATTTTTCGGCCATACGAGAATCAAACTCGGGACTCTTAACTCAATGAAAAATAACCTACCGACTGAGCTAAGGTGTCCGACAATGACCCATTTATACGGGTGGTAATTAAGTGCCCATTTCCCATTGTTTATAAGTTCAAATATTTAGGACAATTTTAACTAGCAATAAATTTATTAAAGTCGATATCAATAATAAAAGAGAAGTCAGGAAATGCGTGCTATTACTTGGTCAATAAATTGCCGACATCTCGCCTGTTGTCAAGGAATGTAAAACTCAGAATATACAAAACAATATGTAACGGGATAAACCAGTTCAGCCCTTTTTTGGCCCTTAAATTTGAAGCCACTAATCATGGGTAAAATACACACACATATTAATCTTCCCTGATCTACATACAAGTTTTGTAATACATAATACATACATGTGTTACATACCAACGTCTCGGGTACTTCATGGAACGATTCCGGCCCCATCAGAAGCGATGCCGTCAGAATGGTGGGCCGACCGTGCCATTCAATTATATCACACTTGACCGGTCCAAGTTTCTTGATCAACTGAAGACGGTACTCAACCAGCTCTCTAGGTGGAGTCAACATTCCAGAACCCCTTAGATGGTCGATCAGCCCCTAGGTGGACTGGATTGAACTAGTACTGATTTAAGTACGGAAACATCGCTCGTGTGTTTGGGGAAGATCAAAGACTGCTGCTGTGCCTTGTTTGTTTGAACTGTATTAAGAGTCCAATTTTCATATTTTTATTTATTTTATTTTATCTGGGTATTTAACGTGCACTTTCTGAACAGACCGATTGTATCAGTATTAAAGACGTTTTATGAACGAGAGCGAAAGGGTCAGCCAATTTTTCTGGGGAAGTTATTTTCACATTACTTCCAAATTCTAGGGTTCTTTTATATGCCAACATCGACATGGGACTGACGGCTTTACTTCCCCTTCGAAGGAAGTTGTGCTACGGATTTGTATCGCTCGAGAAAAATCTGTTGACCCTGGCTGTGTCCTACGAGTATCGGGTTCTAAAGTGAGCACTCTACTCCAAGACCACTGAGGTCAACAATTTTCATGGAAAAGACCTCTTTGAAAATTCAAATTTTTTTATGACAAAATTAATAACGTTTTAATGATTCTTTAGGATTATTTTAGGTGTTGGTATTATCTATCAATAATGACAACATAATATCTCATGACTTAATATAATGAATGCATGAAAGTAGTGGTTTTTCTAACTGTCAGATAGCCCTTTTAAAAAAAATTGAGTGCATATACCTAAGCTACACTGTTGGAAGACACTGTAACGTTATTTGCCACCACACGTGTATTTCCTTATATTTTTATAATTTGTCAATATTTTACAATATATTTTTGTTTTAAATGATGTACTTCAAAATCCGTCCACAGAATAACGCGCTGTGTTGCCTTGCGTGACAAAATAATACTATTTATATCGGAGGGAAGATCTTCTAACATTGCTTGAAATAATTAAAATAATTAATTTTGAATTATGGAAGAACACTTACCTCTTTATTAAACATATTTATCCTTCTAAGAAGTTTTATGACTATTCTTTATCTATTTTCAATGTCGGCCATGATACTAGTCTAACACATGCGCAGGACTGTTAAACAAGTGAGTGGTGTGTCTCGTAATTATAAAAGAAGACAATAAATTGATGTAAATACTTGCAAACTAGCACGTATTTCAATTTTGACAGATGAAAATAAACATTTAATTTTTTTTTAAGAAACGTTAATATTCATTGACATATATTTTCAATCTTCATATTTAATTGGATTTTATTTTATATCTACCCCTAGTCCATAACCAACAGTTTATCTTTTGTTTTAATGCATAAGTTTTCTCTTTGAACCTGGAGAAAAATAGAACGTTTTTAAATTTGATTCCTGGAACTTGAAGAAGATTGGGCTCTTCTTCCTCGGCGTCATTTTAACATGGAACCAAACCTGTGTGTATCCCAACTAAATTGGATTTAAAAAGTGAAAAATAGTTTTTAAAGTGGGATATGAAGATCTGTGTGTCTGGGAAATAACTAGAGATTTTATATTTCCATAAATTATGAAGGAGTTGAAATTAAGAAAAGGAAACAAATTTCAGACATTTGTGCTATTTCAACATAGAGATGGTGATATCCAACTAAATCTTCAACTTTAATTATTTTTTTCTCTCTCACACACACATTTCAGTCTTCCAGCATAAATTTAAAACATTCAGACACTTTACTTATTCTATAAACTCAATTAATATTTTATTTCTAAAAAAATATTTATACAACTTTTGATCATTGATTTATTTTATTAATTTGTCAACAATAATTTTTCGTTGTTCAAAATTAGCTGTAGTAAAATATATTTCATTTATAAGATTAGAGATTATATTTATTCGTAATTCCATAGGTAGGATTGGTATGTGGTATCAATAAAATAATAATAATAACCCACAAAAGTTTCCATAATTTTTTATTGTAGTTTAAATTAGTACATTTCATTCAGTGATCCGTTTTATTTTAAGTATTCCTTCAACTCTTGTAGATATTTACAGCACAATATTGTTGTAGGTAAGGTAGTGTCATTATCATTTACATTTCATCATCCAGAAAAAAAAAACGTTCTTGAGTCCACCTAGTGGTCTCGAGTATTAAGATTCATTGTGCCACTTTCAGAGAGTTAACAAAGCTAAATGATTTGTTTAATTATTATTTTATTCCAGTTCCTAGGAGTGGCGCCCACCAATTATAATTTAAACACATAATACATATATAATTTTAATCATAATGTCTTTACCTTTTATTGTTTAATATATGAAAAATAATAGTTATATATATATCAGAGACGGGCTCTTAAATTCAATTGTTATAGCTTATACAGCTCTAGTATGTATTTTTTTTGATGTGACGAAGGTTAATGAACGTCTAAAATTAACACCAGTGTCAGAACACCGTTCAAATAAACATTCAAGAATGTAATTAAGCACCTACGATCTTACAGACAAAGGTTATGGAGTATTTAATCAATCACCTACGAAACAAATTAGTTTCCTGTCTAAGAAAATGATTATTTGTCTCAAATGTAAGATCATTGACTTGTAGCTTACAAGAACAACAGGTGTTAAGAAATAAAAAAGCTCACTATATATAAGTCAATAGTATTTTTGACATTGATCTTAATATATTAAAAAATATATTTGTTATTTACTATAATACTCAAATTATAATTATTATGATCGGTAGCATCGGTAGTTGCGTAGTACCTTTACAGTGATTATTAATGCTTTGGTGCTAAAATATTGTGATTAAAATGCTTACAATCACAAGCCTTTCCTTAAACATAAAATATGTGAAAAAGTATAACTATTATAGAAAGTGTTTGCTTCTCTACAATAATCTTTTGTGTCGTCTTTATTATATCACTTGTATTTAAATTTTGATATTCCGATTGCAGCATTATTACACTAGGCAATATATTTAGCCATCTTTATTTTTTGTTCAATTCATCTACCTTATTTATCCAAGCAAATCATTCAATGTGTAAATTATTTTTATTTGAATTTAAAAATTAAAATAAGGATTTTTAGACCAACTATTCGATTATTTAATGATCGTAGACAATATAATCGATTCTTCAATGCATCGCGAGCTTCTGAATCGGTAGAAATAATCGATTAGCCACAGAAAAATAATCACTATATCCCATACCTAGGGCATTTAAAAAAAAATTAAAACTATCAAACCCGAAGTTCGAACTATCTTATTTAATTATTTTCCATAGGCATAAAGGGAAGGTAGTTTTATACTGTCGAATGGTCTGACAATTTATTCGTTTACAGCTGCTGAACGATAGTTGTCAACCTTACGTGCGTCATAATCTCACGTGATAACAAGGCAAACTATTAAAAAATAGGATATATCATCAATATAAAGTCCTCTTGATTGTGCCGCGCAATGCAAAAAGAACTAGAATAAATAGTACGACGCAATCACATAAAATTTCTCAGATTACGTACTATAGTTTGGAAAAAAAAAATAGATAAATAGGTTTTAAATAAACTACATTTAAGTTTTTCTTGTAACGTTTGATTCCTAACGGGTTACATAATTAGAATAGAAAAGAATAAAGATTAGAACAATAGATAGATTTATTAAACAATAAAAAGATATTAAAGATATGAAGGTTTACAATGATAATACGGGTTATACTTTGAATTTTAATGCAGCCAATTAGACTTAGACAATTTGATTGTACTGCTGTAGCTACTGGGGCTGTGCTCGAGCCGTGTTACAGGATCCATTTTTCTAAAGAAGAAAATAATCAAATAGTTAATAACAAAATATAGAACAAGATGTATACATATATTTATATAGCTCTTAATCAGTTATGCTGAACTGGGTTGTAAGATAAATTCTTTGAAACATTTTGTATAATAATAAACAATAGAAAAGTTCCTGGACTACAGTGGTTGATGGCTAATAAACAGGTGTCAACAAAATAGTACTATGGCTGGTCTCTTTCCCTTACGGTACTGCCAAAGCATTCAATAGTACAAACAAATCTAATTGCAATTACACTATAGGTAATACCAACACAATAAGAGGTCAAAAACTAGGCAAAGAAAAAGGTCATTATATGCGCGAACCCCACTATGACTCTATAGCAGTTCCCTGGTTTGCACACCGTAGCTAAACTGTACGAGAAGCGTGACAGCTTCACAGCTAGCACAAAATAAAGAGTTCCATTAACTCAACTGAGAAATGGAATACAATACCGACAACCTGGTTGTAGCCATAAAAATTTAAACAGGTGTACATGACGTTCAAGGCGTCATGAGAAACATTGGGTCAAAATAGACTAATGGAACTTGTGGAAGTTTAGCTAGTCTCTAACTATGACATCACTGCATTCCAAGCCCAAGGCTCGTAACGTGAAGACTGTATGACATATATACAGAGCAACATAGTCTCACTGACTAATATATAATATATGAAACTAGTAATTATAAGACTTGTCCCTCATTCTGGAGGACACAATATTTAAACAATAAAATTAACCTTTAACTTTAGGACTCAACAAGACTTAGGGCCAGTTTCATGGTCAAATCTAGTACGCTTCAAGTGCGGCGCTACACTAAGTACATGACGACACCTACCTAAACCAGAATGGAATGGGACGTTCTCGCATAGGAAACTGGCCCATTCCATTCTGGTTTAGGTAGGTGTCGACATGTACTTAGTGGGACGCCGCACTTGAGGCGTACTAAATTTGACTATGAAACTGTCCCTTAAAGTTGATCAACTGTCAACTCGGCATACTGTCAAAACAAAAGAAATTCTTTTCCGACTAAATACAGAATAGTTAAAAAGGGGCAAATAGACATTACCTATTTATTAACAACAAAAACTGGTTTCTAAGTCATAAGGACTAGTTGATTAATTTATGATACTTACATAACCGAAGTCCGGGGTCCTATTCATGACGACGGTGGATCCGACGGCTCAAACTTCCTGGTCGTCATCGAAGTCCGTCATCCTGTCCTGTCCATGCTACATTCTCATAAAATCAAATACATCTTCTGGTGACTTACAATAAACATTAATTATATATAAATTTTAAATCACTTTATTCAAATAGTTTTGACAAATTTCAAATTAAAAAAAAAGTTATTTGTAAACTACCACAAAATAATTTTTCATTTGTAAAAATTTAACATAGTCTTATTTATAATGAAAAAACTATTCTTAGATACCTATTTTGAACTCAATCTTCAATGTCAATTAGAGAAATTTCAAATTTTCTATAATTTGTCGTAAGTAAACTAGGTAGCCTTAAATTAATTAATTTTAGAAAATACATACATTATTGTTGATAATGTAAAATAGTCTCTCGATATCAATTTTGAACAAAATTGTTAGAGCTATTTTACAACAAATTTACAAAAATCAGTCATCAGTAAACTAATATAAAATATTTTTTTCATAGAAAAACAAATATTTAAGCTTAAAATTATTTATAATGAAAAAAATTTATCAGATGTAATTTTTTAATCAAATCGTTAAAGCCAATTTGTTTAATATTCAATTGTTTTTTTTAACCAGTCATCAGTAAACTACCCTCAAACTAGCTTTCTTACTAAAAACAAGATTACAGTTTTAAACTACCCAGGCTGGAGTCAAAATAAAAATTATATAACTAGATATCACGTTTGAACAAAATCCATCAAACAATTTTAGGTATGTGGCCAAGGAGAGACAGACAGACAGTATGGGAACATACATACATATACGATAGTTAGCACCGCATCTTACTACCCGTTCGGTTTATACGCTTAAGTACTAATTACTCTAATGGGTAAGGTTGAATATAGAGGAAGTGAACCCGCATTTGCTCGGAGGGAGAGTGGAAAACCATTTAGGAAAAACCTCCCTCATTTCACTAGATAGAGATTTTAACCTAGATCTCCCCGTCCTCGGCAGTCTAGCTCAACACAAAACTAGCGCATTAACTAACTACGCCACTGAGGCGGGTGACCTGTTAGAAAACCATAAGGATGGTTCACCTGGAGAGTCCTTCGAGACTGGTGTGTTGTGATGAATCACGGTTTATGTATGTTTTTAAAAACCTACCTTGATGGTGTAGTTATCCATTACTCTAGTTTTGTGTTGAGCTAAACTGCCGAGAACGGGGAGATCAAGGTTCGAATCTCGGTCAGGTGAACTAGGGGTGGTTTTTCCTAAATTATTTTCCACTCTACCTCCAACAAATGCGGGTTCATTTATTCTATACTCATCCTTCCCTATTCCTAACGCATTAGGTTAATATTAGTACCTAAGCATATAGCCCGAACGGGTAGCAAGAGGTGGCGCTAAGTATGTTTCTTAAACAGTTTTTTATAGATAGTTTAATTTTTGAATAAATAAATATTCTTGTAAATAAACAACAAAATCCGTGGAATCTTAATAAAGGATTGTCTCTTACATCCAACCAGCAGCCTATTTGGTCATGCTCCTCTAACCTCGGACATGTAGGGCAGCGCCCCAACTGGCCTACCCCTCAACCACCTAGAGCAACACCCTCACCAACATTCTCTCATAAAAATTGACTATCGAGGTAACAAGACCCTAGATTAAAGGAGTTACCATGGTAGAATAATGCAAGGTAAGCTTGCTGTGTTACAGGCTAAACGTAGTGTACCTACTTAGGACCAATTTTGCAAACATTATTATTTCTAGAGTGTATACATTTTTAATATGTATAATAGTATTCTTATTGAAAATCAAATCGTAAGCTTTATCTTAAAATACATAAACCGCGTTTCGTAACTAATGTGCAAAACTCAGAGAGTCTCTAAGTGGATACTTTTTAAACAATTATTTGAGGTATTTAATGTGAACTTTCTTGACTGACTAATTATATCAGCACGTGAGAATTTTAATGAACGAGAGCGAGAGGGCCTAATAATTTTGTCGGGAAAACAATTTTCACATACCTTCTAGGATTTTTTAACATGCCATATTCGACATGACCCGCCTCGGTGGCGTAGTTGGCTAACGCGCTAGACGTGTTGAGCTCGACTGCTGAGGATGGGGAGATCGAGGTTCGAATCTCGGTTGGGTGAACTGGGGGGGGTTTTTCCTAAATGGTTTTCCACTCTCCCTCCACGCAAATGCGGGTTCACTTCCTCTAATTCAACCTTCCCAATTCCTAATCCATTAGCGTAATTAGTACTTAAAGCGTATAACCCGAAGGGGTAGTAAGACGTTGTGCTAAATAAAAAAATAAAAAAATAACATATTCGACATGGGACTGACGGCTTTACTTACCCTCCGAAGGAAGTTGTGCTACCGATTTTTATCACTCAAGAAGAATCCGTTTGAACCCACGAACTTCGGGTCCTGAGATGAGCACTTTAACCAAAGGCCACTGCGGTAGTAAAGGGATACAAAAGGAGTGAAACCTTTTGGTGGAAACCTTTACTTTATCCCCCAAATGCGAAAGAAGTCACAGGAGCAGGTTGGCAACACGCATCAACACGTGCTAGTAACAGGCTGTGGCTGATCCGATCCCTGGGCCTGACTACCATGGACTTCTTATGGGAAAATATAAGACCAATGGTTTATTAAATGTGCTGTAGTTACTGCAGAAGACTTGGTCGTACGTGTTCTAGTGCAGTTGTTCTTAAACTTTTATTACTCGCAACCCCCTAAATATCGTAAAATATTTTCGCGGCCCCCTAGTCTATACTAACATAATATTAATCATTAAAATTCATTCTAAAATAGTGACTTTATTACTGATTATAGTTACAAACAAATAAAAAACTGAAATGCACTTATCTAAATGTATTTAATGGGATCTTTATTGTTGAACACTTTACACTAATTTGACTATTCTTGTTTCAATTGTATTACCTGATGTTATTAACACGCATAAGTCGATTCGGAGTCGAATTCGCGGCTTCGTTTTAATATTCAACATTGAGGAAAAAACTCTTTTCACATAAATAAGTAGAAACAAAAGGGCAGTAAGTTTTTAATGGTGATGGTAAACATATGGGGATTATTTGTACTATCCATGATTTCTACTATCCGTGCTTCCCCTCCCCTCCATTACCATGGGAAATCAAGTTTACTCTACTTACATGATTACGATCATCGAATTCCTTCTCTCAATATGTAAAATTTAAGATAATTGACTTCAGTAATAAGCAAATAACATTTTAAAATATTTTGTAGGGCCCTTCCCCATCCCCCCAAAAAAAACCTTTCGTGGCTCCCCGGTTAAGAATCGTTCTGGTGGCTTGAGAGACGGTATCAGGCATTTATGAACGGATCCAGGCAAACATGGTTTGCTTTTGAAAAAGGCGCGTTGAATGTATTGGACACAAATTCAAATAAACCAACCTTGTGGTGTAGTGGTCAGTGCACTTGGATACGAGTCAAAGGGTACCGGGTTCGATTCCCGGCTTGTATCTTAGATATTTTTCCCGAAATTAGAATTACCCCACTGTTCATCAGGGTTTGATTAATTAGGCCTTAAGTTAGGTTTAAATGTTTCTACTAGATCCACACTCTAATACTCACTATCATCATCATCTCACCGGAATATAGAAAGGGCTTCCACGGAGAGGATGTATGATTAGTATCCTCAGATGTACTTTGGGCAACGGTTCATCTAAGGGTAAGGTGTCAGACTTCCATGCTGAAGGTCTAGGGTTCAATCCTCGGTCCTGGCACAGATTTATCTGATTGCCTAACCCTTCCTTCACCTCTGACAAGACGTGTATTATTCACAACTTGCGAATGTGTGGAATGCCAGGCCTCCATCGTGGTTCGGATCCCACGTTGAACTGTAGGTCCTCCATTTCATCTCGCAATTACCCTACCATTACACATGAGCGTAAGTGCGTTTAACCCGAACGGGTAGTAAGACGTGGTGCTAATAATAATAATAATAATAATAATAATAATAATAATAATAAGTACTGGCTAATTTTTCCACTACTGGACTATAATTATTGATGTAGCCCAGATGAGCAATATTTATACTCGTATACATATAGTTTCAAACAACTTGTTGTAATCCTTATGTGCTGCTGTAAATAAAAGGTGTGCATATGGTCCAGTGTTCTTGGTTTGTTGCGATTACTGAAGCGTATTGTCGACCTGCCCCTTCTCTCACATTTTGGGATGAATGAAAGGTTTCCGCTGCAAGATTTCTCCTACCAAACCACTCCTTTTGTATTCCCTTACTACCCCTCTGAGTTTCCCATATCAATTAAGAAAAAACTGTGTATACATGTGATAAATCTTCAGTGCTGTATATTATTAGCTAACAGAGGATTTTAGGTCTTAAAAAATGTCAGTTTTAGGTGCCCAAAATAAGATCTTTGGGTGTGTTAGTTAGGATTTATAAAAGCAAGAATATGTTATAAAAATAAATCGGAAAAAATTAAAACTGAATGTTATCACTGAATTTAATTCATATCGACTTTAATTATAATTAAAACACACACACAGACAGAAGATATGTATTGTACATCTTAATCATATGTGGCTCAAACTTCAAGCATTTTCGACAAATTTTTCATATAGTCAGCATCGAAGTAAGTACTTATTATCTGTGATGAATTTAGTCCCTTTTTCCTTTGAAGCTAAGGTGGTTTTTTAAGGACCATCTAGTATACTTTCAACCAAATTCTAAACTAATAGAAAAAACTTCTCCTTATGATATACAGTCTTGGTTTTGTATAGGCAGACCGGAAAAACCTCAAAATAAACCAGCACAAATGGCAAAGACTATCTTAAAGGTGATCCATCAGCAATTCTATTACATAATCAAATATCTAAGGATAAGTTAGCGCCTTTATAAGAGTGACAAAATAATTAAAATAAACAACATTTGGTCACATGGCTTGGTGAACTGTGACGCTCTTTGGGAAACCATTATGATAATTTATTCAATGTGCTTATGTAAGTCTATTATTTTATTTACACTCTTTGATAAGCCATTATGATATTTTTTTCTACGTGTTTCTATAACCAAGTATATTACTTTGTTTCACCAATACTTATGGTCGCGCTTGGACAAATATTGCGTTGCCAATGAATTGCGTTCGTTTGTGCACTCAGTTTGTGGGTTAGGTAAGATTTTGTTTTCAATTTTAATTGATTTTAATTTACTTATTACCATAATTATTTTGGGATTACCACAGTTTTATCAGGATTGTACAAGGAGGTACTGTAAAAAAAAAGTTGGTAGCTGGATGTTTAACGTCCTAATCTAATAAAGTGTTGTTGAGACTTACCTTTTCGAAGAACGGGCTAAACTCGAGAGTGATCAATCCCGTTTTAAAAATATCCCCAACCAAATAATAAAACACCTTAAAACACTATCAATAATAAGCTTAAAGCTATATTTTAATTGACAGTATGATAACAGTGAAGGGGAGAGTGTGATTATTATTTTTATTAATAGCCTCTATATAATAAAATTATTTATAAGTACATAAAGCTTTTTTAAACAATAGTTTTATCACATTATTTATATACTGTGTGTTACCACAGCAATATCTCTTTAAAAATGTTATAAAATTGTCGGTGTTAAAATAGTACAATGTTTTAAAATTTGGTAAGTTTATTTTATTAAAAACCACACCATTTATTCAACAAGATCAACTTAGTTACCATCCAAATTTCCCTTTACAAAATCGCGAATAAATATATCGAGGACAACATAATACCTTATTACACATTTCATATACAAATATTAAAGGTTTTGTTATGTCTTTTTTTATTTTAGCTCTATTTTTCGCTAGCTATGTTGTGTTACTCCTAAAAATTTTAATAAACAAAAATTTCGTAGACCTTCAGTACATATTAGTTTGTGAAAGTTTTTTTTTTTCATACTTACAACCCCTGAAAAGAGGCAGGTAAAAAACGCATTACTGATTTAGGGCGAACTGTTTTTGGCAACAGAATTTTTTAAAAGCAATCTTTGCCAGTTTAAACCTAAGGTGATTAGATGATTAATTTAAAATGCTATAACATGAGAAAACGGTTTTATTTGCAATATATAACTGCTCCCACGATAGATGTATGAATATCGTATTCCAACAAAAAAATACATAATTTATTTTGAATTAATTTTGGTTAGCTCTAGAATTGCTGACGTGAAATTAAATATGTACCAAATAAACAACTTAAGTTCAGTGACAAGATTTTCACGTCATCAAAACAATTTAATTAAAAGCTGCAAACGAAAACTTGAGGTTAACCAACAAACGTAAATTGCCTGTTTTTTCTAGTATAGATTAAAAGTACTTTTTTTTAGGTACATTAACAAGGAACCTTTATAAAATACCAACTCTTTCACGATCAGCGTTTATATTATTTAACTATGGTATTTAAAGCTGAATATTACACGACTTGACGTTTAAATTTAAGAAAACTGTTTTGATAAATTTACAAAATGTCAAACAAATGTCCTCCTATCTAAATTCGAATGTACTTTACTGTCAACTTTATGAGTAAATACAAGAAGGCATAACACATTATTTGGTCGATTGGCTGGTAATCAGATCAATAACTAAAACCTACATTTAAACACTATGTATAAGAGGCAACTTTCTGATTCAAATAGATTTTTAAGACAGTAAAACAGACCGGTTGTGCACGTATCGATAATGTCTGTGTCAGTGCCGGCGCCGATATCGGCGGAACAGAAATTCCATGTAAGCTTATGGCGGGGCTGTACACGATGCCGACACGACAGCATTATCAACATTATCATGTTGACCACCGACAAGGCGGAGGTATGCCGGCGGCCCCCTCGATAAATACAACGATATCGGTGCGCAGAACAGTTGCGCACTGGTCTCCAGATGTGATCTGACATTATTGGTCAGTCTTTCGAAAGGTTTAATATAGTTTTGTAGTATTTTGGAAGGGTAAAAATGTCTAGCAGATTTAAGTATGACATTGTGACCTTGATAAAAAATGGTAGAGAACAGAGTGTGTTTGTGAGACAAAACAGGGGAGGAGTTCGAGATTCCTTGCGGCTCCTTCTATTGGGTATTCCCAAAATTCTCTTTCTCTCCGGTTTTGGTGTCGTTTCCTCCGGAGATGAAAGAACACAATAAAAAAAAGCTCCTATTTGTCACTGAAGCCATGTTTAACTCAGTACTACTTCGAAACTGCCCGTCTCTCAGTCACCGACAACGATCTGGTTGGTGTGTGTACAAGCACCTATGCCAGGCCTCCACCGTGGTTCGGATTCCACGTTAAACTGTAGGTCCTTCATTTCATCTCACAATCACCCTACCATTACACATTAAGCGTAAGTGCGTATAACCCGAATGGGTAGTAAGACGCGGTGCTAATAATAATAATAATAATACAAGCACCTTGGTAGATATCGGTGCCGACAACGTTATTGTCACCGACACCGATAATATCGGTACGTGTACCACCACCCTGAGAGTTGTATCATTTCATTTGATGTATTTAATGTAAACTTTATGAACCTATTAATTATATCAGCACATGACTTATAAACTAATTTAAATATAGAACTGACACAACATCCATCCCCCGGCCGTTAATTCATCACTGTGAAAGGGGAAACCCACATTTCACCGATGATAATTTTTCAGCCATTCCAGGAATCGAACATGGGACCATTATCTCAGTAGAAAGACACGCTACCAATCGATCTAGGGTGTCGGTCTATAGTTTTGTCATTTGTTGAAATGCGACTAATAAGGTGTGCTAAGTTTCAGAATACAAAATATTAAGGAGGATGACTAAAATATAATTTGTGTTATCTGAAACCAAGATGATTAAAAAAATACTGAAAAATGCTATTTTTTCAAAACTAGCATGTTACAAATCTTAACTGAAACTTCTCTTTTTCCATGTCACTAAACATGAGCCATATAAAAATGATTTACAAATTTCTCAAACAATGACACCACACTAATTTCGTTCCTCTTATGCGTGAAATGGTTTGGCCCATTCACGATGGTGATTGATAATCCCACTCTCCCAGGGAGGGTCCTATCCAACATCCAAAACAATTACCAGATATCTACTTTCATGTACTTATTCTTCAAGTCATGTGATCGGCACATGTTACTTATGTTAAATATTATTAGAACCTTTTAAATAACACTAATGATATAGTAAAATGCTATTAATGTTGTCCTAAAAAAGTTAAAAATTTCTAAAAGGATTTTAAGTGACCTGGTAGTCTAGGGATAAGGTGTCAATCCTCGGTCCCGGCACAGATTTATCTGATTACCAAACCCTTCCTTCATCTCTGACAAGACATCTTGTGAATGTGGGGAATGCCAGGCCTCCACCATGGTTCGGATTCCACGTTAAACTGTTGGTCCTCCATTTCATCTCACAATCACCCTACCATTACACATTAGCGTAAGTGCATATAACCCGAATGTGTAGTAAGACGCGGTGCTAATAATAATAGTAATAATATAAAAGGATGCTTCTATGAAAATGGAACTGTACCAGGAATACCCGAGAAGAGGGAAAAGCTAAGGTGGAAAGTGATGAGAACACAAGGGGTCAGGGGGGGTGGGGTTTGACACTTCCTTTATGTCTGAATTCATGAGATCCATAGAAGGATTTTAGTTTCAAGGGTTGACCTCAGTGGTCTTGGGGTAAAGTGTCTGGGGTTTAACCCGTCTGGGTTTGACGGATTTTTATTGAGCAATAAATATCCGTAGCACAACATCTTTTGGAGGGTGAAGTAAAGCCGTTGTATGTTAACCTACCTTTTCCGTTAAAATTGGTAGGCCCTTTCGCGCTTGCTCATATAAATTCTTATGTGCTGATATAATCAGTAAGTTCAGAAAGTGTGCGTTAAATAAGTCGAATAAATCAAATAAAAATAGTTGGAAGGAACCTTTAAAATTGATAACATTTGACTTTGTTAATAGTCTTATTTTTATCTAGGTATTGATAATCACTTTCAAAAATGACAGCTGTAGATCACATAACTTGACGTTGTTTTAGTAAATTTTTAGAGCTTTTAAAAAGATAAATTCTTTCCTATCTAAATCCTACTGTAGCTAGGATGCCGTCTTTGAAAAGAATAACAGATCGGCTTCCCCCTCCTCCCCTCTCGAACCGCATCAACCTCTACCATCTTCCAATACTAACAACTTACTTTACCATATTCTTCAAAAGTGATCAAAATTATATAATTTGGCGTTAAATTTAAACTTAAGAAATCTAGATTTTTTAATGCTCATTTTCTTAAAGCGTACGTGCTAAGGTCTCTTGACAAGTTTTGGTGTACTTTTAAGTTTAAACTATCAAAGGGGGGAGGGGGGGGGATGTCCTGCCAAAAACCACCAAGTTATATTATTGCAAATTAGTATTCTTAAATTAGTACACTTAAAACAAGAAGAAAGAGAAATACTTTTTATTAATTTTTCAGAAAATATTTTTGTAGCCCGTTTTAAAAGAGCAGTACCGACTAAAATGCAAAAATTAAATTTCCAATTACCTAAGTCACCCTTTGAGAACCTTACCTTACGTCACTAAGCCAAGTCTGTCGCTATCTGTATTACTTACCGAAGTTAGGCAGTATCCCTGTAGTTAAACGGGTGCGGCATAAGGGAGTGCAAGTATTTATCAGTATTTATAGAATATAATTTTTTTGGGCAAAAATTAATCAAATATTTCTCCAATGGCAACATAGAGTTTAGTTTTCTGCACATGCTAATATTAACAGATCTTGAATATCTGTCAAGGGTGTCCTGAAATGTTGTCAAAACTTTTTCTCCTTATTTAAAATGTTTTGACAACATTCCAGGACACCCTTGACAGATATTCAAGATCTGTTAATATTAGCATGTGCATAAAACTAAACTTTACATTGCTACTGGAGAAATATTTGATTTATTTTGGCCAAAAATATATAATGTTATAAAAACTGTAAAATTTATCTTGCTCTCTTCTACCACACCTTAAGCACCAAACGTTGTGTGTTGGATGTCTCGTTTTGGTTCGTCTACAATCAGTCATAACAATTTGTCGTTTGCCCACTCGTAGACACAATCTCAAGACGAGCAATGTTTTGTTTATTTTTTCTAATTCAATAAGGACTATCACCCACTTTGGTGAGTGGCATGGTCTAAGGCGTCACTCTTGCAGTAAACTAAACTGCCAATGACAGAGAAATAGGTGTTAGAATCCCAGTCAGATGTACTGAAGAAGCTTTTCTCCAATTTTTTTAAAAATCTACCTTCATGCAAATGTGAGTACATTTATTACAAATTCAAACTGTCCTCATCGCTAACAGCTCAGAGTCATTAGTAGCCTTATATATACTTACAACTCGAACGGGTAGTAAGACACAACGCTAAAAAAAAAGGACTTTGAAATTTATTGTCTGGAGAAATAATTTCAACCAAAAGACTAGAAAATCAAATTAATATTTAAGTTTATAAATAATAATTAAATAGAGTTTGATTAACTTATTCGGTTAGGTGTTTTATCTTTTACATTTATCAAATAATTTAAATACAATACCTTAAAGTATATATTTTCTAGAATTGTTATCCTTGACCAAATAACTACTTTAGTTGAATACTGTATTACAACTAGCACCATGTCTTACGTGTTACACGCTTCTGTATTAAGGATTAGGAAGGTTCAATTTAGAGGAAGTGCACCCAAATTTGTGTGGAGGGAAGGTAGAAAACACAGTTTAGGGAAAAACTACGCTCAGTGCACCCAACCGAGATTGAACCCCAATATCCCCTTCTTCATAAGTCTAGTCTAACACAAGAGTGGCGCGTTAGGCCGTGCGGCCATCAAAGTGGGACATATTTTGTTTATGATATGGGTTTGTTGTTATAAACCGGTGGTTCTTAACTCTTTTTTTCTTTGATCATGGCACACTATTATTTGTTGTGAATCATCGCGGCACACTGAAATTAAAAGTTGGCGACACTATGGGAGATTCAGGAATGCGCATGCGCAGAGAGATTTTTTCTCAGTAAAACAGGATATGCATGTGTGTGTTTGTCCTCTATTCGACCACGAATTTAATTCAAGTTTAGGAAACGACATGATTCCCATTAATTACTCAACTAGGGTGACCTGGTGATCTAGCGATTATCAAACCCTTCCTTCACCTCTGACAAGACGTGTATTAATCACAACTTGTGAATATGTGGAATGCCAGGCCTCCACCGTGGTTCGGATTCCACGTTAAACTGTAGGTCCTCCATTTCATCTCACAATCACCCTACCATTACACATTAGCGTAAGTACGTTTAACCCGAACGTGTAGTAAGACGTGGTGCTAATAATAATAATAATAATAATAATAATAATAATAATAATAACGCAACTCCTCGATTATGTTGTAGACAGGCAATATTACGATTGCGCAGTCAACAACTTATCACAACTGATTGTGGACGAGGCATTAACAGTTTTAGAGCACGTTTGACAACTACGAAGTAAAGTGGATCGCTTCTTCGGCAAGAACGCTACTTCGCTATTGATACTCCACTTCACCGTTAATGTCCTTTTATCAAGAACCAATTTTACATAGTAATGATTTCTACCTTGCTATTGTGTGTATATTAATTTAGAGGTTTTAAAAATAGCTTGAAACATAATTCGTTACAATGACCTGATACTAGAAGTAAAATTGGATTATTTAATAATATTTCAGCAAGTACAGCGTTAGCATCTCGCAACCATGCAACCTAGAGGCTCCGGTCTTGCCCGTCCGGGCTTTTCAAGAATTCCCCCTCCTGGTTCTTCAAGACTTATTCCTCCGAACGCATCGAGACCTACCACTCCAAGTACTTTAAGACAATCTCCTCCAAGACAATCTCCCCCTAGGCGAGCTCCTCCTGGCTCTCCACCCCGGGGAGCTTCGGGGATTGCCACACCATCTTATGGGTTTGGCCGCCCTTCAGGGATTGCCGCACCATCTGCTTCAGGGTTAGCACGCCCTTCAGGGATTGCCGCACCGTCTGCTTCAGGGTTAGCCCGCCCTTCGGGGATTGCCACACCGGCTGTTTCAGGGCTCGCTCGCCCTTCTGGGATTGCCCCTCCAGCTGCGTCAGGAGTGGTTCGTTTTTCTTCCGGAGGTGCTACAGGGACCATACCTAAAAGATCTGGTCTTGTTAGACCAACAAGCTTTGCTCAAACTCCAGTCCAAACCGTGTCTCAGACTGTTTCTAAAAGTGAGACAACTTCTGTACAGCGAGGTACCGCAACTCCAGAAATATCGACCGGGATGGGCCTCAGACCTCCAAGTAGCGGTCTCAGACCCCCGGGAAGCGGTCTCAGACCACCGGGAAGCGGCCTAAGACCACCAGGAAGTGGTCTCAGACTACCAAGCACTGGTCTAAGACCCCCTACTATTGCAACGCCTGGTCCATCTACCTCTGTGACGGAACAAACGACTGTGCAAAGAGCCATGTCTCAATCTCCATCACCATCTGGTCAATCACCTGATGTTACAGTGGAGCAAACAGTACAAAGAGAACGAACAGTCTCATCCTCCTCAGCAGATCCGCACTCTTCAGTTGAACCTGTAGCACCAGTCAGACCAGGCAGTGGTCTCAGACCACCGGGAAGCGGTCTCAGACCACCGGGAAGTGGCCTAAGACCACCGGGAAGTGGCCTAAGACCACCAGGAAGTGGTCTCAGACTACCAAGCACTGGTCTAAGACCACCTACTATTGCAACGCCTGGTCCATCTACCTCTGTGACGGAACAAACGACTGTACAAAGAGCCATGTCTCAATCTCCATCACCATCTGGTCAATCACCTGATGTTACAGTGGAGAAAACAGTAACAAGAGAACGAACAGTCTCATCATCATCAGCAGCAGATCCACGCTCTTCAGTTGAACCTGTACCGCCACTGATGTCACCATCAGTCAAACGTGGTAGTAGTCTTAGACCCCCAGGTGTTGCTATCGTACCCACAGGAAGTGCTCTCAGAACCCTAGGAAGCGGTCTCAGACCTCCAGGTAGTGGTCTCAAACCCCCGAGCAGTGGTCTAAGACCCCCAGGCAGCGGTCTTCGACCACCGGGTCTAGTACCATCTGCTCTAACGACGCCTGGTCCAGCTTCCTCTGTGATGGATAAAACTACTGTGGAAAGGGCCGTGTCTCAAAATGTATCTCCATCCAGTGATTCACCTATTGTTACAGTAGATCAAAGAGTAACAAGGGAAAGAACATTATCATCATGCTCATCAGCATCAAATCTACCATTAGACAGTATAAATGAAAATTCACAAGTAATACAGCAACAAATCAGTCCATCAGTCGCAAGAAAACAACTATTCACAACACCTGGTTCTTCACTGGATCAAAGAGAACAAACCACATCACCATTATCATCACTATCAGATTCACTAAGTATCCTTTCATTTGGATCTCCAGTGCGAACCTCTCCAGGCCTTCTACTAGATCCAGCTTCACCAATCCGCTCCCCACCACAAATAATTTCAACCCCACCACCACCATCACCTGAACCGTTAATCGTCCCCTTGCAAACCACTAGGAGAAGAATCCGTAAAGCACCCAAAGATCCCACCCCTTGGTCACCTCCTCCGGTGACACATCCTAAGCCTTCCTTCAAAATTAAAGGGAGGGCAGTTCCAGGGTTGTCGTCTTTAGTAGAAGCCGATGAACCAACTATTCAAGAGATAGAAGAAATAACAGAGGCCAAACTCTCGAATATAGAGAGGGAGGAAGCAATAGACATGGGAGTAAGATTGTTAGAGCTGCAAGCGAATAGGAGAGAGTTTCTGGAGGACGTGTTGGATCAGACAGCGCAATCTTTGAGTGGGACAACTACTCATCCAGTCTATGATGATAGGCTGTCGGGTTTGGATGACGTAGATTTACTCGAAGATATGGAATTTCCTGACATGGACAGTATAGATGAGGAGGATGATGATATTATGTTTCCTTATTTGGAAGATAAAAATGTATCTCTGCTTGAGGATTTTGAAATCCCTCAAACCAGTTTCTTGGATGAATTTGAAGATGATCAATCATACCAAGAATTAGAGGGTGTGGATAACCTGGAAGAGGAGGAACCGCCGAGTCTGATAAATCAAACAATCTCAGAACCAGACGAACCGGATCTAATACAATTTGAAGATGAACCACAATATGATATTGTGTTCGCAAACGCACCGGTGTATGATGTAGCCAAGCCGAGACCACCCACCCCCCAACTTATTGATTTAACAAGTGATGATGACTACTACGAGGACGACGACGTACAAATAGTGGAAAACGAGGATGATGGATGGGCACAACAAGCACTTTTGGATTTTCTTGGATAGTAGTACAGTCAAACTCTGAATACTCTAGCACTACTTAACATAATGTTAATAAACTGAATATTTTAAATTACATTTTGAAATAGTTTTTGGTCATTATTTAACTTTTAACATTAATTGTTATATTTTTCAGCAGTAAGAAACGATAATATAAACTATAAAGAAATTAAATTTTCTACTTTATAGTAATAGGAGATTAATGTGGATTTGAGGTTTCAAAATAATAAAATATTATATATCAATATTTTGGCTTGTATTTGTATGTCTCACCTAGTATTACTACCGTATGTTCGTACCAGATTTATTTTGGATGGTTAAATATAATAATCCTGGTGTAGACTTTTAATCTTTTGCCATACGAATTAAAAAATTTACTATATATATATATAATATATTTTATTATATTATATCTTATATATAATATAGATTTTATATATAACATAATTTTACATTTTATATGTATATAAATATATAGGCCTATAAATAAAATATACACATAATATACTGTATAATATAATTATTATATATCTGCGTATGTAGCGGGTGTCTTTGAGGCAAGGTATTTATTATTTAGCTATTTAAAAAGGGTGGGATGGAGAGAAAAAGCATTTCAAGTATCTCAAATTTACAATGGGCAGCAACCAACGGAATAAGCATTTAAAGGCACTCTAAAACTATCACAATATCTCCGCAATCACCGAAATAAATCCATGGCTCAAAAGATTACGTTTCAAGACATAGGAATTAAAAAGGAATTTAGGGCAAAATTTTTCTTCTACAGTTATAAGACACTTTATAGTGGAACTAGGTAGGTGATACCTTTCAGTGTGCAGATGTGAACAATAATAATGAAACAACAAAATTTATTCCCAGTGAAAATATATGTTTCGAAATTATTTAAATGTGTGTACAAAATGCTGAATATAAAGCACTTTCGAATATATATTTTGGGAATATTTACAAAAATATATAATAACAAAATTAGAAATACAAACACAAATAACAATATTATATGTGATTTATTTTAAAGATAATATTTGCCATCATTATTACAAGAAAGCTAAGCTTTTCACAAAGTTTTTATACAAACAGGGGGGACACACGAGGGGGCCCAGTGGGTCCGGACCCTCCCCTGGCGATCATGAAGTAACCCATAAATAAATTATTAAATAAAAAGCAATGATTTATCAATTTTAAATCAATGGTTGAAAATAACTCATTGTCTTAATACAGTCTATGTGTGTATATATATATATATATATATATAGCCTCATTAAGCAATTTGTGATTTGTTCAAAGTACGAGTCTTGTAATAGTAATGGATTGGATTGATTAGTGACCTGTAACTTCTTTACTTTGGAACCCCCCTCCCTAAAAAGAATTTCTGTTTGCGGCCCTGTTTACAAATAAAACAATATTTGTTTTAAAATAAAAACTTACCTATAGTATCTTCTCTGTATTCGTTCAACCTACTACACACAAGCGTAAAAGAAATAAATAATTTTGTACCATTTAAAAAATAGATTAACATTCTGTGACTTGCGCTTTTGCATTTTAGCAACAGCTGTAATTTTTTTGAAAATTAATGGCAATTATGTTGGAACCCCTCTAAGTATTTCTCCATTAATTCCTGCTGCGTAATATATGATGTCATCAAATATTCAGAAAATTGCTTATTTTCTGAGATACGGGAGTTTAACTGGCGCCATGCAAGAATGTTGTGAATACCCAATGGTGTCGTCATGTCGTGATGTTATACGTCTGGCTCATTGCCATCGTATGTTTATATTGAATAGTTCATGCAATTAATATCACGTTTCATTAGTTTACTTTGGCTTTTATTCACGTACGGTTGCTATTAAACTTAAAAATACGAACTGAAGGAATTAGCTCAAGGAAAAAAAAATCTTTTTACTGCAAAAATGTAAGTAACTTTTTGAAATAATCATGTTTATAATGTTTTGTCTGTTCAAAATACGTCCTAATTGAAACACGTTTCATGATTGTTAGTTATTTTATATATTAGGTTAGAAAGTTTTAGATATGGGGCCTAATGTAGTTTTGTGTTTATATATTTTGTCTAATAATAAGCTATATTTTTGTAACAGCTCAACATGATTGCAATTTTCTTATTTTTTTTCCAATAAAATTTACAAAAATTCAATACTATTCAAAGATGTATTTAATAATATTTCTTCAATAGTAATAGTAATTTTTGTATTAAGATTTATATGTAGTGTACACCTACTATATAAAAACGATAATGTTGTATAGCCTATTTTTCAGAAACTATGCAAAACAACAACATACGTTTTCTTATTATAATTAACTTGCAAATTTAATGTTAACTATATTACTAAGAAAAAGCTACAAGTTAATATTTACTTTGTTGCAGTAAGATGTATTTTCAATTAAATTAAGTTTAAATAATACATGTAATACAAGCATATTTGCAAGAAAACCCAGAGAACATGCAAGGAGAGGATCAAGGTGGGGGAACACATCAGGATGACAAAGGGATGGGGGAGGGGGGAGGATGCGTAACAAACTTAGCTTCTACAATAAACTCCAAACAACTGAAATATTCTGGGTTAGATTAGAGCAAGCATCTCTTCCTTCTTAAGTTCTTAGGAATCTGTTGTCTGTAGCGAACTCTAGTGGCCGCCGTTTGAATCTCAGTCGGCTCGGTCAGTTGATCACGTGGCGAAGTTATGCTCGTTTGTGTTTCGTTGTCTCGCCGACCTGTTGTTCAGAGGCGCTGGGATGGTGAAATGGGGTAGGTTTGTTTATTTCTCCGACTAGTTTCTTCTTAATTTGTAGCCTTATGCTACAAACTAATGAAAATATTCCCTGTGATGTATATGCATGATCTATGTTGTACTTTTTTTTTATAGTGTATGCTTGATTTTTTTTAACCTATAAAATAGTGTTTTAATAACAATGAAAAATGTTCTTAGCAATATTCCCATAAAGATAACAGAAAATCTGTGTTACTCTGCAGGCAGCCAGCTAAAAGGAAATTGAAACACTCGGAGAAACACTACCAGAGGGAAAAAATGAGTTTAAAAAATACCTATTCTGTTATTGTTTTCAACAGTGTTGGTGTTTATGACATAAATATTACCCGCACCAGTGTCTGAACAGATTAATATGCTAGTATAGCATTGCATTCAATCGCTGTTGTCGGTGAGATCGAGGTTCGAATCTCAGCCAGGGGAATTGGAGGGGCTTACCACATGTGACTTATCAGTCGTTTTGCCATTCCCTCTATGCGCTAACGCAGGATCACTTTAGCTCAACTATCGTACTCATTACCGCCACATTAGATTATGCCGTTAATAGCCAGTGGTGCTGAACGTATTAATAAAAATACTCTGACAAAATGACATATGTTTATGAAAGTAATATAACTGAATCCCCAGCGGTGGCCCAACAATACCTAAATCGTTAAATTTGATTGCAGCTGGTTGCGGTTAATGGGATGTTAAGGATTAAAGTCCCGTTCAGGTTCTATAAAATATACACTCTAAGCTTTCGATATTTAAATTATAGCCTAAATGGCTTAATATATAATATGTAATAATAATAAAAATTATTATTATTAATAATAAACAATAATAATAAAAAATAATACTGTATTAGAAAATATAGGACCATAAACCAACTCATTATATAGAGGTAAAATCCATTTTATATTCTAGTTTAAAAGTTCTAGGATGAAGATAAAATGTTTTTCGGGTTCACATGGCACAAGTTTATTACTCTATTTATATAAAAAAAAGTTCTACATGTTGTCCTTTCACTTCCACACAAATTTCACATCTTTGAATGGGACTGCTGCGTGCTCTTCGAAGAATCCCAGGTTTCATTCGAATATTGTCTGACAACCATTTTCAACTCGATGTTGTATGTCTAATTCAAATGGAAAATATTGCAATGTATTGTCAATATATATTTTCACGATTTAAAAATGATAAAATGAAACTTCTAGCTCACGAGATGCTAACCCGAATAGCAGTGTAATCATCCTTCCTCGGTTCATGTACCTAGTTATTCTAAATATTATAAAAATATTTGTTTACAAAGCTTAGCTACCCGCAATGGTGTTCTAGGGGTAGAGTTGTTGGCTCAATATCCCTTGATGGTCGCCATTGACGAGGAGGTCGAGATTTGAATCTAGGACGGGTGAACTGAAGATAGTTTTTCACAAGTGATTTATTACGCTAGTTTTCTCATCTTCATTCCAGGCAAATGTGAATTCACTTCCTCTTAGATACATACCTTCCTCATCTCTACCAAATTAGATAAAGCCGTTAGTAGCCTTTGTGCCGAACTTAACAATATAAAATAAAAAAGAGGTTAATTCTAAATGGTTCATAGTAATATAATAATAATAATAATTATTATTATTATTATTATTATTATTATTACTATTAATGACTATATATATTGAAACATGGCTAACAATTTTGTTTAATTCAGAGTTTTTACGTTTTAGAACTCAATGTTCTTGTTAGTATTTTGTTCAAAAAACGTTCACAGTAGACTATTTGTAAAATGAAGTAGGTGTACAGTATGTAAATTCTATTTCATTGATTACGGTATTGAAATGAAATTTTAAAAATTGGAATATTTGCCCAACTTTGGCCACCTTTTTTTGACTTATTAAATTATTTTTTTTAGAAAATATAGTTCCAATTTTTTTTAATATCACCTTATCACCCAGAAAAGAGTGTTGTTTTAATTTTGGTTTTTCTATCTTTTGGGAAAACAAATGGTGGTGCACTTATTTTAGTTCTAACCTCCTTATACAATGTATTTAAATAATTAGCGTAAGTAGCAACCGTAAAAACTATGTCACTGAAAAAAACAAAAACGACTGGGCTATAATTTTTTAATATAAAGAATAAAATATTTGAATATATTTATACAGTAACTTAATATATAAGATAAATAAAAATGTAATGATAAATAAAATTATTGTAAATAAAGATTTCCTAAGTTAGCTAACTCAGAAAATGTATACTTTGACAGGGAATCGATCCCTTGTCCTTTGACTTGGTATGTCATTCTAATTAAACATCGATATGGTGGCTCTAAACTCGGCACCACTCCTTGGAAAGTTAGTCATTTTTTATGAATAGTAAGCAACAAAGTGGATGAGTGGTGGGGAAGGCCTGGAGTAGCCGTAGGATACACAGACACACTGAAAGGGGAAGGGAAATATAGAATTGAAAAGGGAGGTTGGTGTTGTGTCTGCCATAGCTATAGCAGCAGTACTACTTGGAAGAGAGATTTGAAAAACCACTACTCCTAATCATAATAGTATGTGTTTTTGATTATTATTTATAACATAGTAGGATGTTGCAAAAATACAACGGCACCAGTCTTCACGTTACTTTTAGCGTAAGTTCCCGAAGAATATATATGTTAATAGATTTATTGAAAAACAAAATATTTTTAAGAAAAAAATGAAAACATGTGTTTTTAAACTTATAAATTGTTCGTTATCAAACACTTGAATAAATATTAATTAATATTTAAAAATTTCAAATAAGGCATTTTTAGAAAGTCTTGTAATTAATTGTTTGAAAAAAAACGGGTGTAGCTGTTCATAAACATTTAAAAATCCCAGTAATTGGCCTAGGTCTAACAGGATTTGTAAGATAATTTAGTAAAAATTGGTCATAGTGTTTTAACAGGTATGCGACCCAACAAGCGCTTATACTCGAACCTTATTTTAACATATTTACTATAGCGCTTTTAAACATGTGGAAGTACATTGTAATATATTTGGGAAACTTTATTTTTGTCTGTTGGTCAGCTTACTCGGAGTGAGTTATTGTTTTGAATGCTAACGTATTTTAGAAAAAGTATTTTTATTTCAAGTGTATTCGTATAAATTTTCGGCAAAAGCTCAATGAATTCTGCAAGTAAAGTACGTACACTAGTATAGTTGATAATTAGGGTAACTTAGGCTAACTTATTAATTATCTTTTAAGCTTGAAAATCAATATTATTTATTGGATCAAGCCCTATTTTGGTTCCCATTTTCAGTTTTTCTCGGAACCCCAGGTTACTTTCAATATTTTTTGGTCAAATTATCTTGCTTGTTAGATTTGTAATAGCTATGGTTATTACAGGACACAATCGAAAATGAAGTTGTGGAGAAGAATATAGGTAGTGCTGAAACCAACTATTTACATCACAATTCTAAGCTGCTATAAAAATAGATTTTAAGTTTTCTACTGAATTAATAAGGTGACCAAATGAAATATTTATGATATTTATTAATATTTTAAAAATCTCTTTGTTGACACCTCATATGCATTTAAAGTTATAAGCCTATATTAAATTTTACCCCCACACATTACTTACGGGTTGATAACGTTTATGGTGTCCTTAAGAAAAAATTTTCTACAAAAATATCTTATTTTGAAATGTTATTTATTCCACAAGACACCAAAAGCAGCACACATATTTTTATTGGTTAGTTAGGCCTAAATAATTAATTAATTAGGCTAATTAAAAGTCAATAAGAATAAACACAAGAAATATATTTTTACAAAAATAAATTCAAGATAAAGTATTATTAATTCCATAAGACAAAAAAAACCGAAAGCCCTTAAAATATTTTGATTGATTAGTTAAATAATTATTTGATATGTATCTTTCAAAATACATACATTACAACTTTGAGTGGAAAGCTGTTGGCCTATTAATCTATCTAAAATTGTATCCGTTATTTATTTTCAAAGACTTGGAAGGTTAGCTTAAACCTGGTTGACTTTTAAATTATAAACACATCAAAGATTATTTTTATCAGATTATAGATACCAGATTCAGCGTCTCGTGGTTAATACTTGCCAAAAGATAGACATTTGAGTGGTTAACATGACCATAAACATTCTCAAATAATTTGTAATAAAGAGGTTCTAAATCTGATAAAGAGTTTTGAGTTAATTAAAAATAATCTTCCATGGGTTTATAATTAAAATATTTATCAACC
Source organism: Timema monikensis (assembly GCA_902151445.1). Taxonomy (NCBI): domain Eukaryota; kingdom Metazoa; phylum Arthropoda; class Insecta; order Phasmatodea; family Timematidae; genus Timema; species Timema monikensis. The sequence continues at coordinate 283,634 of CABFVZ010000626.1, forward strand.
AAGCTTAACCTAGTATTTCAAGTCTTATCAAAATTAAATTAAAATACAGTTTTGGGTGGATTAATACATTAGAATAGTTCATCAGGGAAAGTAAAGCTGTTGGTTCAATGTCGATTGTAGCGTGTAAAAGAACCCTGGAAGGTATATGAAAATACCTTTCTGGCAAAACTGGTAGGCCCTTTCTTGCTCACACATATAGATTCTCGTGTGCTGATTTAATTGGTTGGTTCATAAAGGGCACGTTAAATACTTCAAAGAAATACAAATTATTTAACTAACCAATCAAAATATTTTGTATCTTATTGAATAAATAACACTGCAAGGTATTATTTTTTTTTACAAAATTATTTCTTTAAAAGTAACCAATATAATTATGTACTGTACTTAACCTTAATTTGAAATCATTTAGTCATTATTTATTGATAATAATTGATACATTTGTTAAAATTGTACAATTAAATGATTATGGTTGAATTACCTTAAACCTTTAGGCTCTTTTGCAATTTTCAAAATGAGCTTACCGCATATACGACTTTATTAAACTCAAATTTTCTCTTTTTTTTTCATACGGTATTTTCTTAGATATTTGTGTTAGTAAATTTTGATCATACCCTATGCAATTCATTGTTGCTTTTTTGTTTGATTATAGTACCTAGATTTGAAATGTTAACTGACCCTACTTAATTGTCCATTGATTTTGTACCATTTTCTCATTAATGAGCGTATCTAGGCCTAAGTATAAATATTCTAAAATATGAATGAAAACAGTTAAAAGCCCATAATTTCAAGAAATATAGTATTATAGGTGTGGGTTTCTAGGACATTATGTTAAAGAGGTAGTTATATTAATTTATACGCCGAACACAAAGTTATTAATTTCTCAATCTTAGGTAAAAAAAGATTAATCATCTAGACTAGTAAGTTTGATCAGTCTCACTCTGACTCAATGGGTTGGTGGACCTGGGCTATTTATATACAAGATGAAATAAGTAATGTACACTTTAAAACTTCCTATTAATGCTATGTGTTATCAACTCTTAAATAGAAATAAATATCCTGTTTATTTAATCATTTAAAAAGAACTACCACAACATAATAATTTAATAAGAGAAGTACATAATTCGAATATTACTTTATAACCTATTATTCTTAGACTTACTCTTAGACATATTAAAATATAAATTTTTTAATGTCAATGAAGTTCATAAGTTAATGAAAGTTAAGGACTTTTCAATAACTACTAATTGTTCCAATATTTTGTTATTAGAATATTAAAGTTAAATTATAATGGAACACATTTATTTATTTCAGGTTGGGGAAATTTTCACAGCAGCTGGAGAAGCATTTACAAATCTGGGCAATCTAGCTATGCAGCTTCACCCGACGGCAGACTCACCAGCTGGGTAACTTACACGACTAAAATAAAAATAAACCAAGTCAGGAACGTGGTACCTAGATCCTATTATATACATCAAATAATGTGTTAAGGGTTGGTTGGTTTGATAAGAAGGGGTGAGTGATAGGTGGTAACTAGGAGGAATGGTGAAAGGGGGAACAAATGTTGTTAACAAATACTAAGGCCAATCTACAACAACTCCTACCAACACCACCGATAATAATACCTATAATGGAATTTAGTCTGTACTCACGTTCTGCCTACACACTTAATAAAGTAGATAATTCAAATTTTCCAAAATGGGAAAATTATCATCTCACATCTCTATTTAAGGGTGCTTAAAGGGGTCTCTTGCAACACAGTATTTTTGGACTTGGCTGCCAATGACAGGGGATAATATTGGGGAATATTCATAGCTGCTGATTATATAATCATATAAATAATATTTTATTATTTAGTTTCATAAACTACCATAGCTAAAAAAAGTGGGATTCAAGCACAACCCTTTCAAACAAATTAAGACACAGTATCTTGTTAGCATTTTCAAACATTGGTTTGAACAAAAGTTTGTTAAATATCTATATTTTTCCTGTATATAATTATATAGCATGCATATATAGATTCTCTTTTATGTGGCACAGTAAATGGTCTGATGAAGAGATAGAAATGCTTCGAGCCGCTGTGAACAGATTTGGGGAGGATCTTAAGCATTTAAGTGAACGCATCAAATCCAGAACTGTGTAAGTCAGCACTCGCATAATTTAAACATTACATTTTTGTCATGTTCAATAATTTAATTGGGTGGCTGATACCTCCTTAACAGTTATTTCATTTAAAATCTTGCCTTTATGGTTGGCAAACAGGTTAAGGAGTTAACTTTGTCGGGGAAGTCGAGGTCCGAATCTCGGCTTTATATGCAAAGGTTGTTTTTCTTGAATGGTTTCTCACTCTTTCTAGTCTCTCTTTACAAATGTAGGTATATTTCCTCTAAATTCTCTCCTCTTCTCTACCCCATTAGTGTAAATATCTGGATACTTCGGACAAGCAGTAAGGAATTGTGCACAACAAGCTTTATGGTAACCCACCTTGGTGGCCGCATGGTCTAAGGTGCTACTCTTGCAGTAGACTATACTGCCAATGACAGGGAGATCGAAGCTAGAATCTCAGTCAGGTGTACTGAGAATTTTTTTTTTCTAAAAGGGTTTTCCGCTCCTTCTCCATACAAATGTGGATACCGTTCCTATAAATTTAACCTTCCTAATCCCTAAAAATCATTAGCATAATTATTAGTACACAATTCTACAACCCAAACGAGTAGTAATATGTGGTGCTAAATAATAACTAATAAAAAACAGGGGTATTCATTCAGACACTCCTATAACAAATATTAATATTTGGAACTTAATTGAGATACAAGATCAAATTCTCGCCATTATAAGATCTTGGTTCACTCTTTATTTTGTTTTTGAGCACAATTACCGAATAAAGAATTAATGGCCTCAAAAAACAAGTCTAAATCTTTAATTTTTTGAATTTCAATCACATTCTATCCATATGTCCACATTTTAAAATAAATTTTAGAATATTAAGGGAATATTACCCTTAAATTAAAAATTACAATAAATGTCCTATAAAATATAAATTTTTATAACAATGAGATCATGAACATAGTTTATGTACTTGTGAGCATTGTAGTCCTATGTGACAAACAACAAAAAAACTAAACAATTTATCATAATTCAGGCCTTGTTCCTTTATGCCTTGCTTGTTTTCTTCAATGATCAATAACTTTAGATCTCATGTTTAACAAGTTGAATTTCTCCATCTTCTTCTTTAAATATTATCCACGGTAGACAGTGGATTCTGTAGAGCTTCTCGGGGTTAGTTGATTAATGGTGGGGGTGGAGAACATAGCCGATTAAATAAGTAGAAAATTTTATGAAGTAGATGCGGAAGTTTTATTTTAAATAAACATTAATAGACATTTAAAACCACTAATCACATAATTAAATTAAAGCTGTTGCATCATTTATGACCCTTCTCTAGTTTCTTGACTTTCTTCACCTTCATTGTAACTTTATAGCAATAAAGTGGCACCGAATTGAATCAAAATAACCATATTGAATAATCCGAATAAAGTGACACTAATCGTCACTCAATGAAACGGTCAAAGAATAACCTTATTTTTCGACTCACAGCCTGACGTAACAGCATTAATGATTAGATGAATTAGCCCCTAATACTCATTTGCGTGTTACTCAACGTGTGTAGCTACCCATCCAGGTGGACAAACATGTCTTCACCATTCGGGTGCTAACAGGGAAGTGTGTCACGTCTGACGCTTCCCGTCCACATAGTGTCAAACACAAACGCTAAATCAGATGTGCTGATTGGCTAGTTGTTCGCGCCAAACCTCCCCTTTCCAATGTGAGGCCACACGTGCATCTCGCAGCTTCCGGGTACAGATAAAATAAATCGGCCCGATGCTTAAAATGAAAGGTAAAATTTATAAATTAAACAGCTAAGGGCCTAAAACACTGACCACTTTACACATGAGTTTTCATATTTTTAAATAAACCATTTTTGAATATATCAAAATACTATTTTAATGGTCTTGATAATCATAAAATAAAAATTTTATATTTAAAAAGAAATCTAAAGTGTGAACCAATAGATTTAAAATGGTGATATTTTATATCTTTGTATCTTAATTAAGACTCAACATATTAATACTTTAATAGGTTATATGGAGTTTATTGAAAATTTAATGTTTTCTCTAAATTTTTCAACTCTTTTTCTTTATAATTCTTTGACATAGAAAAATAAAATTTGTCTATTGTTTATAAGTCAACAAAATAAAAACAAATCAATGCTATGAGTTAAGGTATTTTACTATCTCTTTGAGTGAAAAAAGTTGAATTTTTAGGAAGTGTACCCATATTTGTGTGGAAAACCATTTAGGTAAAAACTCCCTCAATACATTCGACCAGAATTCGGAACCCCATCCCCCCTCTCATTGGCAGTCCCAGGGTTTTGCAAGAATGGGGCTTTAGACCATTCGGCCACTGAAGCGGGTTTGTAAAACTTGTTGATTTGACATGGAACTACCCAATTATGTCTAAAAAATAAATAATTTGATCCTAGTTCTGTTCAATTTGCTTAGTCATCTGAAAATATTTGAATTAAATTTTTGGAAAAAATTACTCTTTGACACCAGAATCAAACCTGATACTTTTGGCTTAGCACACCAATGCACTACCACTCAGATATGCAGTTATTTTTATTGTACTCTGGGTCATTCTTCACTCATTGGCATCCTAGATTCAATTTGCTTGTCCAGGGATAATTTTTTGACTAATATAAATTGAATTGAAATTCCTGTAGCGACTGCTTGCTACACCAGTCATCCTACTATGGTCTGTGGTTCTCAATCCACCACTGTGATTTATTAACATTTAATTCAGTAACAAAATGATTTCACTAGAAGATCCACCCAATGGTGTTTTAGCATCTTAAAATGGTTTAAATATAATATAAAACTATTTTTCCAGACACTATTAAAAATTTGGTATTTACAAACATTTATATATGTACTTTAATTGCTTATTAAAGAAACATGTTGTTTATTGAAAATGGGGAAAAAGTTTTGTATGGTGGTTTTACCACCTTTGTATCTGGAATACCATTTTAAATAAATGTGATCTAAATATGTCATGGTGAAGGTTTTTTTTTTAAATTTAATTTTGCTAATGCCTTAAGTAGAGAAGAGTAAGGTTGAATTTAGAGACAGTGTACCTATATTTTTGTGATGAGAGAGTGGGAAACAATTTAGGGAAAACTACCCTCATTACACCTGACTGAGATTCGAACCTTGAGCTCCCAGTCATCAGCAGTCTAGTCTACTGCAAGAGTAGTAGCGCCTTAGACCATGCGGCCACTGAATCAGGTGTGAAGGGTTATTCAAGCCCCATTATTAATCAGACTAAGTTATTTCTAGGGGGTTGACCTTGTAATTCTTGTATCCTTGTGGAGATATCTAATCATATGTAGACACATTTTATTAAATAAATATCCTTACATAGATTCACGAGAATATCAGATTGGAGATTAAATTATTCTTTGTTTTTAAAAATATTGAATCATAATTTATTTTAAAGCTCTTATATGTTTATTGGGTACGTTAGGCCATCATAATTATATGTAGCACTTAAAATCCATGTCCAAACCATTAATATACAACTTAACCAAATATATGACATATAATAAATATCTTATAACAAAAAAATGTTAAGCAATCTAAATAATTAATGTAATAAAGTAAACCTTTCATGTCTAACAAGTTTTTTTAAGTATCAATCTCGCTATTAAGGATTTATTGGTAAGGTCTAAACAAAGATTTATATTCAATCACCCTCTAGTTATTTAAAATAAAAGGTTTATAGAAAAACATCAAACAATTGTCTTTTCATCTGTGACAAGACAGAATGTTAGTAAAAAAATCTGCCTTAATATCCTAATGTGCACATTTAATGAAATTGTGTTTATTCAATCTTTCAAAGATCTGCTTTGTTGGTTGCATGCTTTATGGCACAAGCTCACAAATAGGGACTGAGAAGATTCCTGTGGGGGTCTGCAAAACACGCATAGATTTTTTAAGTTATTTTTCCATTTCTGTCCGACTAAACATTTTTTTATTTTATTAATATAAAATGGGCTATAGAAATGTGTGTGTAGTTCTTTAATATCCCCTAATATGGCGGGGAAGTTTGGAGGGCCTTGGCGAATTATCATTGGCTTCAGAGGGTCCACGATATGAAAAAGTTTGGAAACCACTGGTTTAAGGCGTAATTCACAATTGACTAAATTGATGATGATGGGAAGGTTGGGGTTAAAATTCTGGTTAGAGGTACTGAAGATGTTTGTTTCTTAAATAGTTTCCCACCCTCTTGTCACAATAATTCTAGTACATTTTCTCTATATCTAACCTTCTTAATCCCTAACACGATAGTCTAAATACGCAGCACAACAAATAGTCAAACACATTTAAAAAAAAAAAAGTTGGTAAATGAATTGTATGGGTGTTGTGTTTGTCCAAGAAATAAATTGGAATAAATAAAGATTAAATTTAAATGTAAACAACAAAGTATAGCCGTGAGCATATAAGTTGGTTGAATCAAAACACAACTAAGACTGGCTGCCAAATTTGGATGGAGAAGTTGAGTTTTATTCTAGTAAATGAAATGGTTTATTTAACAAATGTACAATGTAGTAGATTGAAATGTTACTTTCACATTATAATAAAATAACACTAGTAAAATATTATCAATGTCAATGTTCTTCTAATTAAAATTAGACTACGTATTAAATTTTACCAATACTTGTGACAGCATATGAAAATGATGTAATTTACCTCTGATAACCATTTGAAGTAAAAGTCTCTGGTTAATAAAAAGGTCTGGAAAATATAATTTATTGGTCACTGGGATTATCTGATATATATTAGGTGTTTTGTCTTATGATAGGTTTATTCCTTTTGTCAGTGAACTTAGATTATCAATGCACCCTATCCTCTGCATCCTCCTTAAGCTCCCAAAATTTTCTTCTTTCCTTCAAGTCATCCTAAGCTCCTCTTTCCTTCAACCTTCAATTCTCTGATGTCATGTAGAAGACATTTCTTCCTAAGGATGTGTTCAATCATGTTTGTATGAGTGTTAATATTTGTCCAAACTTTTGTCTTCCTTTTTAACACATTTCTCTTGCACCAAGGTCACAGATTCGAGCCACTCTGAAGAAGAAGGCCTTTGAGGATGCAGGGTTCCCTGTGCGCACAGTAACGACAGTCCAATCACCTCCGCCCCAACCTACCTCTCAGCCCATCAGCCAAAACACGCAACAGCAAGGGCAACCTGTCATGGTCAAGTCTGCCGACGTCAACCTCAACATGCTGAATGCACCCGAGTCTGAGGTTGATGTCGAAGGGATTCATGAAGATGTCAAGCTGGAATTTGATGGAAACACAGAGGAAGTGATGTCGTAACTGTAGATAAATATATATTTCCACATGGAAATATTTGAAGGCTTATCACCAGTATTACTTACATTGGTCAATTTGCTGTTCCTTTTTTTTTTTATTAATATGTAAGTTTGGCTAGTGTGTTATGTATAAATATCTAGTGATAATATCATCTTCAGGAACTGTTTACAGCCCTGAACCAGGTCATGTTTTTAACATACATCAATCTTTCGTCGTTCTTCCACCACTATTCCTATTCTATCTCCCCCAACTCCCCTCCTCACTCCCACACTTGCTGTTACTTGCTGCTCCCATCTCTTTCTTGGGATACTTTCCTTTTCCATCCTCATTGTTTATCCATACCTACCATCTCATCTTAGCTTTCTCTATTAGCTCATGTACCTCCTGTTACCCCAAATCTTGGTCTAACTTCATTATGAATCCTATTTATCCTGGTGACAGCTAACTTGCTCCTCATAAACTGCATTCTTATTCCTCCGAACTCACAGAGTTTTAGACTTTCTCTCTTTCATTTTTAATTGAGTCGTTGACATGAGTTAAACCATTGTTTATACTAGTTAAAATGTAAATAAAGTTCCTCTGTGTTTCAGATTTTTATTAACACAGTAAATCTCATATATAAAGAATTTACCTTTAACAAACACAATTTAAAATCCTTTAAACCCTGTCTACAAATTCTATATCTCTAAGGTATGTAGTCCGTGGTACTCTATAAGTTAGATCAACTTTAACTTTATTATGGAATGTTGTTACGATTGACTATGGAATACCATCACAGGTAGACAAATAAATGAAAATAAAAATGGAAAGCATCATTAATACTAAGAGAAACAGTTTACGATTTCTTAATATTTTTCGTTTTCATTTATCAACCTTTAAAGCAATTCCTGGAAAACTTCACTAGCTTAAGGATATCATTATTTTAACTAAAAAAAATTAATCAAATAAAATTATGAAATTGTTTAATGTGTTTATCAAATTTTCTTAAATTGTTTAATTTCAATAAATATATTCGAACACAGTATTACATTTTCCCATTGGTTGATATTATATCATATGATTAAGAACATTTGAATGTGTGTACACTTTTAAAACTCATGCAAACTAAAGGACTATAAGTATGCAACGAAAAAATGGCGCCAAACGGCTATTTTAAATTAAACCTTGACAAGAAGATAGAAGAGCAAAGCCCACACGCTTACTGGAAAACTGAAGGCCTCAAAGTTCACAATTGTTGTGTTTTAATTCATTTATTTTAGCACAGTGTCTTACTATCTGTTTAGGTTGTACGCTTATGTACTAGTTAAGTTAATGTTTTAGGAACTATGGAGGTTATATTTATAGGAAGTGTATCAGCATTTGCATAGAGGGAAAGTGGGAAAACCACCCTAGTATACTTGACCGAGATTCGAACCTCGATCTCACTGTCATCAGCAGACTAGTCTACTGCAAGAGTTGCGCGTTAGACCATGAGGTCCTCGAAGCGGGTTTGAGGCCTACTGTTTTCCGGTAAGTGTGTAGGCCTTGCCCTACTATCCTCTTTTCAAGAACTATAAGTAAACTAAGATTACAGTGTGTATAAATGACGCCTCAATCAATTTGCACTGCACTGAATTTATCAAATTTGTTTACCAATTTGGGTGGTTTTGATCTTGAATGGTGGTATTGGTGAAAGCTATCATTTCATTCTATATCTGTTAGTGTAGTCTCTCAAACTTATTTATTCTCATCCTATACTCTTTTATTTTAAATAACTTATGTTACTGATAGCCTTTACTAATTTTTTTTTAAATGACTACTCTCTAAAACACCCATTTTGGTGGCTGCATTGTTTAAGGCCACACACTTTAAATAAACTGCATCGAGAAGGACAGGGAAATAGGGGTTTGAATACTCATCAGGTGTACTAAGGGTATTTTTTCCTAAATGGTTTCTCACTCAACCACAGAGTATATTTCCTCTAAATTCTACATTCCTTGTTTCTACCACATTAGTGTGGAGGAAAGAATGAAAGCCATGACGTTTGGTGAATACTTGATTAGATGGGGGAAGAAGGAAGAGGAAATAAAGGACTAGAATAAGGAAGTGAATGAGTGTAGAATGAAATCTAGAATGGTGAAGTGTGAAGTGATGGTAATGACAAGGAAGAGGATAAAGCCTTAGCGTTGGATAAAGTAGAGCTGAAAAAATGTACAGAGTATAAAATACCTTGGAAGCGTGATTGAGACGAAATGTGAAAGTAGAGAGAATCTAATGAGAAGAGGACAGCAGGGAGAGTTCTATAGGTGTGTAAGAGACCTATGGAAAAGAGAAGTTCTTGTTAACTAAAAAGGTGTTGTACAGGGCGTACTTTACAACCTTTGTCACACATGCAGCAGAAACATGTTCATTAAATGTAAGAAAGACTTGGAAATTGGAGTATATGGGAATGAAGTTTGTGAGTAGCATGTTAGCTGTCACAAGGAGAAACAGAATAAGGAATTAAGCTATCTGGGAAAGAGTGGAAGTACATGAGATAATTGAAAAAGTAAGTCTGAGATGGTATGTGCATGTAATATGGATGGAAAAGTAGATTATGCTTAAGATAATTATAGGGATAATGTATGTATGAAAAAGACCACAAGGGATGCCAATAAAGAGATGGGAGAAGCAGATAACATGAAGAGTACAAGTGATAGAAGATTGAAAGCATTTAAAGTAGGAAGAATGGTGAAAGGCTAGAAAAAGATGATGTTTTACAAACTGACTTGGCCACTGACTGAAAATAGTTGATGATGATGAATGACATGTTACTAAAACATTTTATAATAAAGGAAATTGATGAAACTAAAGAAAAAGGAAAAAAAAATAAACTACTAAGAGTAAATTTGATGAAGAAAGCCCACCTAGGAAAAGAGGAAAAATATGGTAAGAATCCAATGTACAAAGGTGACCTCTTTTTCCTTTCTTCGTTCTTCTATAGTAGAAGTAGTCTCACACACACATTTTAACACAAATAGAATAATATTTCGGCATTGTTGCCTTTATCAAACACAAAGAAGAGAGTACAGAAGATGTCACCTTTGTGCATTGGATTCTCCCCACATTTTTCCTCTTTTCCTAGGTGGGCTTTCTTCATCAAATTTACTCTTAGTAGTTTATTTTTCCTTTTTCTTTAGTTTTATCAATTTCCTTTATTATAAAATTACTTAGCCATTGGGCCATCTCATTTTTAAACATATTACCAAAACAAGTAGTAAGACACTGAATAAAAATCCCAATTTAAAACCAACTAATTGCTGTTAACCTTGTCAGATGATTGTTTTTATTTTTCTATATGGTTTTCATAATATTACTTTAGTTATTTTAGTCCCTGTATCTGATATTTCATTTATGTTTGGTGTTCTTATTTCTCACCACAGCCATCACTATAAAACTCTTTTTCATTTTTAACTTCCAAACTAATGCACTAATTATTGTTGGTAGTACTGGTGATTAGCTAGAAAACATGGACAAAATGTGCATATCTATTCTACTACTTTTAACCTTGAAAAACCAATGAATTATAAAATAAAACGTTTGTGTTCCACAACCTGTAAACTCTAAATGCAATTAGAACAGTTCATCCTCATTGATCTTGTATGGACAAGTGTTATTTAATAGCTTATAATTATTATATAATATATTAGTTTTATTTAAACTTTATTTTTTGTAAATGCATAACATAGAGTAAGTAAGTAAATGAATCACTAAAATCTTTGCTCTTCAGTACCTGTTTAAGCCTAGACATAGTGATGTGGAAAGGGAGCTAAGCCCCTCTTTAACCCATATTTCCATGAAATTTTCTCAAAATACAATATAAATCTTGATATCCATATAATATTTTGTGTCCAACAGATGGTAGAATAACATAATAGATCTTAAAGAGATGTAATGAGGTGGACTGGATAGAGCTAGCTCAAGATAGGGATAGGTGGCATACTTTTGTAAGTGCGGAAATGAATTACGTTCCAAATGTCAAATAGTAAGTAAGGGTGATTTTAGATGCTAATGAACCCACTTGAGTTGAAGTGCCTGTTTAAGCAAATAAAGTGTAGTTGAATGTATCAAAGATAAAATTGGTTGAATTTTTTAAATATTTTCCTGTCAAGCTTGATATTAAATTTTGAATCGGCTTAAGTTAATCAGTCAAGATTTAGAATATATTTGAAAATAAACATTTTAGAGTCATTCTTTAAAAAATTTTTTTAAATACTTTGATGAAGTATTACTGATACTTACTCCATGGCATCAAGAACTTGGAAGTTCATAAGCACACCCATAGAAGTATGCCATCTATCCCCATCTTCAGCTAATTCTATCTAATCCACCTCATTACACCCTAAATAATAGTTTGTCGAGTTTGAGTAAAATAGAGTAATATTATTACTATAAATATCTCAGGTTAAATTATTTTAATCAATCTGTAAATAAAATCCTACACCTTAGCTCATTCAATAGAATGTATGTCTATTGAGCTAAGAGTCCTTTGTTTGATTCCTGGCATGACCGAAAAATATACCATTGGTGAAAAGAAAGGTGGGTTTACCCTTATCACAGTGACAAATTAATGGCCAAGGACTGTATGTTATACCTGCCGTAGTCTTAAGTTATATTTATTATAAGACGTATGAAGCAACAAACGGTCTAGCAAGCCGATAGTGGAAAATATATGGTTTGAATAAAATACTGACCCAGGCTATAAATAAACTGTAAGCACTTTTTTAAGCATTAATCTTGTTTGTGAATGTTTTGATCTCATGAATTCTGGTTTTTAAATACATTTTATATAGCTGTGCCAGTTATAAATTTTTGAATCTGACAAAAAGGAATAAGAGACTCTTATTGGCTATGAATTAATTTAATCAAATTAATTACACTGGGAATTCTTAAGATAAAATTCAATTTCTTTAATTTGATTAGTTTTGTTGAATTTTAATTATGTTATACGAGAAGAACTCAAGTCTGTGAAATGAAATTTCTGAGACATACTGTCAGAATGATAAGAGTGGATATGGATAAGATGATAAATGAGAGAGTGAGAAGAATAGGTAAAGATGAGCTAGTGCAGAACAAGATAGAGAGGTCATGATTAAGGTATTATGGCCATGTGAGAAAAATAGTGTAGAAGAGGGTATGTTGGATGTTGAGGGGGCGAGAGGGGGAAAGGCCAGGGGGCCAATAGGAAGACTAATGGACAGGTGGCTGAAGGTAATGCAGAGTAGAGGACTGGTTCATAGTAGTAGAGAGGCTTACGTTCCAATTCGACCTGGCCTGTAAATAGAAACCGTTCATGATGATGTTTCTGTACAAGATTAATAAAATTTTCTTTGATGGGAAAGTTATAAGGAGGTAGATTAAGAGAAACTGCAACCATTCCATAATCACCTTGACTTCCCACGTCAATTCAGCCAGACACACTCTTGAGAGGAAGTATACATGCTCATGAATAAGATCATATAAAATTAATTGTTTTAATTTCATAAATAGAGTAGTTGTTACATGTTTAACAAATATTAACACTTTTTTTAAGCCATGTATATATACATACATATATATGTATAACAACAATTCTTATATAATTATCTATAATTTATTTTATAAGCTATCACAAGTTTAAAAAAAAAATTATATTGACACTTTGGTACCTAACTAGAATTAAATTTAAACATAGCCTAATGTATAAAACATTAAAAAATATATTATAAAAATTCTTAATAGTTATTGTGAAACAATTTTACATATACAATCTTCTGTAGCTTTTCACTTTATATATTAAAAACCCCAGAACATGTTTCATCCTTACACCCCCTTTACAAAACTATATTTTAATATTTACAATGAACATTATATTTTTTTTAATGTTACTACTACTAAAGACATGCCAACCCTTTTATGAACTCCATTAGACTTAATACATTTCATAATTTTATGAAAATTCAAATTTGTTATTATAGAGCTAAACACATAATAGTGAGCACTTAAACAGGTAAAGCCTATTGTTGATCAGATAAATTGATAACAGAATATAAAAATATAAATTAACCTTTTTTCCAATAGATTTCATTTTTTTTAACAAGTTGATATGGTTTGGCTTATACTTCTCTTCTATAACATCATTTCTTGCAAATATTTTTAGTTATCAGTGTTAAGGCATAGATTCACATTTCATATCCTTTATCGGATGTGTACAATAATTTGCTAACATTGCTATCAAACAAAAAAAAACAAATCTAATTATAAAATATATGTGATACATTTATTTCTGAAACATACAGTTGCTTCTTGGCTTAGTGGAGAGTAACTATTAAAATCACTATAAAAAGATAAATACTTTCTTAATCAAGTAGTTCCGCCAGTTATAGTCTTGTCTCCTTCCTCTTCTCCAAATACTTGAAAGGTCATTTTGCCTTTAGGTGGCTGCTTTGGTCAGCGAAAAAGTATAAATTGCTTTCAGGCCTCGCAGCTTAAATAACAATGGTCTTTGTCCTTTTCCAGGACAACTTCTCTATTGGGTCTAAACTTATACTATTTTACACTTCACCTGCAACCACCCTTTGTCATGTCAATATGAAAGAGGGGGTACGTGGAGCACACACCTTATATCTCACGGTAAAGAGGAATGCTTGTTACTAGTTCTCATATATATTTAAGATTTTCTGCTCTGAGCCTAAAAAATTAATGTATTTGTTAGAGAAAGGATAAAAATCCAGAACCCTTTTTCATCAATCCTAGTCTCTTAGCTTCTCGAATCTGCTTAAAAAAGGTTAAATATTCACATTTTAACACTTATTTATATTAATAAAACTCAAAATTATATAGAGTGGTTAAGGAAAAAGAGTCTTTTTGGAATATTTCAACTTTATTTTTGTGTGAAACCTTGTAGTATTAAATATTGTGTTAAGAGTTGAATGCCTGTGAGGCAATTTTTCGCTTACCAAGGTGGCGGCCTGAAGAGAATATTACTGGCTGGGTAAGGTATTATATAAGATAACATAAGTTTTATTTTGGTCACTAGCAATAATAAAATGAGCGGTAAATTCTTGTGTCTAATATAATATATGTCCTTAGAGGAGCATTTAACTTGAGAAAGTAATGTCAATTTTTTTTTACAAAGTAGAGATTAAAATTAAATGTAAATATGAAATAATAAGTTTAATTTTAACTCAAACATCCAATAAAATGTTAATTAAATTTATTTGAAAATAAGGTGCTAAAAGCAAGCTATACATTTATTTAAACACTATACAACAGCTATTTCACATAGCTTATACTGTGCCTTGAAAGACCTTTAAGAGAATATAAAACATATTTTGGGTTAACCAACATTGACAAAAGTATACTATATTAACTTTTGCAAGTTTTAATTGACACTACATGTTAAAAGTGAGAGTTGCAGAGCACATAAGATATATTAATGATTAGGAGTAGATCTAGTAACTTTTAGAAAAATTAGAAAAGGTCAATCAACCGACAAATAGAACACAGCAATTGCAATGGAGGCCTTATAACACATATTTACAAATAATTGCTGTGTAGCTACCAAGGTTATAAAGATTTTGCATCATCCAGGACATCTTGAAGCAATACTGATAGAAGGTTAGTTCTAACTTTTATATTAAGAAAATATATTTCATCTCAAAACAATCTACTAAGAATATACCAGATATATTAAAAGCTACATCCATATTACATAGCAAAGTTGAGTTTTTGCCTTTTGTTTAAAATAAAATTATGGAAGAAATAAAGTAAAATTGGTAAAACTGTTTGGCTTGGAAAATGTGTATTATTACAAGGAATGCTAGTATTTTGTTAAAATGCCTCACTGCACCTAACCAGGTTAACTATGTCCAAGAAACACTTTCCTCCAACATTTAATAGACTAACTGAAAGCTGCAATAATAAGATTTTCAATAACATTTAAAATATAATATAAATATATCTAACACTTTCTGAATGTAATTTGAATTAAAACTCCAATTGGTTTAGAAAATGTTTTAAATACTATATATTGAGTATATATTAAAACAACATGTCTTTGGTGTGGATTCTGATTAGTATATAAATGTGTGCTGTGTATATATATAATTTCCATAGCTCCCGTTAGTTATTGCTAAAAATATATTGCTTTTGAAGGCATACTTAAAAGAGGTTATATGATTTTGTTTGTGCCTACCAAGAAGTAAAGTCAGACCTTAGTAATAAAAAATATTGAGTTTCCTGGTTAGAGCAAATACTTTTTGAGTATTGAATAGTTTGAATTTTTTTTCCCCCTTACTCTAGCCAAAATGACTCATTGCCTGGAACTTGTTAGTTCTTCAATTGTTTCTTGTTCTTGTAGCCATATGAATTGATAACTGCAAAAGAAAAAGTCATAGTTGAATGTAGATTATAGGCAATGTTGTGTTAATAGTGTGGATTGCCAGTTTTGGCTATGAGCATTTAAAAAATATTCAACCTATGTAAACAAGGTGAAAAAGGGTGAATTTTAAAAATCTGCCCAAGTAGAGGGATAGAAAAGGGGAGTGGAAGGAAACAGGTTGGGATTAAGCCCAGACCTAGAGAGTTTGGTCGGGTACTCTAACTGTGCGAGTTAACATGGCATTAACCTTGTACCATACATAGAGTACTCAAGAGTTTAACTCCTACAAAAATTGTTATTAATAATACACTATCACCCGCTTCAGTGAAGGGAGTCACTCTAATAATAAACTGAACTATTAATTAGAAGTTTGGGGTTCAAATCTCAGTGAGAAAGGTTTTCTTAAATTATTTTCCACTCTTCTCTCCATGCATGTTCTAAATTCAATCTCCCTCATCCTTAACACATTAGCTTTATTAGTACATATAAGGAAAAAAAAATGTTTCTAGTCAAATTCCACTATGTCCATTTGATAAATATAGGGCACAGGAGAAAAAGGTGGAAAGTCCAATATTAACTCAAATTGAGTTCAATCACAAAACCTTTCTAAAGCACTTTAAATTATGTTTAAAAGAGGTATCTCCTATTTAAATTAATATTTTTAAAAAAATTGCTGGGGTCCTTATGGGGTTTTGTGATATTGAAGTTGCTGTCCTTGAAAATATATTCTATAACTTGACTTTCCCTCTTCTCTCCCTATACCTTTCAAAGATAAAATAACTGTTAAGATTACCATATGTAGAAAATAGGAAGGAACGCTCGATTCCTTGAACTCCATGGTATTCAAAATATATTTTGATAATTTTAAAAATCTCAAAAACAATAATTATAAAATCCTCGACTTAAAATAACAATTTTAAGCAATTGATAAAAGGTTATTAAGACTAGTAATGTCGTGAGAATAACAAAAACACCCATAAAAAAATTGTATTAAATAATTGAGTTACTAGAAAAAAAGTTAACTTTGTTTATATTACATGACAAACAAGTCAGTGGCCCCAAGTTTTCTATGACTTTTCAAATTAAATTTTTAAATATTTTCACTTGAACCAAAATTGTACATTTATAAAGATTTGAATTTATATTTGAGATTCGAAAGAAAATTTAGGATTCGGATTCGAGGAATATAGAGTTCAACACATCTCTAGTAGAAAATCATACTTATCATATCTACTGAGTCAATACATTATTAATCTATTTTTAATCAAATAAAGGGGACCTTAACTTGTACTCCCTTCCATCCCACCTTAACAAGGAAATGTACCAACCTTCATATTCCTTATCCAACAAAATCAGCAGTTGTAACCACTGAGGGCCGGTGATCCTAGCAATTTCCAGAGTTCCGCCATAACATTCTGGTAAACACTTGGGACTAAGGTGATTGTGGAGAGAATCTCGGTCCGTGCCGTGGAAGATTATCTACAGTACAATATTAATGATTTAGAGGTCAAAAGAGCACATACATACCCCTTCTTTTGGTAAAAATATCTATTGTGACAAAATAGCACATATATTCTTTAAGGGAAAATATCTATGGTAACAAAAATACTACCAAACATTGCAATTAATCATCTTAAACACATTAAAATACGGGACATCTGGATATTATGTTTATTCACTTGGATTAGACAATAGTAATTACTCAACTGACAAACCAAATATAATAGGTACCTCGTTCCCATTATGCCATGCTGGTTAACACTTCTTATTATATCAATAAAAACTATGCAAAAAATCAGCCAAAACTCTAAATGAATATATTGTTCATACAAAGTTAATTTAACATTTAATTGTTTAGAAATGGAAAATTAGGTTTGGTTTGTTTTTTAATTTATAAAATATTATATAAGAACAGGCTTGTTCATAGACCTGGAAAAGAAAGGGATTGTCTCACAGGATTTGTTAAAATTTATGGAACTTTTACAAACTGGTATCATCCTCTTTTTTTAAAAAAAACTTAACTACAATACTAAAAAAACATTCCCCCCCCCCCTCCCCCAATTAATACACATTGTGGGATGAATCTCTTTTTAACACAGTTGTTCTAGTTGAACATAGTAATCTCAATTCTCAAAAGTCAACGTGTAATTTTAATGTCGTCTTTCCAACCCTCTACCGTGCTTCTTAAACCAAAGTTGAGTCATGTTATGTGCATGCTTACCAATTTGATAACGTTTTATATTATAGAAAGAAGAAATAAAAAAATAATCTGTTTCACAATTTTAAACTAGAAATTTGAAAAAGAGGTTTTCCTTATAAAGATATACTAAAAAAAAAAATTAAACCATAATGGTGTAAGGTAATTTTTGTTTAATGACTCAATATCTCACTGAAATCTAGTTTAGTTCTTACTACCCAATAGCCCATAATTTTAAGCAGAAATCTTTTAAACCTTTTCATAGAGTGACACAATTTCAGAATATGTATATTTAAAAATATTATTACATTAAATGGTGATCTTAATAAAATAATGTCTGTTAATATACACTAGAGTCATGATTATCCAGCCCGGCTCTTGGTGTTAAAAAGTGAGTTTTAAAATAAACAAACCTGTAAACATCCACTATAAAACATTTACTGAATTTATAATGTAATCCATTTGGCACTTTATTTTCACTTGTTCTTCTTTGTAACCTATGTTCCATTTCCAAAATAAAGTACTATATAGTAAAGATTTAAAAAATTTGTTTATTTTTTACTGTCCCCCTACAATTACAATTACTGTAATACTATTTTACATAGTAATCAGAATATGGGCAGATTCTATTAAAACAAAATTAAATGTTCTGTGAAAATTAAAAAAGTAGGTAAACCCATACCGAAAATTATTTACACTCGGATTCTGTACTATCTGGCCCAAAATGCCGCCACTTTAAGCCAGATGTTTGCTACTCTAGTGTACATAATATGTTTATATAAATAGAGAGAGAGAGAGGCCTGAAAAACATTAGCTTTGGGAAACCTGTAGAATTCGAGGAATAAAAAAAAAATAGTTTGGCTGGACAGTGGACACCTTGAAAAACTAATTATTTTTAAATCTTCACTTTAAAAAAATATGAATTTTAGAGCAAACGTGATCTTACCCTAGACCGGAGTTTTTCCCTTAAGAAAGGCTTGAAGAGTTGAAACACCATATTGAAGATGTAGGGCTGGTTGATGATGTGAATACCCTTTATTCTCAATGGAATGCTATCCTAGAATTGTAATGATCAACATACATGGTACCGATCATAACAAAACAGCAGAGCTACACTTCAATTATCATAGGAAGAGCCTTTAAGAAAACACAAATATATATATTTTTTTGCTGTTAACAATATAACCAGCTTTGGTGGTCGATTTGTCTTAACTAAAACGTCACTCTCGCAATAGGCAGGACTGTCGATAATGGAGAGATCAGGGTTTGAATACCGGTCAGGTGTACTAAGGTTGTTTTTTTTTCTAAATTTTTTTCCACTCTCCATTCACATAAATGTGGACACACTCCCTCTAAAATTAAACCTTCCTCATTCCATACATATTAGTGTAATTATAATGTGTGCATACAACTCAAATGGTTAATAAGACACTGTGTAAAACAAGGTGACCAGAATATTAACATTTCATTACATTTATTAGTGTTATTTTATAGGTATTTCAAAAGTGACAGCTGCAGATCACATGATTTGACGTATTATTATGTGAAAGTAGATATAGTAACTTTCCTAGGCTCTTCCTATGTTTAATTCTGAATCTTAAAATCAAAATATTATACTTCTATATGTGTCAGGCTGGTTTATTGATACATGTTGATATACCATCTTTATTCCATTTGAATGCTGATATAGGTATGCTTTTAAAACTTATCCTAGTCTTATTTACTTAGATTACGTAGTTTCAGTTGCCATTAGACAACATAAATTAGGATTATTATATGGCTGGTAACCTGGTCAAATGTTCAGTGTTAAAAATATACTACCTGACCCATGTTAAAGAACCTCACCATGAACCGATGGTAGAATCACCGTTTACCTCACCATCCCCTTTTCCCATAACCACCCCCCAAATTCATTTCTGGGTATGACCCTTCTAGCACGATGCTGTAGTAATCTAGCCCATAGCACCCAACCCATCTCAAAAACTAACTGGGAAATAAGAAACAAAAATCATCAAAGAACCAAAAATCGCATAATACGGTAAGTTTTCAATATTCTTCAATCAACATGAGAAAAATTGAAATCAGTTAAATAGTTTTTTTTATTCTAAAATAAATATTTTTAGATTTTGTTATATACCTATATATTTTTTCAATTTGGTAAAATATTTTCACAGGTCTCCTAAAGTATAAGATACCAAAATAAACCATTTCTCTATAGCTGTATTAACTACCTAAGCTAGGAACTATCTGTGGGGTGATTGGGAGATTTGTTACAGTAAAAAGTTTATCAGGGATAATGTTGATCTATATAATTTTTCCGCAGGATGAAGGAAGAAAGTACCTGCAACCAGTCAACAATCCTCTTGGCGAAAGGTGGGGTAAACTGCCACACTTGCTGGAGGGACAGACCATCCATGTCAAACACGACGACAGCCCCGCAGATCTGAGATTCGGGTTCCATCATGGCGGCTTCAACGAATAGTACGCAGCCCTTGAACACCTCGTCCAGCGACACCTTATTGTGCTTCCATTTTTCTGCACAGATGACATCATAATCAGTGCAACTCAAAAAGTTACCATACACATGTGGAGTACAGCCAACGGGACAAAGCTGTTTTAAGACTCGCATTTCACTTTCTCACCACCTACAGGAAGATTTTGGTTTGAATCCTGACTGGATATGCTAAAGGTAATTCTCAACACATAGCTTGTCACTATGATTTTCCCATCCTCTCTCGACTGATGTGGGTACACTTCTTAAAATAAAACTAGCCTCCCCATTCCCAGCAAGTAATAGTGTTGATGTTAATAAGTAAAAGCTTGTTTTGCATAGACTCATTTATCTTATACACAATACAAGATGTATTGGATAAGCTGTAAATACTTATAATTTATTATTTTTGTATTAAGTTTTTGAGGAGGGTGAAGAAGGCATTTGTTGATAACTATGCTACATAATTGTTGGCACTATATAAGCCTTATTTTTCTCACCTATATTGCATAGCATACCCTATTTTTGGAGTATGATTCTTAAATGTATTTATTTCACTGTTTACCAAAAAAACTACCTAGCATTGGTACAATAAAAGCATTCATTTGTCTTCAAGAAATGTCAAACACAAAGCCTTAGCCAGCCAGTAATTCCATGGGGGAGGGGGAGGGTTGTTGGACATATCCCCCAATTACCAGAGGCTAGAAAAAATTCAAAGGGATAAACAGTTCATTTCAAGGCAGTATAATTTTGTAAAGAACTGTGCTAACAATTTTTTAAATCAATCCAATTATATTGTTCAGTAAAACTAAATTTTAAAATGAGGCTAATCAGTTGATAGCCTTGATGGCCTGGATGAAAGAAAACACACGCTAAGACCAGTATTTTTCACTTTTTATAGCAAATAACTTGTTTTGACTAAAATAAATAAAATAATGTCTCCATAGATATGTTTGATTTCAGTTTCTACACATTGTAATATAAATAGTATTTTTATTATATGTCATGAACACAATACAATTTAATGAGAAACTTTTTATATTAAGAGAAAACATTATCATTAAATTTTGTGATGCCCATGACAAATATTCAAGCATTTTGTTTATGTTAACAAATTTAGTAAATAATTAAACTAAACAAATTCACGGCAGGGCGCCCACTGAGATGGCGAGCGTGTGATCTGGTGGAGATGGTGGCGTCTGTATGGCATGTGAGGCGAGCACATGCAAATTAATAGGATAGCTAGCACCCACTGGAGAGGCGCTGAAGTGGTGTGGCGTGTAGCGTGTCTCGTGACACCATGCACCCGCCACTAGACTCTGACATGTTTAAACTCATGTGGTGATCGCCACACGCCCGTCGCTGTGTAGTGTATTGGAGTTTGTTACTGAACCATATTTTTGTTCTGAATTTTGTTTGCGAGTTTTTTCCATGCGTGATAATCCAGAATTTAATATTAATTTTGTGTAACTGGTGGAGAGTTTATCCTGCCTTTATGACATCAATAATGAATACTACCATCGAAATAAAATACAGGAACGAGCTTGAAGCAAGATTGCAAAATATATTGGAGTAGGAGGTAAGAAAAATAAAGTTTAATTTTTAAGCATGTGTGGTTTGTTGATGGCAAAGATGCCACATCAATTGAATTTACACTATATCGTCACCACTTGAAAGTCACAGCCACATGCATATCATACCTACTACACCAAACGCCATATAAACACGTTCGCCATCTCAGTGGGCCTACTGAAATAATATTTTATTTATTATGCCCAAAACATTTTTTATATTTATAAAGGAAAAAATACCCGCCTATAACTTTACTTCCTCTCTATTTCATCTTGAACTGTTTTTACTAATCTATTTTTATTCAAGTTTCCTATTGGATTGTTTAGCCATAAATCGGCTCCGGCTCAAAGATATTCTTACTTGATAGCTATAATTTTTTATCACCGTATCTTACTATCGGTTCAGGTTATATGCATATATGATAATTACTCTGATAGGATAGAGATGAGGAAGGAAGCGTTTTAGAGGTCATCTACCCGCATTTGTATGGAAATAGAATGGGAAAACATTTAGGAAAAACCACCTTCATTAGACCTGACCAAAATTTGAACCCCAATCTCCCTGTCATCAGCAGGCTAGTACAACTACTAGAGTGATGCCTTAGATCATTCGGCCACTGAATCTAGTGACAGCTGTAATTAAAATACTCACTCCCCAGTTCCAGTAAAAGTATTCTTCTTCCCAGTTGATCTCGTCTTGGTAGCACTGTTAGTATGTTGTGCTCGAACAAATTCTTCTCTCTGCTAGGTTTCAAGTCTTCAAATACATTGCTATGCTTCACTTTGAACTGGTAATACCGCTTTATCTGCAAAACAATCGATATAATTGTGAGGGTTGGAGCATGAAGCGGCAGCTGAGGATACATCCAACAAACTGTTGCAAGCCTCGATTCTGATGAAGATCGTCGCGGAATCATGCTTTTTCCTACCAAGTGCATTCAAAGCAGGCTTGATTTAAGGGATAAGAGATGAAGCCAGTAGTTTTTTAGTAGTTGCACTTGCATTAGCACAGGAATAGGATTGGTAAATCACACTCTAGTGCACCCAGTTGGAATTAAAACCCTGACCTCCTTTTAAATAGTAAACAAGTGCATTATGAGGAACGCCTTTGGACATCTTGCCATAATTGCGAGTAACCGTGTCTTTAAACATTGCCCAGTTATCTCTAAGATAGTTTGAATTTTGAGTCTGATCAGGGTCGAAGCTTCCTAATTATCATGTGGTGTTGAAAGTAGGTATTTTTTAAAGTTTAATAAGGAAAGATTATTATAATTTTGTGAGAAATCAATCAAATGAAAATAACAAAATAAATTAATCAGAATAAAGCTTGTTACTAAATGGTTAAAATATACATAAAAAGCAATACAGTAATTTTCAATAGTGAAAAGTCATAAAAAGTCTATATGTTAGTTAAAGAGCCTTTGTTAAGTTACAAACATAAAAAAACATGAGAAAACAATGATGAGGCTCTTATTAAATCTTTATGAGGAATGATTATTTACATTCAATTTAATAAGTGGCTAATTATTGTTTTAATATGTATTATGATGTTTGTAACTTAGAAAGAGCTTTTTAACCAAGATATGCAGTTTTGTAACTTTTTCAATGGGTACTTATAAATTACTCTGTTGCCCTTTGTACATATATTTTGACTGCTTTTTTACTATTACATAACTACTTATTAACAAGCTTTACTCTAATTTATTTTACTACTTTCATTTGATTAATTTATCACAACATTAAAACGCAAGTAGGTACTTTGTCTTTTTTTAATTTTAGTCCCATTACATTACATTAACAAGTGTCAGTATTTTAAGCCTATGCGAAACTTCAAAATATTGAATTCCAATCTTAATATCGGAAAATTCGGATTTTATTTGAAATTTCGAATCTTAATGGATCCCATATTTGTTTTGTCTAATTCATCAGTTTTGTGGTAGAGTACATATAGAAATTAACATGAGTTCTAGGTCATAAAGCAAAGACTTAAGGTTAGTTGTTTGTGACAGTGAATATCTTGTATTTAAAAAAAATCTAAGCTCACTTTTTAGTTAATATTAATCAACCTTTCTTTGCACTATGAGTGAAAATGTAGTGTGATCTTTATTTGATTTGATAGTAATGAATCAAAAAGACAAAGCTATTATTTATGCTTTTTATTGAGGATTACTCCATCTATATATCATATTCTGAAAATTGAAAAATGACACCTGGACATGGAAATCGAATCTGGGACCTTTGGCTAAGCTTAGTAAAAAAAATCACAAATTTGTAGCCGACGATTTCCACACGTCCATCATAGACTCTGCCTTAAAATATGAATGAATATTGTCTCTGGGCACGAGACGATTCCTGGATAGCTCAGCGGTACTAAGCCAAAGGTAAGGTCCTGGGTTCAATTCCCGTGTTCAGGTGTCATTTTTCAATTTTAAGAATATGATTATCATATTAAGCCTAAAATAAATTATTCTATTTAGATCAGAACCTATTTTAAAAAAATCAATCAAATTTTTTAAGCATAAAATCCAACTAGGATTTGATTCAATTCGCATTCGACTTGAAATCTTGTTTAAGCATGAGACTCGATTTGAGTCAGCCAAGCTTTGGATTTGATTAAAAATTGAAAATTATGGACTCGCACACGAGTAGGGTAGCTACATTTGTTTTAAGATCCTTTAGAAGCAATAATGATAATAATAGTTATGGACATACTAATATATTAAATTACCTACAGGTGAAAGACAACCAATCTATTAAACATAACACATGGCTGCAGTTTACTCTCGCTATGCTAAATCTGGTTAATTTCTTCCTTAGCCCTCTACCCCTCAGAATAAATGGTTGGTAAACCTTATGATAAGAATAAAACCAATAAATGCTTGAATCTTAGAAAAGATTAGCAGGTAAGAGTTTGAAAGATGCTCTTTTGATAGGCTCCCCACTTCACATTGGATGATGAGAATAATCACTTACTAGACCTACAACATACATTTAAACTGATGATTTCAAAGGTACTAATTGTAAATCTAATATTTAATGACTTAGTTACCCCATTATGAATCTTCGATACTGTCCCATTATCATATGAAAGACCTTTATCTGACAATTAAGAAAAGTTAGTATATCTACTTTCCCATATTCATATGTTAAAGCATGATTGTGATCTGCAACGGTCACTTTTCATAGATTTTTATCAAAACATATAAAATAACAATAATACAACTATTAAAATGTTATCTATTTGGTCCATGAAAAAATTTGCTTGTACTTCATATGACGTCCTTTCCTGTGAAAATTGGATTGTACTTACTCGTTGGTTGAAACTTACCAGATCAAAAGCGCTTTCTGGGTAAAACTTGCAAGGTCTCAAGAAGCGAATCAACCAGGTATCATTATCATACGGCGTGTGTAAGTCAGCTTCCTCTGAAACAGTCAGAGTGGATTGCTGCCTTTGAATAACATAATAAAGGTGAAAATAAAAGAAAAAATTATCAAATAAATCTTAGTTAAGAAATAAGATAATGCATTTTTTTTTTAATATTTTATAAAACGTTTTAGATTTAGAAAGGATGTATATTTTACAAACAATTCAAATATTAGTAAAATGGTGAGTTAAATGTGTTAACTCATTTTGTATACATTTATTTAAATATTTTCAAAATAATCTTTATCCAAATTTGTTGAATATTTCATCAGTATATAGCTCTCATTTTAGAATTATCACTGGAGAATTCGGAGAACTATTTGTTGTAATATAATATATTCGTACTCCCTAAATGTGGCTTGGTCACATTATGTCATTAGTATCAATGATATGTTTAAAATAATGTATAATTCTCAAAAACTTGGTCAATGTCCTTTGAATCCTCAAATTCTTAAATATATTAGATGAAAGAAAGAACAAATTTGTTATTTTTTATTTTATAAATTTTGAATGGAATTTTTTTAATATAACTACTATTTATGATGATGATGAAAAACCTAGCAATCAAACCCCAAACTATTAATTTACAACTAAAATTTGAATATGAATTCACATCATAGCTTAAGAAATAAAATTAATGAGAACCGTTTTTTAAATTGAAGAGAAAAAAAAAATTAAACCAATGTGGGAAAGTTAACTACTTATGCTTTAATGTTTTATAAAAATTTGAATCCAATATTTGAGATGTGTAGGTAGAATTAAGAATTGGATTTGAGAAAAGGTGAAATTATATCACATCACTCAATTAATAATTCAAGGGGTGTTAGCTTTGTGCTAAAACTTTTGTCATTGTTTCCATATACAGTTGGTACACTTACTTCTCAACTCCAGACACAAAACTGTGGAACCATTGTCTTGTGTCGTTAAGTTATGTAAAAACGGCACATTTTTTCTTAAGATTCTTAGTTTCTATTACCTTAATTGTAATATAATTAAATTCTTGATGTTAATGTGTAAAATAAACTTATTTTCTTATTTCAAATAATGGTTAGTGTATAAAAAAATACTTTCATAAAATTTCATTTTAATTTTTAATTGAAGTTTGAAATGCTAATAAATATCAAGAAAGAAAGAATCTACAAAAGTACAAAAGAAGACGTTCAGGATGAGGAAAATGGAAGCTTTACGGTTTATACTGGTCTCAGGACTGATTCAAGAAAGAAGAAGAATTAAGGGGAGGAAAACCGCGACTTTCATGAATTTTTTGTCTGTTAGCTTTTTTTTAGCATTGCATCTTACTACTTATTCGGGCTACACACTTATGTACTAATTATGCTGATATCTTTAGGGATTAAGAAGGTTATATTTATAGGAAGTGTATCCGTATTTGTGTGGAGAGAGAGTGGGAAACCATTTTATTAAATTACCCTTATTACACCTGACTCAGATTCAAACCTTGATCGCCCCATAATTGGCAGTTCAGTCTACTGTGAGAGTAGGGCCTTAGACCACGTGGCCATCAAAGTGGGTGTCTGTTAACCAACCATATACTTTCAAGTTCCAAGACAATTTTTGAACAAAATTTATGTGATAGGAGGGGTACAAAAATGTAAACCCCCATGGACACACCAAAATATGCTCGAGATGGTCATGGGTGTTAGATATTTCTAATTAAGAGCTAACTTAATGATCTTACCTTTAAGAAGATCTCTGAGAACTGACAAAGCGTTGTGAACTATGTCTGGGGTCTCTCGCAACTCCTTCCTTGCAATCTCTTTGGTGTCCGAGCTGAGTTCATCCAGTTCCAAAGACAGTTTGAAGTCTCCTAGCTCGATAACTGGTAACTCCTTTATGTTGGATAGCATGTTCTTCAATTCTGCAAGAACACAACATTTGTCAGCAGGGAATCAAACCAGAACATATATCCGAAATTAGCAGTTATTTTTAAGGTGCAGGGACCTTAAAAATGAATTGCTTTAGAACTGGAACTGGAATTAGAATCAATATATAACTAAGATTCAGAAAAGGTTCTAATTGGTTACTAAATAATTTTTACAATTTCAGTTTATTTCTTGAACTTAATCTTATTGTTTTGAAATACGGTTTTTTCTTTTTCCTTTTGTCGGATTATTTGGTCAAAGTCATTTGTATTCCTTTGTATTTTTTTTTTGATGGATAACTTTTAATTTGTTGTAGATAATTTTTTTATGTATTTTTTTTATTTATAAATTTGATAATGCTAGAAGTATCGTATAGCTATTAAATGAAATGTAAAAGAACCAGAACTTAATTAAGAATCAAACAGAAAAGGAATTTTTCTCTAACCAAAACTTTAACGTATTTACTAGAAGAACCGGAACGAGAATTAAAACAGATGAAAATATTTCAGTTGGTATCCTGTTTGTTATTACGTTCGACAGTAACACAGTGTACATTCACATTATAGAATCATAGAAAGAGTTGTATTTACCCTTAGCACTTAAAAAAAATCATGGATAGCTCAGTGGTAGAACATTGACGTGCTAAGCCAAAAGGTCCCGGTTTCGATTTCAGTGTCATTTTTCAACTAATTTAAATTAATTATATACTAAATAGTGTCTTCACCATCACCTAGATTTGAACCAAGATCCTATGTACACTTGTGGGTGACCATTTTTTTAACACTTAATTATGAGGATGGGCATTAAATTGCTTACATTAAAAAAACACACACACATAAAAACGCCCTTAAACTGGAATATTCATTTTTAGCTCCCAGGATACTTTAGAGGGGAAGATTTATAGGGAGTTTGTTTAGGAGATTTTTTAACAACAGTCAAGTAAAGACAAACCGCTCACTACAAAGTGACCGACTCTTACTAACAAAACCAACAGGTGTAGCTTGTAGGTCATCTGAGGTCACACGAGAAGGGAAGACAGGTGCACACAATCCTATTTTTTCGTACTTTTTTTGGGAGGGACGTGTCTTAATACCATTTGGGCTATATAAGCACATATATTAATCTTATAAGGTATGGATGATGAAGGTAGAATTTAGAGGTAATGTACCCACATTTGTGTAGAGAGGGCGTGGGAAATAATTCGGAGGGGGGTGGGGGAACACACCTCATTATACCCAGCAGTGAATTAAACCCCAATCACCAGTAAACCAGATTAAATCATATTGACATTTTAGTCCATGGGCCCACTTTTGCCTATATCATTACACATATGTACTAGAGATGAGGAAATGTACCCGAATCTACATGGAGAGAGAGTTGGAACTAATTGAAGACAAACTACCCTCAGCACACCCTAATGAGATTCTAACCCCGACCTCCTCATCTCCGGCAAATAAGACTGAACTAAGTGGATGCTCTAACCCACATGTCCACCGGGTGGATCAATAGGTAAATCTATCATGAAGATATGATGTCAAGTCTTTACGCAATAGATAGTCCATAAACCCACACGTGGCCAAAGGCGTCATTCTAGTATTGTTCGCTTTGCTGGTGACGTTGTGGGTTTGAATCCCAGCCGGGTACTCTAAGGTTGTTGTTTTTTCTAAGTAGTTTATCACACAATCCACTCAAATTTCGGCACATTTCTCAAGTATACCTTACTCATCCCATTAGTATAAACAAGAGGATAGCTCGGACGGGTAGTAGGACGTGGAGTGTGGGGAAAAAAGTCGACTGAGTCTATTATTATTATTATTATTAGCACCGTGTCTTACTACCCGTTCGGGTTATACGCACTTACGCTAATGTGTAATGGTATGGTGATTGTGAGATGAAATGGAGGACCTACAGTTTAACGTGGAATCCGAACCACGGTGGAGGCCTGGCATTCCCCACATTCACAAGATGTCTTGTCAGAGGTGAAGGAAGGGTTTGGAAATCAGATAAATCTGTGCCGGGACCGAGGATTGAACCCCGGCCGCCAGCACAGAAGTCTGACACCTTACCCCTAGACCACCAGGTCACCTCGACTGAGTCAATTACAGAAAAATATACGTCCGTGTGAACGAGTCATTAAAAAAACCCTGCTCTGGGAGGATCCGCTGACATATCTTGTCCCTCTTTCCTCTTCAGTCATCACACTAAAGCAACTATCACACGACAGTTGTTTGTACTAGAAATCAAGTGTGCTAACTAGCGCTTAGATACCTGTATACTAGCTAGTACAATAGAAACGGGACTAGAGTATTCATACGCTGCTAGTTTGGTACTAAGTTCTAGTGCAAATATTTATGGAACTTCAGAGATTAATTTGGGGTGTAGCAGTTGCATTAATTATTAGCCTAATAAAGATATTGAAAATTATGAGAGGGAGTGTAGGAAAAGAATATGGACACGGGACTGGATGGAAAGGCGAAACAATGGTCGCGGGATGCTAAAAATGATACGTTCAAAGGTTAGGTAAAATACATTTGGGGTGAAACTAACGTTTAGTATCTTCCTAGATTTGTATTAATTTATTTACGATGTGGTCAGAAGCCTTTAAGCCCATGGGTGTCCAAGTACAGTATCCTTGATATTCAAATGTTCTTTTTTAGGCCTACGCACACTATATATTCTAAAAAAACAACCACCAAAGGTTGGCATGCTATCAAGTTTATTTAGATTAAAATTGGGTCTGGAACACAGTTTGTTTTTTTAGATGACATGTTTTTAATTAAATATATTGTCATATTGTGGCAATTTGGTTATTATATAAACAAGGGTGCTTAGAATAATTTTCTACCAACAACAAAATCACATCCGATGACCCTGTTGGCGCCATTTCTACCATTTATCTACACAATCTCAGCGCGCATTAATTGGTCGAATTACACAAATTAGTGTCGGAACTAGTATGAAAATATCACCTGGACTATCCTCATAACTAGTATGGTAGCCAGTACCAAGATGCAGAACCAGTATACTCTTTCTGATTCATACGACGCTAGACGATGACGTGCTACTGGATTTCAAGTACGAGCTAGTGTTGTGTGATACGGGTATAACGGGTTTCTCAAGATCAGCTATCAAGGTCAGATGACTCAAAATATACCAATCGAATCCAGTTTTCTTAAGGTGTGGGTACAGGAAACGCGAGAAAAAGGCATTGTTTTGACTGATTTTTTTTATAGCAAAACATATTTTTATCCAAAATAAATCAAATAATTCTCCATTAAAAACATCGAGATAAATTTTCTTGATATGGTGACATCAACAGTTCTGGAATATATCTGTCAAGGGTGTCCTGGAATTTATTGACAACTTTTTATCTTCATTTTAAAAGTTTCTTATATATGTTCATTATAAATGTTTAATAAAAAGGTTACTACCACTACGTGAACAAAATTAATATCCACGTTTCTACTGGAGAAATATTTTAATTCTTCTGACCAAAATAATATTTTGCTATAAAAACTGCAAAAAAACGGGAATATGTGCAATATTTGCACCGTTACAAGAAGTATATAGAACGAGTATGTAAACAAAAGGTAAATTAGTCGACAATTTAGTTTGATTTTCGGTTTCATTCTAGTTTTTCTAACCAATGTAATCCAGAGTGTGTATACAGTAGCCCCATGGCTTCTTTGGTGCTGACTGACAGCTCACAGCTGACTTCTGACAGTCAAGATTTAGGTATATACCTAAATCTTGACTGTCAGAAGTGACAGCTGTTAAACACATGTTTTTGCAGATCATATTGTTCGGCGCAAGGATACATAATTTGGTCTGGTAACTTTTCAAAGCCGTCAGCTGTGAGCTGTCAGTCAGCACCAAAGAAGCCACGGGGCTACTGTAGGAGCAGTAGAGGGGGTGGAGGTGTTTGAATATAATGCAAAAAAATACACACACACATTATTTAAGGCAATTTTATTTTGTGACTATAAATATATAACCAGAATGAATTTAGTAAATGAAATGTCGAAAAGAAATATAGGCCTATTACTACATTGAATCAGGAATTAATAATATTTTGATTATTTTCAGCATTTTAGGTCTTATAAATTTTTTATATAATAGTTAGGTTTTTTGGACTTAAGGTTGGTACGAATTTTCTTGTCTTTTTAACTTGTTTCTACCAAGAAAATTATACAACATGGTAAGGTTATTTGTTATTTAATATGTTGCATTTAAAATTTTTGTATAATATTTAATTAACACTATTTAATTCATTATTATTACTAAGCCTCCTGTGATCCTGCTAACTACCAGTGATACGAGGACCACACTTTGAGCAACACTGCCAAAGACCATTCGACAACAGAAGTGAGTGATTTAATTACAGATCTTGGGAAAATGTTGGCAATCTTTATGGCTTTGTAGAGGGAGTTAGGTAGATTTTGAGCAAGGTAAATGCCAAAAAATGAACTGTTAAGCCTGAGGTAATTGCGAAAATCAAAGTAGAAGTTAGCCTTTAATTATTTTCTTTGTTTCTTCGTTTCTATGACCGATATCGGTCGAAAACTCACGATTGTACTCTGTCGCGTCACCTTGTAGTTCACTTTAAAACGGATCACGTTGAAAAGGTGAACTAGAGTCCATTCGCTATAAGAGTGGTGGTAGCTGACAGCTAGTAAAATACGTAAAAACGGCTATAAGAACAAAATTATTAAAAACTTTATTTGTTGTGAAAGTTTTGTTGCCAAAAGTGACAGCAGGTAAACACATGGTCTTGCATATCATATGGTTTGGCGAATGGATACCTCAGAGTAGATGTGGTAACTTTTAATAGCTGTCACCTACACTCCTACTGTAAACGGTGTATAGTTCATCTGGAAACTACCATTGAATGAAAACCAATATAGTATGATTATGCTCGGAAATAACTTATATTATTATTATTATTATTATTATTACCATCGAGTCTTACTAACCGTTCGGGTTATACGCACTTACGCTAATGTGTAATGGTAGGGTGATTGTGAGATTAAATGGAGAACCTACAGTTTAACGTGGAATCCAACCACGGTGGAGGCCTGGCATTCCCCACATTCACAAGTTGTGATTAATACACGTCTTGTCAGAGGTGAAGGAAGGGTTTGGCAATCAACAAAACCTATGTCGGGACCGAGAATTGAACCCCGGACCCCCAGCACAGAAGTCTGACACATTACCCCTAGACCACCAGGTCACCTGACACACTATTCCTAGATCGCCAGGTCACCTGAACTTTTATAAAATGCAAACATATTTGGTTGTGGTCATCATAAATAATATTTTACTATATTAATAGTATAATCTACTAAAACTGACAGTTGAAGATTATATAAATCTAGTAATAAATCGTAAAAACTGCTTTCGTAGCTTTAATAACTCTCAAAAATTTTCCTTCCTTTCAAAATTGGACTATAGCTACTGATATAAATGTGCCGAAGTGTGTCATTTCAGAGTAGGGTTGGTATTATTTACGGCATCCGCCGAAAAAGTCTCAAGGTAGAAAGAAGTTCGTGGGAAAAAATCTTAGAATGAAAACGCGCTTTAGAAATTATTATTAAGTGCTAAGAGAAGACGCTTGTGTGAAACAGCACTTTAAAAAAGAGTCGCAACACTTTTAGCCATCGTTGATTGAGCGTTTCGATGTTTGAATGCCAGCCGTATGCGCTAGAGGTGATTTTCCACTGTTATAATCAAGCTAATGAGGGATCAATTTCTATAAATGACTTCCTTACTCTTATTATCATAGCCGTTAATGGGTCTGGTATTAAAAGTTCCGGTACGATCTTTTATTCTGAGTATCAGTGATACCTTTATTCAAATATTTTGATAAGATCTATTCAAATATATTGATAAGATCTCCTAAGTATCTAGGTTTTAATCAACTCGATGAAGGGCCATATTTAAAATTAAGATAGGGAGAGCAGTCCATCCCCCAATTGACATGAACTTATTTTGATTTTTTTTCACATTTTAGTAACCATTCAGATTGTATGCATACATTTATTACGCTTATTTGAATAGGTATGATAAATAATATATAATTTAAAATGAAGTGTACTTTCATTTGCGTAAAGGGAGAATGGGAAACAGTTTATGAAAAACCACTCTCAGTACATCCTACTGTAATACGAACCCCAATCTCTCCATCACCATCAACCCAGTCCATCATGAGAATGAGGCGTTAGATTATTATTATCACCGCGTCTTACTATCCGTTCGGTTTATACGCACTTACGCTAATGTGTAATGGTAGGGTGATTGTGAGATGAAATGGAGGACCTACAGCTTAGCGTGGAATCCGAACCACGTTGAAGGCCTGGTACTCCACACATTCACAAGTTGTGATTAATACACGTCTTGTCAGAGGTGAAGGAAGGGTTTGGTAATCAGATACATCTGTGCCGGGACCGAGGATTGAACCCCGAACCCCTAGACCACCAGGTCACCTATCTTTAATATCAAAAAGGTGTCAAGATAATATAATTTCATTCATATGCATTATAAATTGAAATGTGAAGGTTGTCCAAAGAATTGTTTATATTAAATATAATTTAATTAGGTGAAAAATGACAATCCAAACACGGGAATTGAACCCGAGACCTTTGGCGTTGATGTGTACCAGTGTTCTGCCTCTGAACCATCTAGGTTAGTCTTGTATGGCTCTAGCCCTGAATACAAGATGGACCAGGATGGCTCAGTGGCAGAACATTGACGTATAAAGCCAAAGTTTCCGAGTTCTATGCCCATATCTAGGTTTATTGAAGTTAATTTATTAGCTCATATCAAAACAAAATCTACAATCAATGTCAAATTTGGTTCTCATGGATCAACATTTTATCATACGTACCTATTTATAAAAAAATTAATGCTCCAAATGTTATGACCTATATGATCTATCTCACATATAAATTGACCAATCTAAGGGTTAAAGTTGAGGATGTAAAAATTTAAGGAAATTCATAATAACATGTTCGAAGATAAATTGACAACACTTTTCATAGCGAAATAATAGATAGGGAAACAATAAAAAAACATATCACTAGTCCACCTGATGGAATTGAAGTTTGAATTCCTGAGTCAGAGTTCAAAATGCTAACCACTAATCCAATCTTGTTGGTGAGAAATATTTTGAGAAATGTACGGACAAGAACTGGTCAATTTTGGTGATGATTTCCTAAAATGAAGTCAAGTATACAGAGTCGTGGGGGTAGAAAAACGATCCTTACCATTTGTGTTTTTTTAGCACTGCTTCTTACCACCCGTTCAATTTATAGGTCCACGCATATATATCCATTATACTAATGTTTTAGGGATACGTAAGGTTGAAATTATAGAAAGTGTACTTGTGGAGGGAGAGTAGAAAACAATTTATGATAAAACACCCTGAATAGACCTAGACCGGTATTTGAACCCCGAGCTCCCTGTCATTGGGAGTCTAGTCTATTGCAAGAGTGACGCCTTATACCATGTGTCCACTGAAGGTTGTTGTTATTATTAGCATATTGACGTAATGGATATTCAATTAAACTGTCCCTACAGTGTTACAAAATGTCCAGATGGAACAGGATGTTAGAACAGGGTTCACATCACGTTTATTTAGATTTCTTACAGATAACTACAACATTATACAAGTTTAAAACAAGTTTATCGATTGGAATGAGGCTACCAACTAGAAATAATTATACAATATCTTTGCAAGCGGAAATAAAATGACTTGATTTTGATCTTTTTTTGTTTCAATAGAAAGTCCTGCGCAATCAATAGATCAGCGTAGGCTGAAGTTGGGTATCCCCCCTCCCCCTCTTGCCTACCAATGTCACAAATCATTTTAATAATGGTTCAAAACATGTGGACTAAAATTACATTACATTACGTAGCACTTAAGATTTTTTAATTCACAAACTAAATGTTAATACCAGACTTACACCCCCGCATGGTCAAAAGGTGCCTATTCTCTTGAGCATTTATTCGGAGTAAAATACTCAAGTAAATACCTGTCCGATAACACGCGCCGATGGATACGTGTTTTCTCATTTTTTCGGACCGTTCGGAATGTTTGCCGCGGTGGAGTGGGCCGATATCCTATGACACATAATGTTGTGTGAGTTTCATAACGGAACTATCGTATTCTTAATATGTTTCCATAATGTAATAAGAATAATAATGAGCAACATTTACTGCATATAGTAACAAGTGACGTATGTAAAGCTTGATTCACACGTCTCGTCAAAAAATAGATAGCAGAATCTGCGCAGTAATTCACAAACTTTAAGTTGATCCATGATGCATCGCAACTCTTTGAAACAGCTGATTGATTATCAACACATTTTATTTTCTAGTGGATAAAAATATATTTTAGATCAATGTCTCGATGGTTGTTTACAAATTATAACGCTGTGTCGTGACACAATCCATACATCACTAAACACGCTTTACATTAATGAATTATTTCAAATCTCACAACGGAAAACGGAGCTGTCTGCTTGCTTCTGGCTGTAGAGCGCATGCGTTGACAGCCACGCATGCGCCCTATTTGAGATGGTTGGTTCTGAGATTTGATTAGTTCTCCTGTGCCTAACATCTCGAGCAGAGCGGACATAAGAGAGAATAGTTGAACTTCAGCGGAACAGCTTGCACCGATTAATCTTGTGATTGGCTTGGAGGGCGTCACGTGACCACGTTTCGGTTCTGCATTAGTTTTTAAGCGAACGTGTGAATCCACAGTCATCCAGCGTCCTTCCTATAATGAGGGTGCTACATTAACATACTAAGTATGCCTACCTTGGTGCTATGTTTGAGTGATTCGTTCACAAGTGATGCGACACAAGTTTCCATAACTAAAACACCATTACGTTGTTTTGAAATCCTGAACAGGTATTGCAAGCTTGCTAATGAGTTCTCAGTATCTAAAAAAAAAAAACGTAACGTTAGTGCCAAATGATTTTTCACTGACATTGCTTTAAGGAACTTTGTTTCCTTCTTAGAAATTTTATGGCCGACAAGGTTAACCAAAATCTCTAAGTCTTGAGATGACATTCGGGTGAAATTTCTGAAATGTCCTTCGTCCAATCCCCATAAAAGTTATGTATTTTGCCACCTACAAAACAGCCACCTTATCCACATTTTCCTATTCCTCTTTTTATTCTTTTTAGTCAATGCACACAGCACAAAGTAAGAACCTGCTGCCACTATCAAATCTATTTTGAGACTGGGCTCCAGTTGTCCTGTTCGTGGAAAAATTGGTGGGAACAAGTAGAGCACCAGCAAACGGTCGGAAATTCTCGAGGTATCATTTGTTCGTGCTTGTTCGGCATGTTCTGTTCATTCGAGGTAAAAACGTTAAGTGAATACGCACCTTAAAGCACTGCTCTTGCAGTAGGCTAGACTGTCGATGACGGGGATATCGAGATTTTAATCTCAGTCGGATGTACCAAAGATGTTTTTTTCACCCAAAATGGTTCTACACTTTCCCTCCACGTAAATGTGGATACACTTCATCTTAATATAACCTCCCTAATCCTTAAAACAATTACTGCATAATCGAATAACCCAAACGGGTAGTAAGACGCGGTGCTAATTTTTTTTTGAAGTTATACTTCTTTAGGCGCGTTATGAAAACATGATGAGAGTGAAATTTTAAGATGCGCGCGCATCACTGTAACACAAAAGTAACAGGTTGAAGTTAAACCGCTCATTAAGTCTCGAAAAAAAAAGCTACCAACAAAATAGAAATAGAACCTCTGTTAGTCGCGCATGTTGGTACGCTCGTCGCCTCTGATCACTGTTTTCATATATATAATATTTATCCACATGTTTCTAGTTTCTACATTCACAACACGTGTTTTAGTTTCATACAAGTGCGAATTATATATGTGCTAATAAATTATATTCAGTAGTGATTTAAATTGAATATTTTGATTAATATTATTTACTATTCGTAAATATTAGTGAAAAAAATTGTGCTTATAGACTTTTTCAAGTGCTCCAATATAATTGAGGTTAACTATCCGTATGTATTATTTATTGATATAAATTAAAATATTATTATTTAACATAATTAATACTAAATATTATTAAATTATTATTGTTAAATATTTATTTTTTAATGATGCCAAAGAAGTATAACTTCTCACGCGCGTACATAAATACATATACCCATTTTTATTTTTACCAGACTTACGATTTGATAGTCACACCCCACCCTTCACTCTCTCCCCAAACCCCACGCCCAGTAAATGTCTTAAGTGCCACAGTGAATAACTTTTTTTTATTCAACTTGAAACCAGAAGGATTATTAAAATGAAATGTTACTTAAATCATTAACTTACATGAATGTTAAAAAAAAGTTATGCTTGGTGTATTTTACAGCAAAGAGATAGTTAAGATTCATTTCGGTAACCACGTGGACTAAAGCGCTACTTTCTGAGCAAACTAGACTGCCGATGACGGGTAGAATAAGTTTCGATTCTCGGTTGGGTGTATTGAGGGTGCTTTTTCCTAAATGGTTTCTCAGTCTCCCTTCACGCAAATGCGGGAAGACCTCCTCTACATCTAACCTTTCTAAAACCATCAGCTTAATTAGTACATAAGCGTATAACTCGAATGGATAGTAAGACGCGGTGCTAAAAAAAAGTTAATTTGGATTATTCTAATGTTTCAAATTAGTATGCTCTCAATTTTATGACAGACTAACCTTTTCCTGATGTATAAGCACAAGTGCTAGTTTATTATTATTTTATAGATTAAACTGGCAGTGGCGATGTTCAGGCATGTAAGAAAGAGGATTGTGTTTTCCCTACTCCCACTCGAAATAAAGTAACAATACATGTAATAAAATCAAAACGTTCCGTTTAAAGATAGTCATAGTCAATGAAAAATAAATATTTACTAAAGTTGAGTCATAAATTCATCAAAATATTATCCGTAAAACGGTATATTCTATGCAACATGAAATTTAACCGGTCGTCTGAGTCATATACATAATTCCAAGGCAGCTAGGGAAATGTGTCAAACTCGTTTGACCAGAAGGAACCCATTGAGTATAAAGTTTAAACTCTATTATTCCGAAACCCTTGGGACATGTACCGGACCATAGAATTTGACTCCTAAATACCCTTTATATAGATAACCCCTATGCCTAGGCCTGCCATATCACTCTACACACTTATCGTTATGTCATACAAGGTATGATAAAGCTTAAAACAGGAAATAAGTCTTTAGTACATCATATTTCAAAACTCTTGGTCTCATGGGAGACAAAGTTAAGGGCTAAAATACAGCCAAAAGACAAGCCTAAACAAGAATGTGTAACCTACTTCGGTGGATGCATGGTCTAAGGCGTTACTCTCGCCATGGACTAGAATGCCGATGAAGTTTGAATCTCGGTTGGGTGTACTGAGGGTGTTTTCCAAAATGGTTTTCCACTCTCCCTCCATGCAAATGCAGGTACACTTCCTCTAAATAGAACATTCTTAATTCCTAAAACCATTAGCGTAATAATTAGTACACAAGCGTATAACCCGAACGGGTTATAAGACGCGATGCCAACAAGAAAATATACAATCAAAATACTCGGCTGCAGATATATAAACAGTTTTTAAGTATTATTTAGTACTACTAGCACGGTCCTGGTGGCCGGCCCTCAAACTAATGGTGGTAGATTAAAAATGGGCTGTACCACGGGATTTGCCTAACCACAAAATGTCGGACTAAGTTTCAGCTGTAATTCAAAATCCTATAGAGACCATATTTAGAAAAATCCAATAGTTATTTTAGTAAGTAAAATTTATTTAACTTATTATCTTATTAATACAAAAAGAAAAGGTTCAGACGTTTATAAAATTAAAATATTACTAAGTTTTGAAACCTTTTACTTGCAGCAATAGTGCGACTGTCAGCTGTTAAATTTGGTGTTGAAGGCACTTTCATAATGATTTGTTGACATATTTGTGGCCTTAAGCTGTGACCTCTTTGTTGTTTGAATCTATTTCATGTGAGGAAACAAGTGTTAACATACGTAATTGCTGACAAACATTGCACGAATGTGGTGCGTTAATTCAACAACTTTTTAAAATGTATCCATGTCGAAAAAAATATAGTAAAAACTTGGGAGACACACACCCCACATGCCAGATTTATCCAAACTATGCCAAATCCCGAAATGTATTCTCAAATATTTTAGTTCAACGACGTTTATAGAAAGAAGAATAGGATTGCATGGGGTGTTGGTTCATCGCCATTCATAAATATCCGCGGGCCGCACAAAACCATTCACACCACTGCGAGTTTGGCATGCCCAATATATATTCCTTTCACGATAGGTTTTTACCTGGATGACAGTTAGAAAATCATATGTTTAGGTTTTGGGTTGCCAACACTTGTAAAAGATCACAGTTTTGTTATAAATGTAAATATCTTTAATTACCTGTTATATATTACATTAAAATAACGTAAGCTTAAGTTTTCTCATACTATTTCATTTTTTTAAATAATTTCTTTCTATCCAACTCAAAACAATATTTTAAACATAATTAAAAGTACTTATTTTTCGTTTTGGAACGTTACTAATTTTGTGTAATATAGTGCACACCTTTTAATACAGGCATCGTATTTACTTGAAAAAGAGAAAATTGTTGTCATTTTTTTTACATACAATAAATGATTTTATGATTATAATATCGTAGTTTGAAATATTTAACCGAATAAAATATTTTCATCAACTGCGTGTCTGCATCATTGTAAAAACTTGTTTACCGTTATGTTCAATAATATGGTTTAGATTTGTCAGTCGCCATTTTGAAGCTATGTTCGTTAGAAGTTTTTGTGAAAGTGGTGTTAATATTTTTTTAAAGGGGAATAAAACTATAAATAAACTTTGTGTCCGTCCTCAAATAAATATATAAATAATATTGGCCTAAATTACTGTGGTTAACTATTACATTAATATACTACCATCTGTTTTCATTACAGTCATCCAAAGTGATAGATGTCAGCTGTTGGCGTAGTGATATATTAGGGATTACTTCTACTAACATTTCGAGCTGAAAATCCAGGTAAACTTAGCTCGTGAATGACTTTTAACTAGCATCAGGCAATTAGGTGCTTGTATAAATGCACTAAGGTTATCTTTCTGGCAATGTGTATACTTACCAATATATGAAGAACAATATAAGCTCATCAGTAATTATCGTAACAATACATTATATTTGTTTCAACCCTGTCGGCGAAATCACAATTCCACGATTCTTTTAGTTGGGTGGGCTTGTGTGTGATATTGTGTACAGTCTGATTTTCATAGGAAGACCCTTGCTTATCTGCAAGATGGAATAATTTTATATTTATTTATTTGAGGTATTTAACGTAAATTTTCTGAGCCTACTGATTATATCAGCAGACGAGAATTTCCATGAGAAAGAGCGGAAGTCTACTAATTTTGCCGGAGAAAGGTACTTTTACCTACCTTCCAGGTTTCTTTTACACGCCACAATCGACATAGTACAAACATCTTTAAATCCCTTCCTAAGAAATCTGTGCTAAGGATTTTTAACGCTTGGGAAAAACCCGTCGACACCAGTTGGGTTTGAACCCACGAACATTGGGTCTTGAGGCGAGCACTTTAACCCAAGATCACCAAGGTCGACCCAGTAAAAATATTATAACTACTTTCACGTATGAATACGTCAAGTCATTTGATTTGCAGGTGTCCTACCAAAATATCATTACACGTGTGAATAGTAATATTAATTTGTCTAAGCTGCATTTACTATATAATATCTTATTAAAGTTCAATTATAATAATTTTTTTACTAAAATATTTGATAATGTTTTATAATTTTAGATAATATGACTCACATAAAAATTAATTTAATTTATAAGCTTTATTAATTTTTATTTGTAACATCTTAATTAAACTATATGTCCTTTGTTCACCCTGTAAAGTAGTAAGCTTACCTTGCACTATTCCACTATGATACACCTTATAAGATAATTGTACAAGTGGCAGCAACAAGCCAACTACCGAGTCGAAGATGACTGCGTTATCTGATAGCTCGTGATCTTA
Source organism: Timema monikensis (assembly GCA_902151445.1). Taxonomy (NCBI): domain Eukaryota; kingdom Metazoa; phylum Arthropoda; class Insecta; order Phasmatodea; family Timematidae; genus Timema; species Timema monikensis. The sequence goes on from CABFVZ010000626.1 coordinate 325,102, forward strand.
ATAGAATCACCACACATTTTGTAGCAGACGATTTCCGCACGTCCATCATAGACTCTGCCTTAAAATATGAGTGAAGAATGACCCTGGGCATGGCACGATTACTGGATAGCTCAGTGGTCAGAGCATTGGCGTACTAAGCCAAAGGTCCCGGGTTCGATTCTCGTGTCTAGGTTTCATTTTTCAAATTTCAGAATATTATAAGATAGGGTCATAGTGTAACCCATCAAGGTAAGACTGATTAGATAAATTTTAGGCTGAACGAAATGTACATGCAAATTAGATTAAAGTTTCTTTCCGGTATTAAGAATCTTCCTTATAAATTTGACAGCCTTTAAAAAAAATCATTATTGGATCAGCTATTTTTAAATATGTCCTGTATGCACGTTTGTTGGGAATGGGGCAAGACTTGCTTCTGTAAAATAGATATAGGATATGAAACGTTAACTGACCTTGTAGTATAGTGGTTAAATCTCCTGAGTGCTAACTTAATTCAATTCCCGACTGGTACCAGGGCATTTTCCCCCCCTCTAGAATGGGGATTAATTCATATGGTTACTAGGGTTTGGTTAGTTAGTCTAAGTCAAGTTTAAGATCTTCATTGGCTTTATCTCGTCATATTCACAATCAGCATCCCATCACCTCATCAGGACATGGAAAGAGCCGTCACGGAACAACTAGTACATTCTGGCGTCCCCTGGATAACGGTACAGTCGTTCTGGCTAATCTTTCCGCAAACTGAGTTACACATTGATGTAGCCCAGACACGCCATTATTATTTTTATTATTTGAGAGAAGTTGGGCTCTCCCCCTTTCAAAATAAGCGGTTACGTGCGACACACTGTTACATTTATTCCCCCCCCCCC
>CABFVZ010000626.1:327555-356704 GCA_902151445.1 Timema monikensis
CCACTCCATTTCCTACATTCCAGGGCCCCGGTGGAACCCTTAGTGCGCGTATCTTCTATTTAGTAGTGGTCCTCCATCAACAATAATTTGAGAAACGCTGGTCTAAGGACTGCCAATGTTGGGGAGATTAGGAATAGAATCGAATCCTCGTCACTTGTATTGAAGGGGATTTTTTTCATAAAGGGTTTTAAAATTTTCCCTCCACGCAAATGTAGGTAATAATATTTTTCATTTAACCATATTAGCCCCTATTCCTTTAGCATAATCAGGGCCGTAACCGGGAGAGGTTTTGGGGGTTCAAACCCCCAGTGAAATTTTATGAACAAAATATATATCACTTTATTTATGGCTTAAACAATATCAAAATTAAGTTACAAATACAAATTAGGGGACTTTGTTACAATAAAAAGCATTTTTGAGAGCTTCTATAGGTGTTAAATATTTAGGAATTTTCCTAGCCTTCAGCATTTTGGGGGTTATTTTACCATAAAAAAAACTTCACAGAGCTTCAAAAAGTGTTTAATATTTAGAAATGTTCCAAGCCTTCGGCGGCCAGGGGGTTATTTTACCATGAAAAAAAAACACTTCAAAGAGCTTCTAGAACTGTTTATCGTTTAGAATTTTATTTTTTTAGCTTCCTGAAATTGGGGGATGTGCCCGCCAAACCCTCCCTGAAATTATTGGCTGGCTACGACCTTGAGCATAATTATCATTCCAAAAAGTTAGTGAGACGCGATGATAAAAATATGTATAATTCTAACTCTATATACTGGCCTGTATAACACTAAATGGTGAAAGACTGATCCACAAATTGTAGTTCACAAACAACTGAACTATTTAAATTAACTGAAACACTTTAGACCATTCCGAGCAGTGAATGGTCGAGCCAATATCTAAAGTGAATAGAGTACAAGCTATTGCTATGCATATAGCAAACCGAAGGATAGAGCACAGGAAAAAGAAACAAAGGCATTTTTTAGATACATCTATGTGAATAGAGTGCGGTTGATAGAGGGACGAGTTCCACCTACTATTTCAAAAGTTAATGCATGTTTCATCAATCAAAGTTTCGGTATCAATTTCCCAGATTTCTGTTCTCAATTACCCCGATAAAGATGAAAGTTTTTCGATAAAAATTCTCATATCATTGAATCAAAGGAGAAAGGGGTGTATTCGTAAAAGGCTTGTATTATCATATTAAAGTATCAACATATCCTCCGTACAGCAAACTAGGGAACCCTAACGTTAGTTACATAACGTGTGGGTGTAAACTTTTTATGCAAAGAATTGACTGATTGAGCATCGTCGATTTAAATAAGAGTTGTTAGCGAGTGGATTGGACATTTAATAGTAGAATATTAATTGGAAATTAAAACAATCAATCGTCAAAATATATCAGTTCTGCATAAGCCAATCAGTTAATACGTTAGATACTCCGGACAGTATGTCAGAGTTAAAATTAATTCTTAAAAGGGGGAGGAGGAGCAAGTTAAGGTTAAATTAGGTTAGGACAGGCTAGGTTAGGTTATACTAGCACTGTCCAATCTACCTTGGGAGGGTATTTGTGGTGAAAGGTAAGTCACCTTGGGGAAAAAATGTTAGTGGTAGCCTGAGTTCAGAAGAAGTCCCCAGTACACTTATTCCCATAAAGCTTGGTAGAGTTTAGACCTGTAAAAAAAAAACTACATTCTATGAGAAAACGCCCGTGTGGAACGGAACTAACAGCGTGAACCAGTCGCAAGATGATGACAGCCTGTGGAAACTTGAGAACGCAACCTCACCAAAAGGAAGTATCTAAGCTCCTGGCAAATCATGCTACCCTAATACCTGTGTCTTGCGTTATTTCCTTGGCAGGAGGAGCGCACGCAATGTTACGTGACGGACGAAAAGAGGTGATAGTACTCATTGTAATTCAGTCTAGTTACTCATAGAGCCACAACGCAATACGGAGTCGTTTACTTTCGCTGACATCGTGCTATATAACACCTAACACCCACACACACGCGCGCACAAGTCTGGGGGAAATATTATTACGTTCAAACTCTCGACCTTGTGGCATTTGGTCAAATATTGTAGGATTTTTCTTGGAAGAAAATATTAGAAAATTCAAACATACTAGTAGATCGTTCATTGCAGCGATGATTGCAGATTATCACGCTAAAATGTTTCAAAACTTTTTTACTGGTAAACGACATAAATGACGCCCGACATTTATTATTTAGAGAACGTGCGTCATGAAACTATCCTAGCCAACATGCGATGCGGTTTAGCTCACTTGTGGGCTCTGTTCATGTAGTTTTTTTTAATTATTATTTGTATTCTTGAGGGAGCGGGGGTATGCCCATCTCATATTAAGTTAATTTTACTAAAAGTAGAAGAATATTATGTAATTAGATAGAATAGAAGAATAGAATACATTATGTCATTAGATTGGTGAGCCAAGGATTATAAGAAGGAAAGAAAAAGCAAGGAGGCCATCACTCAACTTTACTCCACCAGAGATCCAAGAGGTCACCGTTCAAAATTTCAGGTTACCGGCACTTCGAGTATAGGAGTATCCTTCCGGGAAAGGTGGTCTTTAGGCAGTTTGTGAATGGCATTGTGTTTAACACCTTCTGTTTGGCAGCGGACAACAGAGCTGTGCCTCCATTGCCAATCACCAGAGCATACCCAACGGGCCGAGTCCCCTATCAACAGCAAGAAGCTGAAACTTGAAAGATCTGGTAGCACTTTAGAATTACCTCGTAGGTTACGAATTTTATATCATGTTAGGTGACCTAGTGGTTTAGGGGTAAGGTGTCGGACTTCTGTGTTGGGGTCCAGGGTTTAATCCTCGGTCCCGGCACAGATTTATCTGATTACCAAACCCTTCCTTCACCTCTGACAAGACGTGTATTAATCACAACTTGTGAATGGGGGGAATGCCAGGCCTCCACCGTGGTTCGGATTCCACGTTAAACTGTAGGTCCTCCATTTTCATCTCACAACCACCCTACCATTACACATTAGCGTAAGTGCGTATAGCCCGGACGGGTAGTAAGACGCGGTGCTAATAATAAATAATATATCATGTTGCAGGGATGGCCAATATCAGTGGTTGAATAAAGGACGAGAGTACAATAGCAGAACGAGGACAGTCATGATAAGACGAATGATGAGTGATAAGACGTTTTCTGTGTAGCATATTATAATGTATTATGCGTTATTTTATACATTATTACTTTTTAAATTTTTATCTTTATTCCTTTCTAAACATTATACTATACTTTTCACTAAACAAATTTTCATAAGATATTTAGTTTAAAAAAAAAAATTGGTGGTATTTTTTTAAAATTGATAGCCTAAAAAATGTAGTTCAATGTAAAAACGGGATACGAGCAAAATTATAAATAGCCCATAATCACAACAACAACAAATACAACAACAAAAAAGTTTTCCTTCCTTGAAATGATAAACAACATTAAATGAGCAATATCTATATTCCTCCAACTTGAACAATTTTTTGTTTTTCCTAAAAATATTGATTTTGTAACATATCTCCTTTCACCCTGGCCACTTCAATTATTGATTAAGTGCGCATAATTTATAAATTTTAACTACTATTTTCCTGCAAACTAGGAATTAACTATGAAGATTTTCGTGATGACTCAATTGAATGTGTTTTTAAAAATATTTATCACACATTAATACCTTTATAATTATCTTGTTTAGTTAATATGTAAAGAATATTCACCCAAACAACATTATTAAAATTCAATTATGTATGGAAAAAATTGTCTTATTAATTTAAAATTATTCTAGAAATACGTGTCACTATTTTCTCACAAAAAGAATAGGGGAGCGTTAGTGGATTGGGTAATTTTATGTGATAGATTGTTGGATTGGGCATCATCAGTGCCCAATTCACCTTGGATAGAAAATGTTGTTAGTAGCCTGGTGTAAAAAAAAGTGCCCAGTTTACCTATGCCTGAATGGCTGGTAATTAAAGTGGTGTGTTGGTGTGAAATTGTGGGATTTGTTATTACAGTATTATGTATTTTCCTGCCAAATGGAAAACTTCTTAATATTTAATTTTGTTAATTAGCATGTGTTAGCTTCTAAAGAATGACATTATTTTTTATTCGAAAACAACCTTGCAAAACAAGTGTTGTTTTGTACTAAATAACGACACATCTTTAATACTGCAAAGTCATTCTCAGCTCGTAGTGTTCCCGTCCTTTTAAGGTAATTCGACCACCAACAATTTTACTGCACAGTGAAACGTGGTCTCTTACCTTAGATGACAAAAAACCAACTTAGGATGTTCGAAAACATGGTGCCTAGGAAGATATTTGGACCAAAAAAGGGATAAGGGCTAATGGGGAGTGGAGGAGGTTATATAATGATGAGTTACATACCCTGTGTTCCTCACAAGACATTGTTAGGCTAATAAAGTTTCGTTAATTACGGTGAGCAGGATATGCAGCGCGAATAGAAGATTCTAGAACCATGTTCAGAGTACTGATTGACAAATCCGATGGGAAGAGACCAGTGGGAAGACCTAGACGCAGATGGGAGGATAACAATGGAATAGACCTAAAAGAGATGGCATGTAATGAGGTGGACTGGATAGAACTAGCTCAATATAGGGATACCTGGCGTACTATTGTAAGTGAGGTAGTGAACTTTCGAGTTCCTAATCCCATTGAGTAGGTAAGTATGATTATAAGCTATAAATAATGATTCAATCATTTCAAATAATTACAGTTCACGAATTTAAGGGGCCAAACGTGCTATCTTTTGCTTTTTACGTACCATTGGTCATTGTTAATAAAATATTTGTAATGTTAATACTCTTATTAAAATTAATAGTCTATCATTGATATTTCATTGTGTACATATCATTTGAATGTATAGTTATATTACAGTTCAGTGTGGGTGACCTGGTGGTCTAGGGGTAAGGTGTCAGACTTCTGTGCTGGCGGCCGGGGTTCGATCCTCGGTCCCGGCAAAGATTTATCTGATTACCAAACCCTTCCTTCACCTCTGACAAGACGTGTATTAATCACAACTTGTGAATGTGTGGAATGCCAGGCCTCCACCGTGATTCGGATCCCACGTTAAACTGTAGGTCCTCCATTTCATCTCTCTATCACCCTACCATTACACATTAGCGTAAGTGCGTATAACCCGAACGGGTAGTAAGACGCGGTGCTAATAATAATAATACAGTTCAGCCCCATACAAAAATTGCCTCAAAAATGATACGAAAAAAGCATAAAATAGCAAGTATGACCTCTTATAACTCGTGAAATGTAGTGATTTGAAATAAATGAATCACTATTAACTATAGTTTATGATTATACACCTCTTAAAAAATATGTCGAATGACCTTAAAACCTTTAAATGTACAGTACATATAAAATGCTATTACGTATCAATGTTTTAGATATAAAATAAATATTTAAATGGCGTATATTTAAGATAGCATACCTTATTCATAATTCACAAAAAAAATAACAACATTTAACAGGAAGCCACAATTGTATGTAATTTTGATTTAATGAACGAGTAGTGTCAAGGCTTTGTGGTTTGTGTGAGATAACCTATTCAGTCTGTAAATTATTTTTCCAATCTCTGCGCCTTACTAGCCGTCCGGGATATCCGGATATTTACAACACTGAGGTGCCCTTATCGGCGGTCGCAGGTTCTAACGCGTCACTCTCATTTATATATANAATATACCAAGAGACAGATGATTTATTAAAAAACATTAAGGGCTTAGAAATGAAGAAGGTATAATTTAAAAGAAATGTACCCTAATTTGTGTGGAAGTAGAGTGAGAAATAATTTATGATAGAACCCGTTATTATATTTAGCTGGGATTCGTGTCCAACGATATGAGTAGATTGTAAGTGAAATTGTACTTACATTTATTGATGTATATTTATTTATTTATTATTTTTGATCCATTCCGGGTATATACTTTTAAAATTTGTTAGTTAAAAGTTTTCCATTCTTAATAATATAATGTATTTTAACATAAATATTAGGGTTGTATAACGTTCACTTTTTTTAAATTCGAAGTGATGCTAGAAACGTACAAGTCAAAAGGTAGTTATGATTTTGTTGTTGTAACATAGCACTTCCGCTGATTTTTATATTTTCTATTAAGTGCATCTAAGTAAAGAGAAAAAAAATTAAGCTATATTATTTTATGCTGATATAGCTGAATTTATCTATGCTTAAGTTTTTTTTATCGCCGCGTCATTACATCTTTAGTTTTTATCTATCGTTTAACTAGCACATAAGTATTAAATATACATTTATTACTAAGCGGTTATGTGCAAGAAAAGGCGCTGGCATTAATTTCACCCAAATAAAGACGATGCTATTAATTATATTTATTTTAGTATTTTTTTAGCACCACATCTTTACTAACCGTTTGGGTTATATGTTTACATACTGATTACACTAATGGTTTTAGGTTTTATGAAAGCCATACTTAGAGGAAGTGTGCCTGAATTTGTGTGGAGGGAGAGTGGAAAATAATTTTAGAAAAAAAGCCTCAGTACACCCAATCAAGATTCGAACCTTAATCTCCCTATCATAGGCAGTCTAGTTTATTGCGAGGTAGCGCTAATTAAGAGGGGCATATACTTGGTTAATATTTAAAAACAAAAATGTTCATGATTTGACCTGTTTGAAATCAGATACTATTATTATTATTATTATTATTATTAGCACCGCGTCTTACTACCCGTTCGGGTTATACGCACTTACGCTAATGTGTAATGGTAGGGGGATTGTGAGATGAAATGGAGGACCTACAGTTTAACGTGGAATCCGAACCATGGTGGAGGCCTGGCATTCCCCACATTCACAAGATGTCTTGTCAGAGGTGAAGGAAGGGTTTGGAAATCAGATAAATCTGTGCCATGACCGAGGATTGAACCCCGGACACCAGCACAGAAGTCTGACACCTTACACCTAGACCACCAGGTCACCCGAAATCAGATACTAAACGATCAAAACTTAGTAAATGTATACCACAGCAAATCAAAAAGATCTTGTAATCTACAAAATACAAGCTTATTATGATTACCTATGCCAATTTTTCGAAGTTCAAAATATTCTTAAAACACAAATAAAGTCGTTTTGATTTTATCCATCCCCCCCCTCAAATTAATAAAGTTTGTTTTAAATTATTTCTGCAAATGCTACACAGCATCTTTCTGAGCAACTAAACGTATTTTTTTAAATTTCATATTACCCGCCTCGGTAGCGTAGTTGGCTAACGCGCTTGTCGTGTTGAGCTCGATTGCTGAGTACGGGGAGATCGAGGTTCGAATCTCGGTCGGGTGAACTGGGGGTGGTTTTTCCTAAATGGTTTTCCACTCTCCCTCCACGCAAATGCGGGTTCACTTCCTATAATTCAACCTACCCAATTCCTAATCCATTAGCGTAGTTAGTACTTAAGCGCATGCCCGAACGGGTAGTAAGACGCGGTTCTAAGTATTATCATTATTTATTTCATATTTTATAAGATAAATAACATATAAAGCTATTCTACTGAACCCTTGCATTTACAACATAATGGACCTTATCCTCTCTAATAAATTTATTATGGAGGAAGTTAAGATCCCATTTTTGTTCGTCAATTCACCTTTAACACTAAATTGATTTTTTTAAGGTAATTACATAACATAATTAATAAACCATGGCTTGTGTGTATTCGTTGAAAATGTTAGGTGTCGTTAAAGAAGAATGACTCCTAAATAAAGAGTAATATCAAAATAACATGAGAATACATATTACGGATATAGAAAAATATATTTTTCATTATCCAGAAGAAATATTCTATGGTAAAAATAAAAGTGTTTTGCAAATAAAGTGTGATTTTCTACCAGTAATAAACATGAAATATTATATTGATGAACGCAAGTAAAATACAAATAATAACTTGTCTTAATTTAATAGAAGAGTAATAAAGCAAGAAATAAAAATACCATCCGGGAATATAGATATATATATTTAGATAAATCCAGCTTTAGAAGCTTATATGCACTACTACTTTAATACAACCTTACTTTTCCTGTCAAGAAGAAGCAAACTGATTTTCTTAATATGATTATTTCAAAAACACATTTTCATTATTTAATACAAATGTATGCACTATGATGGTACAAATTAACTTAAGTATTTTACTTAATATTTTCCAAGATTTACGCCAATTCCAACACAAGAATTCAAGTTTATAGATTAAAAAAAATAGTCACGTATAAAAGACTTTTAAATAAAAGAATAATACTAAAATATTCCACGTATGGTTAAAAGAAAAACTAGTTTTTATTATTATAATTGCTCCGCGTCTTACTACCCGTCTGAGCTACACGCATTTAATTAAACTTACTGAGTAATAATGAGGAAAGTTTCATTTAGAGGAAATGTATCCGCATTTCTGTGGAGAAATAGGGCATTAATTCCAGGAACAAATACGGGTTTATCTTGATTGAGAGATAATAAATTGTTCCTTAACAATTTTAAATTAAGGATAGACAGAATTGGACTTTCAAATTTATGAGGACTAATTTTAACTCAGAAAGACCTATTAAATATTTTAAGGAAATTGTGGAGAATTGAACTAGGTCCTCGGTGACCTGGTGGTCTAGGGGTAAGGTGTCGGACTTCTGTGCTGGCGGCCGGGGTTCAATCCTCGGTCCCGGCACAAATTTATCTGATTACCTAACCCTTCCTTCACCTCTGACAAGACATCTTGTGAATGTGGGGAATGACAGGCCACCACCGTGGTTCGGATTCCACGTTAAACTGTAGGTCCTTCATTTCATCTCACAATCACCCTACCATTACACATTAGCGTAAGTGCGTATAACCCGAACGGTTAGTAAGACGCGGTGCTAATAATAATAATAACTAGGTCCTCATATACTTGTAAATGACCTCTTTAACGATTCATAAACGTAATATAACCATTATGAACAAATTAAGTTGCTTTTAAGAAAACCAAATTACTCATAATAATTATTTTTACCTATCACATTATTAAACCAGCCTTCCAATTTATGAATCTAGGCCTACACAGCCTTATATGATAATATTAATTAATAGAAATATCATTCTAGGAGCTTGAAAATTAATGTTGTCTACTATTGATAATGTTTTAAGCATTCCCAAACCTCACATATATACATATTTTTTTAGCTCTGCGTTTCACTACTTGTTCAGGTTATACATATAGAAACTAACTATATGCCAATGAGTTATGCATGATTAAGGTTGAATTTAGAAGAAGTTTACCCACATTTGAGTGGAGGTAGAGTGAAAAACCATTAAGTACAAACCACCCTTAGTAAACCTGGCTGGGATTTGAGCCCCGATTTTCCTGTCATTGGCAGGGCAATCTAACACGAGAGTGATGCCTTAGACCATGCAGCCACCGAATCAGGCCAGAAATTAACTCTAAACAAAAAAGAATGTTAGGATCCCAAGACAAAGTACCCCCTTTAAACCCATACCCGCAGTTTTTCCCCAAATAAACTAAATGAGAGTGGTGAGAGTTCCAAACAAAATGCCCCTTCCAACTCCCCTCCCGTTCAAGAAATTAATTGAGAACAAAAGAAATGATTAAAGATTCCGAGCCAAATTACCCACTCTTACCCTCCTCAGCCAAAAATTAATTAATAACAAAAAGATTGACAATGCCTCCCCTTCTTTCTCTATAGAAAAAAAACCTGTATGACTTTGCAGAAATGTTCATTTCTTGGTAAACATAACCATTTCCTCGACATTGAACAAAAATGTGCAGATTTTGCAAAATAAAATAAAAAATATTTTTAAAAAAACCAACCTACGTCTTGTACACCGATGTGGTCACACAACAAAGCCTTAGAGCGTGAAGAATGTGCTTACTAAGCAGTGAACTGAACCCTACCTTCTGGCACGCTCATCGTCAAGTTATGGAGTATCAGCAGACTGGAAAGGAGTCTCCAAAGCGACGACTAGTCTCTGGCTGCAGCCGACAACAGAATGATTTCAAAACCGCGATGGTCACACACCACACAGAGGCCAATCCTGACCTTGGCAAGAAAGCGACGATAGGCTATCATCTTAACGACATGCCCCTTACTTTAATAATCGTGTACTTTCTTTCTCCGTGTCTGATTACCTTCACATTAGGGACGATTTAAAAAGTTTTGCTTACACATACCGCGACTTCAGGAGCCAAAAAATATTTAATAAGTAACCGGAAGTGTAATTTCACGAATGTGCTGTTACAACTCTTTTTTTTTCTACTATTCATCCCAGATCATCCATATTTAATCACACTTGTGAGGTAAGGGATGAGTAAGGAAGATTTTACAGGATATGTACCCGAGTTTGCTTGGAAGAATAGTGGGAAACAATTTTGGAAAAACTATATCCAGTATGTCTAGTCAAGATTCGGGCCCCAAAATCCCTGTGACCGGCCAAATAATAATAATAATAAATATCAGACGAGCTTGACTATGTTCTGCGTGCCCACTAATACTGATAATAGTTCACAAATTTTAATTAGAGGGCTGGGGTCTCCTCCTTTCTCACTCCTCTGTAACCAAGGAGAGTTTAGGATACCCCATAAAATATCCAAACAATGGCTAATTAATGGGTGGGTAAGGAAGGGTTTCATGGTAGAAATTGAGCATCAAACTCAAACTGTCTTTAATCACCACAGATCCGTCAGCCCTCTGATCGAAATACGTAATGAAATAGAAACCAATGGTTAGTAGTATAAGCTGCTATTAAAACTGAAAATACAAAAGTAAATGTTTTTAACATAAATCTCAAAAAGTTTATCCGTGAATTAATTGACTTAGTACTATTTTTAGTACGTACAATATGAAAAAGAGTCCGTGACATGCCCCCCTTCTCCTTCACCAAATTTACCAACCACAACACTATTGTGGACTTCTGTGCTGGGGTCCGGGGTTCAATCCTAGGTCCCGGCACATATTTATCTGATTACCAAACCCTTCCTTCACCTCTGACAAGACATCTTGTGAATGTGGGGAATGCCAGGCCTCCACCGTGGTTCAGATCCCACGTTAAACTGCAGGTCCTCCATTTCATCTCACAATCACCCTACCATTACACATTAGCGTAAGTGCGTATAACCCGAACGGGTAGTAAGACGTGGTGCTAATAATAATAATAATAATAATAATAATAATAATACACCACTGTGCTAAGAGGATTTTTTCCACCTCTTCTTACAACCTGTGAGAGATATACTTTTTTTTTAGCACTGCGTATTACTACCCTTTCGGGTTATATGCCTATGTGACAAGCATTAGGAAGGTTGAATAGAATAGATACACCCGCATTTGCGTAGAGTTAAAGTGGAACACCATTCAGGAAAAACCAACCTCAATACACACGACCGGGATCGAACCTCGATCTTCCCTTCTTCGGGAGTCTATTATATTGAGATATTAGCGCTTTAGCCCACGTGGCCCCCAAAGTATATATGTTTTCATCGTGTGAACAGGATGAAGTTACAGAATGTAAGATTTAGAGGAATAGTACGCGCAATTACTTATGAAAAGAGTAAAAATTAGAGAAAAATAAAATGACAGAAAGAAAAAGAAAATGATAAAAGGAAAAATAAAATAAGAAAGAGAAAAGAAAATGTTTGTAAAAAAAAAAGAGAAAAAGAAGTATATTTTTTAGCACCGCATCTTACCACCCGTCCGAGCTTTATGCTTCTGTAGGATACTAATTAAACTTATAGTTTTAGGGATTAGGAAGTTTATATTTAGAGAAAATGTACCCGCATTTGTGTGGAGGGATAGTGGAAAACTATTTTGAAAAAACCACCCTCAGTACACTCAACCGGGATCGAACCCCTATTTCCCCGTCTTCGGGAGTCTAGTCTAACAAGGGAGTGGTGCCTTAGACCATGCGGCCACCGAAGCGGGTAGAAAGAATAAATAGTAATACGATAGAGAGATAGGTAGATAGGTAGGAAAGAGACAGGAGATATAGAGCAGAGAGATAGGAGAGAGACAGGAGATATAGAAGAAATTGAGAGGAGATTGAAAGGACAGAGATAGGAGATTGAGAGTAAAGAGCGAGAAGGGGACTATTTAATAAAAACTTCCCTCTGTACACACGACCGGTATACGAGTTCCAACCTCCTCCCCATTACCGGAAAACCAGACTCAATAAATAAGTGTTGCTATTAGTCCCAACCGGTTCGAGTCGATTAGTATATTATGAAGCATTATGAAGCTATGGAGAGAGAAAGAGAATGGAAGGACGATGAGATGGAAAGAGGATGGAAAAACCATATGGCGGATAATTAACACCCAATTTAGTTGGACAGGATTTGAACTCCTTGATCTCAAGAATCAGAAACAGAATGAAACCGTGACTCTATAAACATTGATTCAACAAGTTATAGCTGAAGAAGTTGTAGTGTGGACTTTTAATTAAGTATTTTTAAAGTGTTTGGAGTTGGACATACATGTTGACAATACTTTAATCGGATAATGAAAAGCTCTTATCGACAATCAAAATAGTAGTTGTTGTTTCAAAGATACTGTTTGTGATAGAATGAAGGTCCGATTGTTTGTGTTTTTCCTCCACGTCTTACTACCCCTCCGGGCTGTACGCATTTAATTTGATTAAGAAACTGCTGATAACGGGGAGATAAGGGCTTACGTCTCGGTTGGGGCTACCAACGCTGTTTTTTTTCTTAAATGGTATTCCACCCTCCTTCAACACGAATGCGTGTATTATTATTATTATTATTATTATTATTATTATTATTACTAGCACCACGTCTTACTACCCGTTCAGGTTATACGCAACGAATGCGTGTAGATTAATGCTTCCTTTCTCATCCCTACCTAATTATAGTAATTATCATGTATATGTATAATCTGAACAGGTAGTAAGACGAGGTAATGAAAAGTGAATCTGACACCTCCTTCCCCTCCCCCTCCCCCTCTGTATACTCGTCTGAGACTCGAACCCAGAAATACCCGTCACTGGAAAACAAACCTAGATGAGACAAAAACCAGAGTCAAATACCAAATGGTACTGATCAGTCAAATTGTTCGTTAAGCATCTCTCAGTTTGCAAACAAAAAACAAATTAATTCAAATAAGAAACTAGATTATTTTTATCTCAAGTTCTTATAAACCTTATTTTTCAGAAATTTGCGTGTGCCATTCTTTACTTAATGAAAGGGTTAACAAATGAGGTATTCTGTTTATTCGTTTTAAAAATCTTTCTTGACATCGTCTCTTTGGATTTTTGCAGAATGTACTTTTTGTGCGTCTTACTACCCATTCAGATTATTCACGTATTCACACTAATGAGATATTATACTAATATAAAGCCACACGGCTGACTCACTCACCGACATTAATGTTTATTCACTTCCAGATGAGCTAGAAACTTGAAATTTGGCAAACTTATATAGCTTCTAGACTGTAATCGACGGGAAAATGCCAAAAAGGTTAAAAACAATTTAACTCCCCCCCAAAAATGGTGTAGCAACTTTAAAGTCAGTGCGGACCTTTCTTTGGAGGTCTCTTGTGGCTAAACAGTGAGACCTATCAAAAAATGACTCTGGAATTACATTAGTTTACATCCACTTACAAAACGAGTGTATATATATAAGTACAGTATTTAAGTAAGAGGGAAGATACCTTAATTCGCGTGGATTTTTTTTTTAAACACATATACACTCGGCTGGAATTAAAACCTTGACTTCCCCACCACCATCAAACTGGACAAGATGAGACTAACGCCTTTGTTTGTGAACGTAGTGAGCCTATTAACGCCGTTTTTAGTCGATTGCCTGTTAGATAACCATTTTAGAAAGTTCATAAAGCTACTAGATCCATTTCTATGCATCTACACACCCTCTCACATTTTGAGAGCTACTTTTATATGACAGTTGGATGATATCCATCGTGAATTGTTTTTCAATGTTGGTTACTTTACTAGTGTTATTTTTACCACGTCTCGCAGCCTGTTCGAGCTTTACGCAACTACGCATCTATAGACTAATTACTCTACTGTGTTAAGGATTATGAAGTTTGAAATTTAGAGGTGAGTGTGCCCGAATTCACTTGGAGGGAGACTTGAAAACCATTCAAGGATAAACACCCTCAGTTCAGTACACCAGATGGGATTCAAACCCCAATCTCTCAGCCATTGCAAGTCCATCCATTGCGAGAGTAACACCTTAGACCATGAAGCCACCGAAGTTGGTAACATTCATATTAATTACTTTAGGACCAATATTGTAGGGATGGCATCCATATGATTTATTATTATTATTATTATTATTATTATTATTATTATTATTATTATTATTATTAGCACCTCGTCTTACTACCCGTCCGGGTTATACGCACTTACGCCAATGTGTAATGGTAGGGTGGTTGTGAGATGAAATGGAGGACCTAGAGTTTAACGTGGAATCTGAACCACGGTGGAGATCTAGCATTCCCCACCTTCACAAGTTGTGATTAATTCACGTCTTGTCAGAGGTGTAGGAAGGGTTTGGCAATCAGATAAATCAGTACCGGGACCGAGGATTGAACCCCGGACCTCAAGCACAGAAGTCTGACACCTTACCCCTAGGCCACCAGGTCACCTACTTCATATTAATTACTTTAGGACTAATATTGTAGGGATAAGAGGCGTAAAACTTAGAGGAAATATGCCCCAATTTGCGTAAAGGAAGACTAGAAAACAATTTATAAAAGCGCACCCTCAGTAAACCCGACTGGGACTCAAACCCCGATCTCCCTAATATCGGCGATCTAGCCTCTTGTAAGGATGACACCTTAAGCCATGCGATCACTGAAGCAATAATATTTATCACTGTTGATATCATTTATAAGGTTAATTACTACACGTAAAAGATAGAGCAAGCATTTTGTACATAATGTCTGTTCAGCGTAGTAATTGTTTTCTAAAAGGCCTTTTTCCCTACCAGAAATATATTATATAGTAGGATATTGGTAGGAAAAAAGACCTTTCGGAGAGTTAATTCCTACCGTGAATGGAGTATATGTCTCCCTCATCCACAGTTTAATTTGTACTCATTCATATTACGATTACATGGATAGCACCATATTCATGGTGATGCCCCATTCGATTGTTCAATACATATTTGAAACCCAAACGTTAGATTCCTTCAGACATTTTCAAATTAATATTGCGCAAGAAGTAACTGTATGTTTCCCACGTCTTTAATACACCTATAAACCGGCCGGCCCGTGGTGTAGTGAGCCTAGGGATACAGGGTTAGATTCCCGACTGGAAAACTAGCCCAACGGTCGTCAGGGTTTGCTTAGTTGGGCCCAAGCTAGGTTTAACTATGGATTCACACGTTCGCCGAAAAATTAGCACAGAACATTTAGGTGGTCACGTGACTCCCTCTAAACCATTCACAGGATTTCAGCTTAATCGGTACAAGCTGTTCTGCTGAAGTTCAACTATTCTCTACTTTGTCCGCTCTGCTCGAGATGTTAAGCATAGGAGAACCAATCAAATCTCAGAACCAACCATCTCAAATTAGTGCGTATGCGTGGCTGTCAACGCATGCGCTGTACAGCCAGAAGTAAGCAGACAGCTTCGTTGGTTGGTTGTTGTGAGGAGATTTGAAATAACTCGTTAATGTAAAACGTATGTATCGATGTATTGGATTGTGTTAAGATACAGCGTTATAATTTGTAAGCAACCATCGGGACAATGAACTAAAATATATTTTTATCCACTAGAAAATAAAATGTGTTGATAATCAGCTGTTTTAAAGAGTTGCGATGCATCATGGGTCAACTTAAAGTGTATGAATTACTGCGCAGATTCTGCTTTCTAATTCTCGGTGATTGTTTGAATCAAGCTTAAGTGTTTTCACTGGTTCCACACCCTCATACTCACAATCATCATCCCCTCATCTAATCGGGACATGGAAAGAGCCCCCATGGAAAGGATGTACGATTAGTACATTTGGGCGTCCCCTGGACAACAGTACGTCAGTATTGGCTAATTTTCCACAAAATGATACGAGGGATATTGCCCAGACGAGAAATATTATTATTATTATTAGTACACCTATTAGTACCCTAGTGAGTCGAGAATTTGGAAGAAAGAATTTATAGAAGGCGTTCTCACCTTCACATGATTAGTGGGGAACCATTTATGGAAACGAAACACCATTAAGAAACCCACCTGGAATTTAAACTTCAGCCTCCCCACCACTGACAAGAAAAAAGTCTAGACGAGATGACCCGCTTTGGTGGCCGAATGGTCTAAAGCGCTACTCACAGAAGACTAGACTGCCGATGACGGGGAGATCAAAGTTGGAATTTTGGTCGGGTGTACCGTACCAAAATGGTTTTCCCCTCTCACTCCACGCAAATTCGGGTACACTTCCTCTAAGTGAAACCTTACTAATTCTTAAAACCATTAACGTATTAGTACGAACGGGTTATTAAGAGGCAGTGCAAAAAAGAAAGAAAAACTAGATGAGACTCACGTCTTTGCCCACGTGCCCACTGGTATTAGTCAATAAGTAGTATTCACAGAATGTATTGACACACACTATAATAACTACGAAATTAAAGTTTGCTTTAATAACTTTACGGGCTCATTTCATACTTTTTTATATGCAGCCTGTCATTTTGAATAAGTGGGCTATATCACAATTCTATAGGACCTTGATTCGATTACCGGTGATGCTGACGAAGATATTTACTATTTGTATAATGGTTTCGCACTGTTTCGAGTTAGCAAATATTTAGGCGCGAGAGCTGCGTGTGCAGTATTAGGAGTACTGTCCAAGGTTAAAATTAGTTTGTATATGGTGTTCTAATGTTATCCGTGTGTTTAGAAAGTGCACATTAAAAAACAGCAGTGAAAATAAAAGCACTTTATATGAGTGGGAACATTATTAGCTTTTCCATCTGGGGGAAGCTATTTTTATAACATGGTTTATATTATAGCCACTGACAGTTAATTTATGGTGTAGGCCTATTTTTATTTAAATTTGTTTTTGCCATTGGATTTTTTTTTTTAAACTTGATAGAAAAGATATCTTGGACAGACAGGGTTACAAATGAACGGGTTTTCAACCGAGTGAATGAAAAAAAGAAAGAAAAATGGAACTTGATTGAAATGAGAAGAATAATCTTCGACATATATTATTTATAAACAATGCGTTCTTTATGGTCAACATCTTGGAAGGAAGGATGGGGAAAGGACGGCCCGAGATTATGGATATTGGTGAAAGGAGATATAAGGAAATTATGAGAATGAATAAGGGTAGAGGAGAATGGAAGAGAAGAGTAAGTACCAATCGATTGAGAGCCGAAGAAGCAATTTTCATATACCTAAGATAGTTTTCCTTATAAAAGTGTTGTTTTTTTCGACACTAACTCATGGTTATCAGCGTCTGGGAACTCTTGAAATACACTTTAAACTACAAAAAATATGTATGGTAGTATTTTTAGTTTTTAGACATAGGTTTACCCTGAGATAAGCATCGGTGCCCAGATGATCTAACTCTCGCATCGCTTTCACAATATACTGGACTACGTAGCCCCCATGGCTTCTTTGGTGCTGACTGACAGCTCACAGCTCACAGCTCACAGCTGACGGCTTTGAAAAGATAACAGACCAAATTATGTATCCCTACGCCGAGCCATATGATCTGCAAAAACATGTTTAGCAGCTGTCACTTCTGACAGTCAAAATTTAGGAATATACATAAATGTTTACTGACAGAAGTCAGCTGTGAGCTGTCAGTCAGCACCAAAGAAGCCATGGGGCTACTGTACTGATGATGGGAAGATCAGAGTTAGAATCCCAGTCGGGTTTACTGAGGGTAATTTTTCATAACAAGCTTTCCAATACCCTTCCAAAAATATGCAGGAAGCAGCTAATCTTTTAATCTTCTATTTTTTTTATATTACCGCGTCTTATTACCCGTTCAGGCTATACGCATATTTATTAATTGTTAATTGGGATGAGGAATGTTGAATGTTTAGAAAGTATACCTACATTTATTTAGAGGGAGAGCTGACACCAATTTTAGGAAAAAAAAACTACCCTCAGTACACCCAACCGGGATTTGAACCTCAATCTTCCTGTCATTTGCAGTCCAGTCTATTATGAGAATGGTGCCTTACGTGGCTTCCGAAGCGAGTATCTTTCAGAATAAATAAAGGGTACAGTAGATGATGCTAAGTCACGCAAAAAACTAAATATCCTATTCAAGTTTTTGCCAAACTCACAAATCGCTTAGTTGCAACCTTTGCGGCCATGACCTACCCAACGTACCTCTTATAGCTCTTCATAAAAAACAAAAACAAAAAACCGATATCCTATAAAGTACAAACAATCGCTATAAATTTTAATAAAACCTTAGTGATAAGCTATTAAAAAGCCGTGGCTGGGAGAAAAAAGCAGTGTCGTGTCGTGGAGGGCTGCCAGGGTAATCAATGTGTGTTTTTTTATTAAGCATCGTGTCTTACTACCCGTTCGGGTTATACGCTTATGTATTAATTACGTGAATGGGTTAGGAATTGGCAAGGTTGAATTTGGAGGAAGTGAACCCACATTTGAGTGGAGGGAGAGTGGAAAAATTATTTAGGAATAAACCACCCCCAGTTCACCCGACCGAGATTCAAACCTCTATCTCCCCGTCCTTGTCAATCTATCTCAACTTGCGCGTTAGCTAAATACGCCACTGAGGCGGGTTGTAACCAAAGTTAATATAAACAGATCGTAGAATAGCCGGATTAAAAAACCATGTACATACCTCGTTTAGCCCAGGTTCAAAAACTACCCTTTTCACATTTCGTTCACGTATTGTACAACCCTTGATTCATGTACTTTAATGTTGTTTTTTAAAGTTGATGATAAAACCACAATTTTTTATTGAGTGTGGGGAATACCAGGCCTCCACCGTGGTTCGGATCCCACGTTAAACTGTAGGTCCTTCATTTCATCTCACAATCACCCTACCATTACAACATTAGCGTAAGTGCGTATAACCCGAACGGGTAGTAAGACGACGTGCTAATAATAATAATAATAATAATAATAATAATAATAATCTTTATCGAAGTATTGACAAAGTTATTTGTATACGAATGTCGCTTTAAGTTTGTATTCCCTCCTTCCCCTTGTAGCCTGACCTCTACCCCTTCCAATCTTATTTCATGGCACTGAAATTTTTTACTGAAGAAGTCATTCGTCATTAAATTTCAATTCCCTTCTAATGAAAAAACCTTTTATTTGATCATGCTTGGAATATTTACCAACCTAACAACAACAAAAAATATCATTTTAATTTAACCCCCAAATGACCGTGAACCTACTATACAAAGACGTGAACAAATATATCATTAAATACAATGAACAATTTTACTGACGTCACAAATTATATATCCTTGAAATGTCAAAAGAACAAAAAAAAAAGAAAAATCTTTTGAATTCCATTACGGAGATAATGTTTTATACAATTGTACAGTTTGGAGTATAACAATATTATCTATGCTTTTACTATTCAATTAATAGTGTTTATCCAGTTAAGTTTATGATTGAAAATAATGATCCAC
Source organism: Timema monikensis (assembly GCA_902151445.1). Classification (NCBI taxonomy): domain Eukaryota; kingdom Metazoa; phylum Arthropoda; class Insecta; order Phasmatodea; family Timematidae; genus Timema; species Timema monikensis. The sequence goes on from CABFVZ010000626.1 coordinate 347,181, forward strand.
CCATAAATTTATTTGCCAGGGGAAGGGTGATTATTTAATGAGTATAAATTAACATATTATTCTGTTATTTTTTCCGAGTGAAACTTTAAGATCACTTTTTATGTGTCAATAAATAGTATGTACTTTGAATATCAATATCTAGTCGTTAAATTTATCATACGTATGCTAGATCTTTTCAGTGATCTATATAATGGTTCTACTAAGTGGTGCCCAAGGCCCCCACTCAAAAAAAAACATAGGTCATGAAGAGACCCTTAAGATCATCAGAAAACCCCCTACCCTCCAAATTCCTATGGGGATTATATTGTCCTCTCTTGACTATTTTTTGAGCATTCAACGCTTCAAGAATCTATCTAAAAGAGGTTTATTTAATGTTCTTTCTCCTTACACCCCTTTTTTTTTATAATTCCCTTTGAATTTTTCCTCTAACCTCTTACACCCCACCCACAATTTTTACAAGTGTTACGAACTCAACACTTTGAAACTGAAATGTTTTCTTTAGCGCCGCGTCTTACTACCCGTTCGGGCTATACGCATATGTACTGATTACGCTAATGTGCTAGGAATATTAAAAGGTTGAATTTAGAGGTATACTCTAATTTGCGTGGTGGGAGAGTGGAAAACCATTTAGTAATAAAGACATACCCAGTACACTCGTATGGATTTAGAATTCTGAAATCCCTCCCTTTCACCGGAAGTCCAGTATTTTGTGAGTGTGATGCTTCAAATCATTCGAACAACGAAGTGAGTTATAGTTTCTTTTAAATTAAATTTGGTATTGGATGGTTTTAGGAGGAACCTCCCAATATTAAAATCTCCTAGCTCGTTCAAAAACAAGATAATTACGGAAATATTTGCTCTAAAAAGGGATGAAAATACTGTTGAGTGGAGAAGGTTACCTAATGATAAGTTACATACCCTGAACTCAGCACAATATATTGTTAAGTTAATCAAATCTTGCAGATTACAGTGGGCAGGATATGTAGTACGAATAGGAGATTCTATAACCATATTCACGGTATTGACTGGTTAAACCCGATGGAGCGAGACCACTGGGAAAACCTAAATGCATATGGGTCAATGGGAGGATAAAATTATAATGGACCTGAAATAGATAATGTGTAATGTGGGGAGAATGAATAGAACTAGTTCAAGTTAGAGATAGGTGGCGTACTTTTGTAAGTGTGGCAATGAACTTTCAAGTTTATAATGCCATATAATTGAGGTAAGCTTGAAATAAGTAATTTATATCTGGGACTTTACTGTTTCAATACGTAACCACAATTATAATCGTAGAGAATAATCATGGAAAACTTCTAACTCATTAAGTTACAAGACCTTGCAAAATTGTAGATTGTAAGATGCAACACACCTTTTATTAACCGCAGTGGGGAATACAATTAATTATGCTTATATTTCTTGTGCATCCCGTCTTAATTTACCTCAGAAATACCCACAGGGTAGGGTTTAGAGAAAAATATATCCGCCTTTGCGTGAAAGAAGAACATAAAATCAAGTTGGAAAAGCTAACCTCAATACATTAGACCGGGAATTAAACCACGACCTCCACGTCATCAACAAAACCAGACTAGATGAAACAGACGCCTTTTTTTTTTTATTGTGGACGCCCACCCGTAAGTTTGAAGCTTTAATTAATATGAATTGCAGTACGGAGCAAATTTAAGCATATTAGTTTTGTCTTAGAAAAAAAAAACTACAAGATATTAAAGTACCTAACGAAAACATGAATTCAAGTCTAATCAACTCTCTTGATTAGTGACGGTAATTACTATTGAAAGGGGTCAGGACATCACGTGACTTTATTCTGTTCATACCGAGGTCGCCTCGACCAATCAACGAAAACATGTGACTGTCTTCTCCGTTTATTTCCCTCCACAATTAGAAATAAGGCACCAACTTCGCCACAGCAAACTTTAAAACAATCACAAGCGACTTTTACTCGGTTAATTCTCCAGTAATTCTTTTTTTTTTTTTAAAGATTCAACGTGTAATTTAATTCCCAAGGGGTGGTTCAATCGCACAATTCATAAAAATTACTTCGCCCCAAGATGGCACTATCGACCAAAACAATTAAACCTTTCCTGGATAGCTCAGTGGTAAGAGCATTGGCGTACTAAGCCGAAGGTCCCGTGTCCAGGTGTCATTTTTCAATTTTCAGAATATGATATCTAAGAGGTGCTAGCCTCACTAAAATGCATAAATGATAGTTTCAGCTATCTGATTCATTAATATATGCAATCCCGTGCAATTATAATATAATTGTCAATTGGCTTAAATACATTGCCAACTACTGAGTCGCAGGTGGCTGCGTTGTCTGATGGTTGTGATCTTATATAATCACATGTTTATAAGCTGACGACTTCCGCACGTCCATCATAGACTCTGCCTTAAAATATGAGTGAATAATGACCATAGAAACGGGACGAATCCTGGATAGCTTAGTGGTAAGAGCATTGGCGTGCTAAGCCAAAGGTCCCGGGTTCGATTCCAATGTCCAGGTGTCATTTTTCAATTTTCACAATATGATATCTTTCCGATAAAGTTGGCTGAAAGTATAATGTGGTGGACTCTCTAAGAGGATGTGTCTTAAGGTGGGAGTGTCGGTAGGATGAGAAAATTGCAGTATTTTTTGCAGTTTTGGAGTCCTCCATTTCATCTCAAAATCACCCTACCACTACACATTAGCGTAAGTGCGTATAGCCCGAACGGGTAGTAAGACGCGGTGCTAATAATAATAATACAATATCTTGTTTTCATTTATTGCACGAAAGTTTTACCAAAAGGTTTATCTTACAATGTTTAAACAATGCGGTAGTGATTTTACCCTTTTTTTTAGTTAAATACTCATTGAGATATTTTAAAATTTATTTACTATAAATATATAGTTAAATCTACTTAATATTGTTTGAAGAGTATTAATATGAATAAATAGTTTTAATTGTGTTTTTTTATTTTTTAAATCTTAAAAACTTATAACTTTGAGGTTAAATCTCCTTATTTAGAAAAACAATTATTTGGCTATTAATAATAAATATGCAATAAGTTAATTCGTTTAAAACAAGTACGCTTCTAGCAAACAGGGTTATTTATTTTTACAACTCAAAAGTTGTACAGTAAACATAGGCTATATATATTATGTATGAATTGTTCGACCTGTTCTCCTACAAGGTCAAGATATTGTAAATAATGGTTTATGCTAACAAAATATTGTACAATACTATAAATTGGTCCTTATGTACAGGATGTATTGGACGTGCAGTTTTGAAAGAGTGGGATTTGTAGCTCTCTCACATAATATTCTCTCTCTTTCCTGCTCCATCTAAATACCATCTATTTTAACAAGCTCATACACCAATGTACGAAATAGAAAAAAGGAGGAAATAAAATGAATATTTCACCCCGTGAGGGCTCTTATTTATCTACTGAAATTTCCCCTCTTCCACTGAAAAATATAAACACTCACCCTACCTTTTTTTTTTAGCACTATTGATTTAGATTTCAAAATAAGAATTTTATTGTGATTTTTTCTAGATACATATATGAAAGAAACAGGGGAAAAGGAGGGGATTAAAGGGGGGTAACATTATACATATTTTTCAAGACAACTTATATAACTCAGACCTCATAAGGACCACAGCAAGTACATTTTTTATCTTATTTTTAAATATGACAAATACCTCTTTTAACAATAATCTAAAGCGCACCTCAAAGATCTCATGATTGTCTAACAGATGGCAGCACTAGCTCAATCTGAGATAAAATATAATTCCCCTATTTCCCTTGTACCCTCACTTCATACGCTTACACTAATATTTTTTTAATCTACATCATGGCAGGATGACTACTACTGGCCATTTTTCAGTCTGAGTTATATACGATTTAAAAAATATAGTTTAAAAAAAGTTTGAGACAGCAAATAATTTTTAGGACAATATATTACTATTTTTTTGAATTAATTAAGAAATATTTGTTATCCAATGTTACATTGTTAAGGACGTTGTCTACTTGTGACGTCATGGCCGGTCAAAATAGGATTTCCCATGTTTATAATTTTCGTTTTACTCAGAGCGTTTTAAAGATATAACGTTAAAACAAAAACTACAAATTCTTAAATAATTCTAAAAATAGTCCTACAATGCCACACAATTATTATTTTTTTCTCTAAGTAGTTATTTTGTAAACGTACTTTTTATAAATCCTCTACAAATTAGGATATTTGTCTTAGTCACGAAAATATCCTGTGGGAGTCTTCCTGCCAAGATGTAGATTAAAAAATTTTTTATTAGCATATATCTATCTAGAACAGGAAACACCAAAAAAAGGTAAAATTAAAAAGCAAGTAAATGTTTTCAAGGCGCAAATATCAAAGTGAGTATGTAAACTCGTCAGAGGAAGAGGTTTATCTGCACCTAGATAAGAGCCGTCTTAGGGTGAACTTTTAGTTTTCTTCCCTCTTTTTCTATTTTGTACATCGACGTCTTTAGTGTGAGAGTGCGTATAGTGTTTAGGTGCGTCAAGTTAAGATGTAATCCGCTTCGTAAAATAGATTCGAGATCTCCAAGTAGGCAACGTCGTTAAAACTCACGAAATAAAACCCGAATACATTCACATGGGAAATATTATCTTGACTTGCCTTCCAGCTGCAAAGTCGAAGGTAGGAAAAGTCGTTAAGCCCTTCGAACTGATGTCAAAGCCACGTGGCTATCAAGCTGTAGCTAGGTTCTTCATTCGATTCTATATTTACATGACGATACATTTCGACATCTCCCAAAGTGTCAACGAGTCGAACTCCAAGCTTTTGACACCAATAAGGAACAAGTCTTGTGGTATTTGTTTTCAAATATGAGAGAGGGCCAACTTACTTTTTAAAAGATAAAACGCTTCAAGCGTTGGATAGATTGCACAAGTTTTTTTTTATTGCGGATAATAAAAGCTCAGCGGTAATACTACGATAGCTTCTAAACAATTTTCTTAGAAAGAACTTAAAAAAAAAGCATTTTCTGCGGTAACATTAATAACATCCGCTTCAGTGGTTGAATGGTCTAAGGCAGGCATGTCAATATGGCGGCCCATGGGCCGCATGTGACCCGATATATAATTCTTTGCGGCCCGCGGACTTTTAGACGATTAAACATACAATGCGGTCCAATTAATATTTTTTATAAACGTTGTAAAACTACACCATTCAGAATTATGACATTTGGAAATAGAGAATTATTTAGCTAAAGTTAACAGTTTAAGTTGGTGCATCATTTTTTTACTCTTTAGTCACCAAATATTTATTTTTAAAAATATGTTAAATTGGTTCACCAAATATGTGTGATGTCTTGCAGTATATATATGAACAGTTGGTTTTAGTACCACGTATTACTACCCGTTCGGATTATACACTTATGTACAAATAACGCTTATAGTTTTAGGATGAGGAAGTTTATATTTATACCAAGTGTATCCGCATTTGGGTCGAGGGAGAGTGGAAAATCATTTAAAGAATAAACCTCATCACGCCTGACAGATTCGAACCTTGATTTCCCCATCACCATATTGTGAGAGTGAGGCCCTTTAAACCATGTGGTCACCAAAGTGGACTATGTGCACAGTTTTTTTGTTATCTTTTAAAACAGACACAAACATCCAAGAGATCACGTCTTACGGGCATTCACTTGTCGTGAGTTTTGAAAATTTTACATCCATTACTGTTTCCAGCCTGTGGCCTGGGTCGGTTTTTTATTCAACCCATATATTTTCCACTACTGGCTGGCTAGTCCTGTCATGGCTTCATATGTCCTATACTCTAACTTAAGACTAGGACAGGCACAGCATCCAGTCCCCGGCCGTTAATTTATTATTGGGAAAGTGTAAACCTAAAAAATTTGAAAATGACCTCAAAATAATATATTATAAGGTCTAACGCACCATTGATACAAAAAAAAAAAAGTTTCATATTTCTAGGGGAGAGGGTGGGGAAAAGAGGGCAGGTCCTAAAGTTTTAAAATCTTAATTTTCTTTCTTATAAAAAAAAATTTTTGGATTGAATTATTTGTGGCCAAAATTATGATGATATTAAATTCTAAGAAATGCGGCCCCTTTGATATTTTCAATTTTTCAACGTGGGACTTTTTGGTCAAACGAGTATGACCTGCTTGGTCTAAGGCTGTACTTCAGTCTTACCACCCTCTCAAGACTATTCGCGATTATTTACACCAATAGAGAAGGGATGAAGAATTAGATTTTAAAGAAAATTAACCCCCATTTGAACAAAAGATAAGGGTAAACTAATGAAGAGAAAGCTTTCATTACACCCATCCGGAACTCAAAATCTCTTTCAATCGACACCGAAAAACCTCATAGACGAGATTTACGTTGAATACCAACAGATGAGTTAAGAAATAAAATATGTTGAAACTTTGATGAAAACAAGACCATTTCATAAAATAAATGTTTTTATTTTAACATTGAACTATTTTCAAAACATTACCTTGTACATGATTGTAGCTTTTGCAACAGTTGCAACACTATTTTGTAATAGCCTTTTTTTTTTTAAGCACCGCGTGTCACTATCCGTTCGAGATATACGCTTATACACTAATTACGCTAATGGTTTAAATGATTAAGAAGGTAATATTTAGAGAAGTGGACCCACATTTATTTGGAGAGAGAAAGTGAAAAACAATTTGAGGAAAACCACCCTCAGTACACACAACCAAGATTCGATCCTCGATCTCTCAGTCATCGGCAGTCTAGTCGACTGTGAAAGTAGCGCGTTAAACCATGCGGCAACCAAAATGCATATATTTTTTATTTACGACACGAGTTTTCGTACTGAATCCACGCTACGTTTCTTACTACCAGTTTGCGGAATATCTTTCCACATATTTACGAGATAGGTTCTTTGAACCATTTGACCAAAGAGGAAGGACGTCCAATAATCTGCTGTACAATCCTGACCATCTACATCAAATTACACCCCCACCCCCAACCCCCTTTTCCCTTCAAGTTATGGGTTTCCATATTTGTTCTACCTAAATGATGATGAACCGTTTTTCCCCTGACTTTGCTTACGCGTCGTTTTCACCTCAAGATCTAAAGGTAAATAAACATGTGTTGAAATACTTAATGAAACACAAGAATGTAGCTACAATTGCATATTTCAAGGTCACTACCAGAACTCCCAGGTGTACCTCATGGTAATGATATTTTCCAAGAAATTGTCAAGTTAAGTGTACTGTACTTGAGGTTGAGGACACTCGGGGATGATGTAATCATGACAGTTGAAACAAAAAGAAATAGCAATCATCAGACTAACAAGAATGGTCGAGGCTAAAGAATAGTCGAGGCTAGGGTATTCATTTCTAGAAGGTCTCTAGGTCACAGACAGTTAAGGTGGATTGTATAATGGAATTCACAACGGATTAAGGTAGGTTTGAAGTAGACGCAATGATGGTGTGTGTTGGAACTCACCGTGCGTTAAGGTGGGCTCTAAACAGGTGCAAGTTAAGGTGGTCTGTAAACGGGTGCAAGCTAAGATGGGCTGTAAACTGGACCAAACTAATGTGGGCTGTAAACAGGTGCAAATTAAGGTGGGCTGTAAACAGATTCAAGTTAAGGTGGGTTAAGAATCCTCGTAGGCTAGGTTTGGTTGAAGGTCATCGCTAGTTAAGGTGGGTTGTAAACATTTTCAAGTTAAGGTGTGTTAAGAATACTCGTAGGTTAGGGTGAGTTGGAAGTTGCCAAGAGTTAAGTTGGGCTGTACACAGGTTCGAGTTAAGTTGGGTTAAGAATCCTCGTAGATTAGGGCGAGTTGAAAGTCACCGCGAGTTAAGGTGGGCTGTAAAAAGCCGCGAGTTGAGGTAGTTGGAATTCCTGTGAGCTGTAGTAGGCTGTAAGTCACCGTAGACCAGTCAGCACTTAGCATCGCCTGTAAGCGCGATGTACGAATAAGACGGGTTGTGTACCGAAACTCATCGACTTGTTATAAATCTGTTTTTCTTTAATCGATAGACAAGTACATTTTCTACATTCATAGCTCAAAATAATCTTGATATTTTTTATCACCTTGTCTTCCTACCTGTTCAGTTTATACGCAAAGGCCCATATGATAAATTATTCTAGTGGGGTAGGGATGATGAATGAAGCACTTAAGACGTAGTATACCCCCATTTGCGTGGAAGGAGGGTGGTAAACCACTTAGGAAATACTACCCTCAGTAGAAATGACTGGGATTCAAACCCCGATATATTCATCAATAGCAGTCCAGTCTAATACGAAAGTGACGACTTAGACCAGGCATGTCAAACTTGCGGCAAGATCAAAGATTTTGTGCGGAACAGCGCAGATACTTTTCATGAACCAACACACAATGCAGCCTTATTTTTCTTTTCATAATTACCTGCATCGGTAGCGCAGTTAGCTAACGTGCTAGTTACATGTTGAGCTAGACTGCTGAGGATGGGGAGATAGAGGTTCGAATCTAAGTCGGGTGAATTGGGGATGGCTTTTCCTAAATGATTTTCCACTCTCCCTCCACACAAGTGCGGGATCATTTCCTCTATATTCAACTTTCCCAATTCTTAACCCATTATTGTAATTATTACTTAATTGTATAACCCAAACGGGTAATAAGACGTGGTGCTAAGTAGTATTACTAATGTGCACGACCCCTCACCCCACCCCTTTATATCCAAAACTGCTTATATGTAACACTTTCAGAGCGTTTATATCGAAAACGGGCTATATTTGTGACGCGTTGTTATTGCGAGCAGTTGACGTGAGGTGTGAGGAATTCGTAAACATCCTTGTTTGAAGTCACGTAGCCCCTCAAAAAAATTTTTTTAGTAACTCGACACCTTAGTCGCACCTTTTGATTATTAATGTGTGCTAATTGATTATTAATGTGTGCTAATTGATTATTAATGTGTGCTAATTGATTAGTGATTATTAATGTGTGATAATTGATTATTAATGTGTGCTGTGGAGGGACAAGCAACATCCCTGGCGAGAACTAACTACATCCCTTCATATCAAAAAACGGTCTATATTTAAAAAAAAGTTCCTTCCCCCCTATGATTGGTAATTGGTGATCGATGATCGATCGGCGCACGGGGGAGTGAATGAAACACGGATATTACAAAAATATATATGCTAATTGGTGATTAATTATCAGGAAGCCCTCCCACCTACAGCGCCTGCAACATATTTGGCGGGGGAGGGACAAGCAACAACCCTGGCGAGAACTAACTACATCCCTTCATATCAAAAAAGGTCTATATTTAAAAAAAAAGTTTTTCCCCCCTATGATTGGTAATTGGTGATCGATGATTGATCGGCGCACGTGGGAGTGAATAAAACACGGATATTACAAAAATATATATGCTAATTGGTGATTAATTATCAGGAAGCCCTCCCACCTTCAGCACCTGCAACATCTTTGGCGGGGGACCATAGACTCTAGAGCAGCAGCCGTGGCTGGGGACTATAGAATATGTTATCTTACAATCTCCATT
>CABFVZ010000627.1:0-76388 GCA_902151445.1 Timema monikensis
ACCTCTGTTGTAATAGCTAGCTTGCATACTACTATGCTCTCCATGTTTCCTGATGACTGTAGGATACTTGGCACCTCTGTTGTAATAGTTAGCTTGCATACTACTATGCTCTCCACGTTTCCTGATGACTGTAGGATACTTGGCACCTCTGTTGTAATAGCTAGCTTGCATACTACTATGCTCTCCACGTTTCCTGATGACTGTAGGATACTTGGCACCTCTGTTGTAATAGCTAGCTTGCATACTACTATGCTCTCCACGTTTCCTGATGACTGTAGGATAGTTAACTACTTGTGGATTTAAGTGTGACAACATATATGGTAATTTGATCCCCAAGGATCTAAACATTAATAACTGAGCCGGAGAGTAGCCGAGATGTTTAAGGGAGTTTTTATATATTCTAGGAGAGCATAGTAAATGTCACAAACCCCCAAGACTGCTCTTTGTAATATATATATTTTACACTGACACCTTTTTCAGACAAATTGTTGGAATGGTTATATATAGGGCTACATTCAATTGATTGAACATTCCAGTCCTTGGAAAATTGAATAAATCTATGACTTTTAAAGTGGACATCATCACCCAATAAAACATCCGGGACACCTAATCTGGAAAAAAAATTAGACTTCAACTTAGAAATAACTGTCAATATCCTTAGTAGTAATAGTACACATTTCTATCCAATTAGATAATGAGTCATAACAGATAAGATACTTTTGATTCCTGAACTCACATAGATCTTATTAAATTTGTTTTCAAAATATTAATGTTTGGATTAACAGGTATGAGCTGAATTTGGTGACCATTCCTGGTCCCATAAAGGGGGCCCTCCAGAAACTACTAAGGGAGAAACCTCATTTGAAGGCTGTGTTGATGGGCACCAGACGCACAGACCCGTACTCAGAATGTTTGAATCATTTTCAGGTTGGTTTCTTTTAAGGTGCGGCCGAAGGGAGCAAAAGTATTTTTACAGTTTTTATATAATTGAATATTTTTGGTCAAAATAAATCAAATATTTCTCCAATAGCAACATAGAGTTTATTTTTCTGCACATGCTAATATCAACAGATATTGAATATTTATCAAGGGTGTTCTGGAATTTTGTCAAAACATTTTCTCTTTTTTTAAGCAAGTTTTGATTGGCTTCTGTAATGACAACCCGAATCTCAAGCTGGCTACAAATTACATAAACATACATTAAACAGGAGGGAGGGGGGATTTCACAAATTATAATCTAAATGCACAAAATGTACAAAACTTTGAAATGTTTTATTCATCAAACAAAATATTTTATTCTAATATTTACAACAGAAGTGACAGCGAGTTTATTGCAATAGCTTTAACAAACCGGCAAGGAAGGACTTCATAAACGGTGAGGTTCATGCAAGTATCCAAAACAAAATAACAAAACAACCTTATGGGCTCAATCAAGCCAGAAGGACTCTGGCACGAAAAAAAAGTCCTACTTTCGACTCATTTACTCTTTAGTTATTAATCCTCAAAGTTTAATGTGCAGGCAAAGATACTATAACTTATAATGTAAAAAGGGGGAAGCTCTAACCCTATAATTTAAAAAAGAAGCTCTACACATATAATATGAACAATAATGGGCTGAGCCAGAAACTATTATTTACAAGAGGACCTCAAAACATTTAATGTCGGTAATAATTTACCTAAAAACAGTGAAGCCCAAGCTTTAATTATTTAAGAGAAATCCCCAAATGTGTTATATTAACAATAATTAATAAACTATTTAATAGGAGAAGCCCTGTTACTATTATTTATAAGAGGATCTCAAAACATTTAATGTCAACAATAATTTACCTACAAACCTTTAAGTGGTGAAGCCCAAGTTTTAATTATTTAAGAGAAAAACTCTAAAAATATAATATTAAAAATAATTACAAAACTATTTAATTCAAATTTCTTACAACTAAAAGATAAATAGAAATACCTGCTGTATGAATATTAATAAAGCCAAAGTGAAGTTGACTTCACAATAATATATAATTTTAGAAAACATTCTAAATAATAATAAAGTAAGAAGCAATAGTAATTATGGTTAAGACTTGGATAAACCTTTAAGATTAGCAACTTATCATGACATAATTATGCTTGTTGAAAGCACAGTTTAAACGGTTTTTGAACATTAAGTATATCAATTTCAACCTTTTAATAATTTTCTACATTTTATTAATTCATCAGTGTATTATATCCTTTAACTTTATATTGTTAATCTTAAGTTTTTATCTAAGTCTTAACCATAATTACCTTTTGGTGATCAATGTCCCATTTATATGCTCCAAGGGCCCAAAAATAGTAAAAAAGAGGTGCTCCAATCACCACACCAAACATCCTGATATATATATATATCCACACACACACACTCTCTCTCTCTCTCTCTCACTCTCTCTCTCTCTTACACACACACACACACACTCACTCACTCACTCACTCACTCCACAGTAAAAAACACGCAATTCAATAGGGGCCAATGATACAAACTGTTTCTAGCCTTGGCCATGTGCTGCGCTAGCTGTAAAAATCTTCTTGTTGACATTAGCTCTTGAGACTCGAAGGCCACCTAGTTCTAAAGGAAGCCACACAGCAACCCAATCCGAGTTCCCAACACTAAGTCTTGGAACTAATCACATCCATGCAAGGGGCGACCAGTCAAGCGGTATCAGAGAAGTCCGCTTTGATTCCCCACTACTCTCCTGATCATCATATCTTCTAGCTACGCCACAATAGCCTAAATTAGGGTGATGGAAACTATAAGGAATTTAAAATTACAAAAAAATAAAATAAATGAACATTTGCAAGTTTAAGAAAAATATTAATTATTTATTCAAGGCATAACAACAATGGTAAATAAAAATTACATGGCCTCACAAGGCAAGCTGAAGAGTGTTGAAAAACATATAAATATGGCAGAGAGACTGCACTTGTGCAGTACATTAGAGAATATATTTCACAATCTCAAAGTAAATTATTCATTTATAAGAAATAGTCTGGAAGGGACCCTATAACAAACAAAAATCGTTAGTATAGTAATAAAGAGCTTAAACTCTTTTAAACTGTTACCAAAGCGCCTGAATCAACATTGTGAATTCAGACTAAACAAATTTAAATTTTACTATCATATTTAAATATCAATTTTGATATTTATAAATTACACAAATGTATGACTTCCCGACATAACTCAAACTTATGTGGGACTATTACTTCCACCACCTTTGAAGTAATCAGGAAGATTCCGACATGTTAACATTATAATAGAAAACAAATTAATATTACATTAGAATACTTGTAATTTCTCACTAAATGAATCGGTAAATGTTAAAATTGAAACTTATAAACCAACAAAAATTAATTAGTTTAATATTTTCTTCGCAGAAAATACATCCAAAAAATATTACCTATAAAAGAAACATCAAATTTTAAAGTTCAAACAATTATTGGTAGCCCCAAGAGCAATGAAAATTATATTTAAACTGATGTAGCTAGTAATAGCTAGTAATGCTAATGTTATACTACAGCGACCTCTCACAGTTCCATTCAAAGAGCTGCTGTCAATGTTCTCCTCCACGAGGTCTGTAAAACAGGCTTCAATAGCCCGCATTATGTTAACTGGCTATGCAAACTACGCAAACATACTAGCTGGTGGTTCGACGACCCAGCAAGACTGCAGGATCGAAAGAACACCGGGACTCGGATCAAGGCGTCCAATGAAAGGCAGTTGAAGCGAGCACAATACTTCATTTCTAATGGGTTTCTTTTTCTGGTAAACTATGTGTACTTTCTTTATTAACAAAATTTCTTTTTAAACAAATATTTTTAAGGAGCTTCTTGATTTTTTCATTGTTATAAAGACAACTTCATTGTGCTTATTGAGGTTTATGGGTCTGTGAAGTTGGCAGCACCACTAATGGCACAAATTCTGAAAACTATGCCAATATTTATTGCTGAATTTGTACCACAAGAATATCCTATCACCATAATTTGTGCCACTGTAGTTTTCATGAAAACCACACACACAAAAAAGGTGGGTGCTGCTGGCAGCACCCAGAACGGCACAAATTTTGAAACCTATGCCAATATTTAATGCTGAATTTGAGCCACAAGATTATTATATCCCTATAATTTGTGCCACTGTAGTTTTTGTGAAAACACCAAAAAACAGTTGCAGCACCCCTAACGGCACACATTCTAAAACATATGCCAATATTTAATGTTGAATTTGTGTCACAAGAATATTCTATTCTTTAAATTTGTGCCATGATAATTTTCAATAAAACACCTAAAAACTTAGTAGCTTCACGCTGTAATTCCCTTCTCGTAGGCCGCTGCATTTCTCTTTCCCTCTCAATACATTATGCTGACTACACATCTCTGTCTTTGAGTGAATGCCAAACTCAGAGGGGAGAGAACTTTTGACACTGGAAGTCCGCATCGCATCTCCCTTCACGGATTCCTACCGATCTTACTGTTGTACAGTACATTTTTACAAACTTTTACCAAAATTTAATAGTGCGTTATATAGAAATTATATAGATCGATGAGATTGGTTAATTAATATCAAAAATTTATGCTTTAAAATTATTTTTTATTTCAATTAATTAAAATACACACCGTTTGGTAATGTATCTCTACATATAATTTCCTAATGTTTTGTGTCTTTCCACATAGTCAAGAATCCCTTAAATTACCTAGAAAGCTGAAATTATGCACGGTGATAGTATTGACTTGGTATCTTGGGGTTTCATAAGGGCACACAACATTTTCTTTTAAAGTTAAAGATCTAACCTTACCCCTAAAAACTAAGAGTAGTTTACTTAAGGGTGAAAAGAATTTTTTTTATTGGCTTTAATGATTTTGATTAAAATTCATATCATAGTAAAATATATTACAAATTGGCGTATCTAATTTTCCCAGGAAAATAATTTAGAGGGTACATTGTACGTGCTAGTATTTTAAATTTTTAGTATAGGATGATATGTATTATCAGTTTATCGCATGTTTAGTAGTCAAAAGTAGGATTGAGTGTCTCTAGCTAGTCACCGTACACTATATCATAGTTAAATATGTGATGACAAGCAACACACGTCTTGTCGCCACCCCGGTCACTAAGCGTCTTCTTCTTGTGTAACAGTGAGAGTTCGTTTCTACCTCACATCTCATTCAAATTCTGATGATATCGTCGATTGCACCAAGGTGGGCTGACAATATTGACCTATCACATGAGAGTAATTTAAAAACTGGCTTTCTGGTTGGATGGACAATGCAACCGCTCAGTACTAAGAAAAAGGTGTATTTCTCTTAGAACGAAAACTCTAGATCTGCCCTTTCCGTTTTGTTTCATCGTTAAACGCAACCAATAAGAACATTTAAAATAAAATATATGTACTGACTTCCAACCTACCTGAAGGGCTTATTCTAAAATGCAAATGAATAACTAAAAATAACATTACAAAATAAAGAGAATTCCCAAATTTAAATATAAAATGAAAATAAAATATAAAAACTGCAGTTTCATACTTACTTTTCGAAACAACATAAGACTTACAAGTTGGGACAATACAATAAATTAAGAACTCAGTTTTAGTTTATTGTTCCTGGATTTTTTCTTATCACAACACTTTCACACAATCCAACTTCTCAAATTCCATTACATTTTTTCCCTTATTATAAACTATCTAGATTACAATAGTATAATCTAGTGGCATAAACGTAGAATTGAATCCGAAATTGACAAGCCTACCTCAAAATAATAACCTGGGCCGGAATTCATGACGGAAAACATATAGAATCAATTATTATAGTATATTGTTATAAGATATGGATTATATAATGTTATAAAAACGCAAGTTGAGCAGTTTTGTAAGGATATGAACTCTTACTGATATAGAGCACTATTTGAGGCAGGCAGATGAGGTAAAGAAAGTGCTCAAGAACTTTACCTTCCCCACACGTATATTCATACTCTTTATTATTAGCACCACGTCTTACTACCTGTTCAGGTTATATAGGCCTATGTACTAATTACACTAATTGGCTAGGAAATAGGAAAGCTTGATTTAGAGGAAGTGTACCTGTATTTGCATGAAGGAAAAGTGGATTTTTTTTTTTTAGGGAAAAACACCTTCAGTGCACCCAACTGGGATCGAACCCCAATATCCCCGTCTTCGGCAGTCTAACCCAACACAAGATAAAGAAATTAAAATGATGATAATAATAATAATTATTATTATTCGGGCTATATGCGTATGTAGGCCCTACTAATTGCGCTAATGTGTCAAGGATGAGAGAGATTGAATTTATAGGAAGTGTACCCTAATTTGTGTTGGGGAGAGTGTAAAATCATTATTTAGAAACAAACACCCTAAATACACCTGAATGAAATTCAAACCCTGATCTCCCCATTAATGGTGGCTCAGTCTATTGTGAGAGCTACACCCCAAAAGTAGATCTTACAATTTAAAATGGTTTGTAAATAAAATAGATCAGACATCCTTTTGGGGTACATGAGATCTGTCGAAGGTTTGACAAGAGCATGTGACAAATGTATTTCTCTGTCTCGCCCTCTAGCCACCCCTAAAGGGTTTATCAACAGATCCATTGTGGGGATGAGCCGACTCTTGCAGCTTGTGTAAACACCACACTGAACACAAACACACACACATACACACACAATCTTATACATAAGAAAATATGAGCTAATACTAATATTTTAAGCAATAATATTTTCATGATAGTTTAAATATACAGGTCATATTGCTATTTTATTATTAATTTGTGACGCTAGTGTTGTTAATATTATTTGTAGTTTTAAAATGTTGGTGCTGCATGTTTCACTTAGCAGTTTAGTTCTTCTTTTCTCCAAAACCATTTATGGCACAATATATAAAACTGATTTTTTTTATGTGGCACAACCTAAGGAATAGTAAATAATATCCTGTGATCTGTATTAAAGATTTTTTAATATTTAGGTTACACGAATATTAGTGATAGGCGGTAATACATTAAAGTGTTTTATGGCAAATTAAGGCAGCACCAACTATTAAAATGGGTTTTTGAACCACAAATTCAGCAAAGATTACTGGTGAAATTTTTGTAATTTTTGGTATAAAACTGCTGCTGGTAGCTAACGAAAGTTTTATGTCATTTTCACGAAAACTATTAAAATGCCAACTATTCACACAAAAACTAGTTGAGCATTAAATATCTTGAATATGTTGAAGTTAATTCAAAATACTCTTGAAAATACTTAAAACTAAATAATCTTTTGCAACCTTTATTCTTAACTTGAAATTATTATTATTATTATTAGCACCGCGTCTTACTACCCGTTCGGGTTATACGCACAACTTGAAATTAGTTTAGATCACTTCCGAACTATCAAATATAGTTTCAAGCTATTATTTCTAACATAATGGGGTTAATGTATTCCAAAAGCACCTCTATGGTGGCTGGTCTTGTATGTAACATAAAAAAAATAGTGTTGCTGTTTTAATTTATGCTTGATTTAAGGTTTAGTGCTATTTTGGTTTGACTTTTTTTTTTGCGCCGTGGCTTACTTCTCGATTGAATTATATGCTTATGCACTAATTATGCTAATGGGATTAGGAATTAATAAGGCTATACTTATACTTAGAGGAAGTGTGTGTGTATTTGCATTAAGGAGAGTGGAAAGCAATTTTGGAAAAAGCACCCTCATGGCACCTGACCGAGATTTGAACCTCAATCTCCCTGTTATTGGCAGGCAGCCTAGTCTATTCCGAGAGTAGCACTCTAAGAGCATGAGGTCACTAAAGTGGGTGACTTGTTGTTTGAGAGAGGAAAGGTTTTTAATTATCTTGCAATGATCATAGCTAGAAATGGCCATGTTTTACTTTAAACTTAGACTATTACGAGCCTTCTAATTAAGTTGATATCTTTGAGCTATAGCAACCCTTATTAAAGACTGACTAGAATTTGAAAAAAATGTTTATTAAAAACTGTTTTTTTACATCCATTACTGTTTCCAGCCTATGGCCTGGCTATTTTTTTTTATCCAAGCTATATATTTTCCACTACTGGCTGGCCAGGCCTGTCATAGCTTCATATGACTTATAATCTAACTTATGACTAGGGGACAGGTACACCAACCAGTCCCCAGCCGTTAATTTATCAATGTGAAAGTGTAAACCCATATTTTCATCAATGATAAATTTTCAGCCATGCTGGGAATCAAACTCAGGACCCTAAACTCAGTGGGCAGACACACTACCGACTGAGCTAAGGTGCCGGACTAAAAAACTCACAATAGAAACACTAAATAAATATAAACTACAACAATGAGATCCAGAATTAAATAAAAAACTAGAATTAAGTCAAATTTTAGGCATCACAACCGGAACAAGAACCCTAAAACAAATTTATTAAGAACCATAATTGGAATTGGTAAATATTTTAATGTTAAATTAAGTTCTTAATGGTTCTTAACTGCTTCAATTTTCTATAATTACTTTATAAAATTGATTTTCTACCCTTCTTTAAGTCAACTTTATTTTAATATAATATAGCTTTTACTAATTTTTCACCTGTAGCACTAAAAGGGTTAAAATTAAGGATAGTTTACTGAAGTGAAAAAAAAAATCTCGACATCCGTGCTAATGATTTTAATTAAATTTTGTGTCTCAACACTGTTTAACTTTACAAACAAAATGGCAGTTTTTATTTTCCCATGAAAATTACTCTAAGAGTACTAACATCAGAAATTGCCACTTTTGATCATTTCTCCACAACTATTTGAGATACAAAATAAGTTATCGTTGTAAAGATATAAGTATAAAACTCTTATGTTTGAAATTTTTTTAAATCAATAATTTCTGAGCTGTAAGCCAATATTTATATTTTTTTATTCATGTCTTTGAAAATGAAATTGAATCTTATGCTATTTAGTGGAAACAGATTCTCCTCTTTTTTCATTGTTTCTTTACTCTTAAAATAATTGTTTATGCAACAGTGTACATTAATTCGGTTTCACAAATTTTACAAGGTTTTAGTAAATGTCTCTATTTAAAGATTAAGAGGAAAGTCTTTGTGCTGCACTGTATCATTTATTTCTTTTCTCGGTAATTCTTCTGAAGGCTTGATATATTTATTTCTTAAGGAGTTAGAGAAATGTCACCTATCATTTAGCAGAAAGTACAAATAAACTCATATTCTTGAAGAAAGATCATCACATGTGTCAGGTTTGATAAAAACCCGGGCTATTTAAAAGAAGCCTAACACAATCAGGCTATATTGGAGTTTATTGGGGCTTAGTTTAATTTACTATTTAAGAAATTACTGAATCAATCTAACAAAATATAGTAATTATTTGAGATCAAAAGAAAAAGATTTTAATATTAATATATAAAGAAAAGAAGAGATAAAAGACATATAAAAGGGAAACAATGATGCAACAATAAACTAGTTTATTTAAATGGCTAGCAATTTTTTGCTAAAGAAAAATTGTATGATAATAGGACCTAACTTACATTCTATATAACTGTTTGGCTAGCATCCTAATCGACTTAGGTACGCTACAGGGAAAATAATGTGTATCTATTATACTACAGTATATTAATACACTTTTTTTTATTAATTACAAACAATAGACAATTGTCAACAAAATTATTCTAAAGAATATGTTTTATTTAATTGTGTCAGTAAAAGCTCAGGTACCTAGAAGAGAAAGTTTTGATTTTAAATTATATGTGTATTTTCTTTAACATATATTCAATAGTATTTATTTAACCTAGGCCTTTGCTACCTAAGTTTGTTTAGTTCCAATTTTAATCTACTGTTTAAATGTTTATTTCAAATTAATAATACAGAAGTAGGCTACCTACTAAAAAGGAACAATCACCCAACTGGTTTGTATGCAAAACAACAACCCTCTATTTTCATATTTTACTATTTAGTCTAAAAGCTTAGGGAAATATATTAGCTTTGCATGATAACAAGGACGACTAAGAGAGTGGGGAGGTGGAAGGGGAGGGTATTGAGAATTAAGAACTTCTCCAGTTGGACAAGCATTCGAATATAAATACCAAAGAATAGTGTTGTTAATAAAAGTTTAACTTAATGTGATTATTGTCTGGTGTCAATTTACAGTGAAGGGGTATCGAAGGCCTTCAAATTGTTAGATCCTTATCCACCATTTTGTGTTAGCAATTCAGTCTCCTTAAAGTAGTGATGAGGTCTATCAAATGATGAAAACAGTCATATTATTATTTGATAGTTTTCATTCGATTGCTTTCATTTGTTTTCATTCAACTGCTTGTGT
This sequence comes from Timema monikensis, assembly GCA_902151445.1. NCBI lineage: Eukaryota > Metazoa > Arthropoda > Insecta > Phasmatodea > Timematidae > Timema > Timema monikensis. Next base: position 10,319 of record CABFVZ010000627.1, read on the forward strand.
ATTATTTTTTAGGTTTAGCTCTATTGCACACTTTATATATGATAGTGTAAACATTTTATTAGGATTTAATATGCATTTAAAAGTTAGAAAAGCCCATGTTCCTCTTTACAGCAGGACTCTGGACCCTAACCCATTGTATTGTAACTCTGCAAACCCGTTTGCACGTATTTTGACATGTTTAGAAATTAAGGACCTAAAAAAAATCAACATTTTAAATTAAAGATGTTTAAATTAAAATCGAGAATACTGCCATAACAATAATCTTATTCTTATTAGTAAAGCCTAAAATAACATTTTTAGAAAATCAACTCAAATTATAGACACTATTTCCTTTGTTCCTGTACTAGTAATTGATTGGTTTTGCTTCATAAACCAACATTATATAATTAATTATATTTTCATTTTTTTTTTCACTGGAAATATGCAAAGAAGAATCTCTTAAAAATTAATTTGAAAATAAAATTGATATATATAGAAAATGATAGTACTGCATACCTGCTTCAGAGATTGTTTTTGGTCTAAGATGACACACTCACTCTTCTTCCACACAAATGTGGGTTCTTTTCTCTTAATTCTACCTTACTCATCCCTATCCCATTAAGGGATGGTTCGGAATGGCTTGATGCACAAAAACATAGTTTTAAAGAGAGCCACTGAACATTAATCTCTCTAATCCTGAATATTTTGTTATTTGTTTATTCAGATGACAGATGCAGGTTGGCCTCAACTGATGCGAGTGAGTCCTATGTTGGATTGGAGCTATCACGATGTTTGGCTATTTCTTCGAGAGCTTCTTGTACCGTACTGTAGCTTGTATGACAAGGGGTGAGTTTACATCACATAGCATGCATATTAATTGATTCAAACCAACTGTCTAAAGTTTTACTGTACTATTTTATTAGTAAGTAAATTCATTGTCTGGGGTTGGTCTATTGGTCAGAGTTCCTGGCTACAAATCCAGAGGTCCTAGGTTCAATCTTCGGTGCTTCCAAAACTTATCTTTGAAACAGTGGGTCTGGAAACGAGGTCAAACTCAGCCTCATGAGAATAAATGTGGAGCTACTTGAATAAAGAAGTAACAGCACCGGGTTAGAAAACTGAGATAACGGCCAGAGGGCTCCTTGTGGTGACCACTTGACAATCTCTATTCACAAATGTTGGCACTATAGTTGGCCGCTCTGTTGGTATAGCTCACTTGCGGGCTCACACTATGGAGTGTATTGTTAAGAAGATTACATTACATCCATTTCTGTTTCCGTCCTGTGGCCTAGGTCATTTTTATTATTCAAGTCATATATTTGCCCACTACCAGCTGGCTAGGCCTGTCGTAGTAGCTTGTTAAGAAGATGTTATTACCTAACCAAGCAGTATGTTTGAGAGTCCTACCCTGGAAGATTTTTTTTAATCTTTGAATGCTGGTATAAACTACACAATATCTAGAGGGTTGGAAAGCGGAGCAGATTTATAATATAACAAAATCTCCTGTGAGCAAACATGCTTTATAAGATTAATTATTTAAAAATTCAAGTCAATCATTGTATTTACATTTACAAGCTACATCTTTTGGTGAAAAAGTTAATTTGACAACAATTTGAGTGTGAATGAATAATATGAGATTTTTCACTAGCTAAGTAATCAAACATGCAGCACTTTTTTTTATTGGTAATATTACTAGGAATATACTTGTTATTAAAAGAACATAAATAAACTGTATCTCTTACTACTAAGTTTGTGTTGTATTACTTTAATATATTATTCTTGGAGTAGCAATGCCCCCAATCGTCACCTTTACCCCTCTTTCAAGTTTCAGCAGGGTATTCTATTAGGTATTTAGATAAACTAACATCAATCGTAAAGAAATAAGGAATATTAATATAGCACGGGTTTAAACTAGAAAAGGAGGGGGAGGGTTGAGCTTTAAGGGCTCCTACTTTGGAAGTCTTTGTTCGGAACTATGTCAGGGTAGGGGGATTTTTTATTCATGTTTATAAGCTAACAGGACTCTTTTATGCTACCAAAAATGAAAATAGTTTTTTAATAAAGGCTTCTTTTTGGGAAAAAATGCAGACTATTTATTGGTCATTAAGGTATTATTAGAATTATAAATTCCTTTTCTGGTTTTTAAATTTCCTACGGCCGTTATTTGCTACTTCATTTTATTCACATTCCTCCAATTTTCAAGATTCGTTTTTAACTTTGAGGGCAAGATTGAGATTTTTTTAGATATTTTTGTATCTTGCACATTCTTGAAATATATATAAAAAAATTCAAGACTCAAGATTTACAAAACCCTAAAAATTGATTTTCATTTGAATCGTCTGTTCAGGATGAAATTGACATGAAAAATTGTGAACATTGTTATTACAGGACTGAAATCAATTTTCAGTTAATTATCCAGAAGTAGTAGTTTATTTAATAATCTCACGTTCCATCATAACCTAATTTGATTCTCACCCTTGTGCTTAAAGCGTTTCAACTAGTTAGAATAAAAAAAAATCTTAAATCGGTCAAAGCTGAACAAAATTGATATGTGTTCTCTTTCTTTAAAAGTTTTAACGTAATTTCAAAATACTAATTTCATATCCAATTATTAATTAGTGTAGGAAAAAGGCCTTACTTATTTTTATGGGTGTGCAGATAGTATAGCATAATTGTATGATTATATTTTATAAACACTTTTTATGATATAGATTCCTGCACATAAATTATTATTCATAAATAATGTTTTATTTGGAAGTAGGTAAAGGAAAGATGTACAGAAACATATTAAAGGAAATGAACATTATATGGCTTTTACAATAAATAGAAGAACACAGTTAATACTTTACCACCCAATCTCACAATCTAGGTTTCATTATTTTGGGACTCATCAGGAGGAAGTGTGAAATGCTCAACGCAACTTCCTAAAAGATGAAACACAACTAACACATCGCATCCATTGTTCTTTTCCTGTGTTTGTTCTTTATGTTTACCTCTTACATATTACTGTATAAGTGTCTAATCATTCTTTACCAATTTACTTTTTCTCTCGCTTGTGTTATTTTGGTTTCCTTTTTTAGGAAGTTGTGTTGCACGTTTCATACTCCTTTCTGATGGTTTTCGATAGAATGAAACCTAAGTTGGGGGATTAGGCAGTAACAATAGAGTTTCTTCAAGCGGCGGGCATTACCTGTTTGTTCACTGGCGGCAATGTAAATTATAAATAGAATTTTTCTTTTAATTATAAAAGCCATATCATGTTTGTTTCCTTGTTCCAAATATAGCACTATTAATACATAATTAAATTTGTTTGATGACAGTTTTTCTCACTCATTTATAAACAAAAAATGTATTATTAAACTATTTATTTTGAAATGAAACTTATAATAAGTCATTGCATAATAAATATTTAAATTTTCTAATTAATTTATTAAAATCATATATGGAAAATAGGTTTCAAAAAATGTAATAATTACATAACTAAGTTAAATTAGGCCTAAAGTAAGAAGGTGTTATAGAGCCAGGTAAGTGAGAGGGAGAGAAAAGACAAGATGTTAGAATGATTGATGAATAAGGAAGTACATTTTAACGCTTTTGTTGTTGTTGACTTATGTAACTTACTCTGTAACACCTTCTAGTTACCATGTGCTGCTTTTGGGTGTGGAAGCATGCTACCGTGTGACTCTCTCTTGGTGTTACCCATGCCGTTTCAGACAAACAACTGGCATTGATATTATAATAAAGTATAATGAATCACACTTTTCAACCATTTATTTAAACAACACAAATAAAAAACGTTATAAACTGTGTGAGGTTTCATCGAGCAAATTAGATGTTACCTCTCGATTATTCATAATACAAATGCGAGGTCACATTATTCTGATAACAAGTAAACCATCCTGCCGCCAGGCAACGACACAGCCCTCTATTCTATGATTGCGGCGTTCTCACCAACCATTCCCGGAAAAAGAGGGGAAGGAGTATGCTACTACAACATTAAAGACAGGACCCGCCTCGGTGGCGTAGTTGGCTAACACGCTTGTCGTGTTGAGCTTGACTGCTGAGGACGGGGAGATCGAGGTTTGAATCTCGGTCAGGTGAACTGGGGGTGGTTTTTCCTAAATGGTTTTCCACGCTCCCTCCACACAAATGCAGGTTTACTTCTTCTAATTCAACCTCCCCAATTCCTAATCCATTAGCATAATTAGTACTTAAAGCGTATAACCCGAACGGGTAGTAAGACGTGGTGCTAAATATTATTATTAAAGACAGGAGAGGAAGAAAATGAACTATAAATGAGAGATTTTGAAATGGTGTTGAACCTGGGAGAGGAAAGGGATGATAGTGAAACAGGAGAGCAGAAAGAATAACTGGAGAGGAGAAAAGATGTCCAACATGGAAAGAGGTAGAGGCTGCATTAAGGAGGCTGAAACAAATAAAAGCACTGGGTGTGGACAAACTGACTGTGGGAATGAAAAGAGCTGCAGGTGAAGCAGGTAGACAATAGTTGTGCAGGGTGCTGAGAGTGATATGGAAGGAGAACAAGCTACCGGAAGAAAGGAGTTATATCTATTTTCAAGAAAGAACACAAGAAGTGGTGTACAAATTAATGGGAGATAAAGCTTAGAGACCACTGTACAAAAAATATGTGAGAAGATACTGGAAAAGATAATATGATAAATATTAATCTAATCAACAATACTGAACACTTTGTAAAGCATACAGTGAAATATCACACTAAACACATGTTTTAAATTATAAAAACTCAATATAAAATTAAATTCCAAAGAACACAGTCAAATGGCAATTGTTTTTGTGGCAGTTAAGATTTCTATACCTTTGTGAATAATGGTGGGGTTAAGTTCAAACCTTGAATATTTTTAAATCTTAGAATCGGTATGATGATGAACCATAGCATTTCCAGGTCCTAACCTTCAGATCTCTGTTGGTTTGAATCTTCTAAAACTGACTACTCATAAATATTAGTTTCACTAATTGTCATAAATTCCCTACTTCACCATCTTCGCTTTTTTTCCACAGCTAAGATATTTAAATATATTTTTATAACATTGGCTTATTTAATGGCTTCTTATGATTGTTTGGTCAAGTTTTTCTTTATTGATAAAATGCAGCATTATGCTTCTTCACTTGTTCTAAGATTATTATCTTGTCATTTTAACATAAATTTGCTTCCCATAAATTTTCAAAAATTAGGGTTTAATAAATATGTTAATTTAATATACAACCTTTTCATTAGAAATAATAGTTTACTACTTAAAATTATTCTTATCCCAAAATTAGTGTAACCTGCTTTGGTGGCCACATGGTCTAACATGCTACTCTCGCAGTAGACTGGACTGCCAACCATAGGGAGAACAAGGTTAGAATCTTAGTCGGGTGTAAAGAGGGAGTTTTTCAAAAATTGTTTAACACTTTACTTTTGCGCAAATGCAGGTACATATTCTATATATATATATATAACTTTCCTAATTCCTAAAACCATTACCGTAATTACTAATTAGTACATAAGTGTATAACCCAAACAGGTATTAAGACGCTGTGCTAAGAAATAATTTAAAAAAACTAGTGTTCATATTAGTTTTAATTAAATTAGATACCTGATTCTTAAATTCTGTATCGCTAATTGCAAAGTTGAACCCAATTACTTTTAAACACGAGAACAATGTGCAAACAATAATAACAGTTAACTGACACACACACAAGTGACCTGGTGGTCTAGGGGTAAGGTGTCAGACTTCTGTGCTGGGGGTCCGGGGTTCAATCCTTGGTCCCAGCACAGATTTATCTGATTGCCAAACCCTTCCTTCACCTCTGAGAAGACATCTTGTGAATGTGGGGGAATGCCAGGCCTCCACCGTGGTTCGGATCCCACGTTAAACTGTAGCTCCTCCATTTCATCTCGCAATCACCCTACCATTACACATTAGCGTAAGTGTGTACAACCCGAACGGGTAGTAAGACGCGGTGCTATTAATAATAATAATAATAATAACTGACACAATAAAAACAAAAGCGTAGATCTAGAGTAATCTGAGAGAGTTTCAGCTCACCCCTCGTTGGTAAACCAAGCTGCATTACTACTTGATTGAAATGTTGTGATCTTTAAGAAAGACTAGTTGAAGTACTCAGCATTGCTCTGGAAAAATGGTTTTGGGCTAGTGATTGTATTGAGAAGGTAACTTTAAAATATAAATTCTGCCTTGGAGGTGCATTTGTTTATGCACAGGGACTACTAATTTAAAGTTTCAAACTGTTGCATGAATACTGCGCAATGCTCATAACAGACAAACATAATTTTAATTTTACTAATATTGCTTTGCTTCTGACCTCTATTTAAATCATTATTGGTAGCTATCATGCAACTACCCATTCAAGCAAGTCTCTGTAATATTCAGAAATGTTTGCGATAATTTTTTTAATAGTAACTAGAAGAGGATTTAACGCATTGTAAACTACTAATTTTAACCTCAATTGATGCAATCTTATGAAGCATGCTGTCATATTTGACATTAATAACTATTAGTCTTTGATTAATAGTTCAAGAATTTAATAAAAACAGTGAAAATATTAAGTTATTATATTTATTGATTTGCATGTAAAATATTAGAAAAATGTAATTTTTTTTAATCTGTAATATCCGGAAAAATCAACGAATTTAAAACTTAAAAAGTGGACCAACCACCAACCTTGAAGAATATGACTAATAATAAGTGTATTAATTACTTGTTATACAGTACATAAGAATATTTTCATAAGCTTTTAATTTCTTGAATAAAATGTTAGTCCAACGCTAGTATTACTATTGGCTGGCCAAGTTATCAGGAACATATTAAGGACAGTATAAATATACAATAGAAATATTCAGTCCCAAAAAACATGTTAAACAAACAGAGCTTTAATATTCAATTAGTTCATATAGAGCTTCAGGCTATAGATGGAAATACAGTCATTATAAACTCACTGATATACTGGTGGAAAGTTAGAGATAGAGTAATTCAAATCTTGTACCTGTGTATTTAATAACTTTAGTACATCAGCAGCAATAGATTACCTATCAAGGTTTCTATTTAATTGGATGACAAATAGGCCCAGGGAGCTAACTCATTTCAAGAGACATCAATACTCAACATGTAACTCCTCAGAGAACTAGCCTACTCTATTAACTAGGTGACTTAAGGTCTTCTATTCATGCTAAGAGAAAATACAGTAACAGCATTTAGCAACAAGGGTGATAGTTATGAAGGAGCTATTTCAGAGCGTAGAACGGAGCACGTAAGGTGCGGCAAGAGACAACAAACAACTAGTTGCTTAGGGCTTCCCTCTCTAAGTGACCCATTACCAAGTAAGGCTTGGGGCTCTTTTTGAAGTTACAGCAAACCATAGGATAAACCACTAGAGTATAGCCACACCACTGGTAGTCGATTTACAAACGAGTTTTCATACTCTTTTCGTTCATGAGTCCAACTTACGAATGCTGAGACCAAGGCTACATCTGCTTAATGTGTTTGTATGAACATGGCTGGATAGCAACCCAATATCCCAGAGATAATAGAAGAAACTAGAGCAAACTAGGTAAAAACCTGAGAAACTGGTAAACCTTGCAAATTGGATCTGAATGCCCCGCGGGCATCTTAAGGACACCACCTACATTTACTTTAATATGTATACAAGCTAAATAAGAACAAGGCGAGTCAGCAAAAACAGCCTCTGCTAAACTATCAAACTAAGCTATACTAGAATAAAGATAGCTTATTTAAACATAATCAAGCAGACCTAAATAGGTCATAAATAGTTCAAAACTATTTCCTAACACCTAGGTCCAGGCGTCCCCGAGTTTAACTAAGAGGTATAGTATAATGGCACATATTTTAACAAAGCATCACATTGCCAAGCTGACCTCGTACATATAAACATTATAGTAAATAAACGCTAATTATGATTGACTCAACTGAATAGCTGAGGCTCAAAAATAATACAATTTTGATCAGAGCATGACAAAGCTCTCCACTAATTAGCTAACTCGATCATACCACAAATAATCTGTCGATAAGCGACTCATCTCATATGATTCAGGCATGAGCTAAGGGCTACAACATCTAGGCTCGTAAGCTTAACTAAGCTTAGATTTGATTTTCAAACATAACTAGAACACTAGAAAACTGGCAGTTGTTAAGCAATAATTCTGATTAACAGCTCAATCTGGACAATAATATAATCTGAACACAAAGTTTTAAATAAACAAGCTTTAAGTTGACATCATACGATACAAGCTGATACTCTTGATCCTCTGGGTGGCGGGGGCTATCTTCGTCCGGATCGGGCGAGGGTTCCGTCCACCATAATCTAGTCTTACGCTGGATTGGAGTAAAGCTATGCAGCTTGTCTTTGGTAATAGAAAATACACCAGCCTAGAAGAGTTATATTACGCACTGTGGTTTTTATTATTAGAGGGTGACTCGTTTTATATGTTTCAAAACTAGCACATGACTCACTCACAGAACTGGAGGTAGGGGATATGACCAATCAAATAAATCAACCAATGCCACTGGTTTGAATTGGAGTGGAGAGGATGATAGCATGACCATGCCGAGCTGAAGCGATGTGATGTAAGTCGTTTGGGATTGTTGATAGCATTAAGAAAAGACCCAGCCAAGTAGAACGAAAATCGAGCCGACATCCCTGAGATGGAGCCGCTGGATGTAAACACCATTCAGGTTTTGGTGAGTCAAAGGCCATAATTTGTAATAGTTGTTTCTCATAGTTTTTCCGAGGGCTAACAATGTCTCTATGTGCAGGATAATTCCTATTAGCCCGGCACAAATGTTATGTAATCTACATTCCTTACCATCCCGTATGCCTATTGATAATGATTACAATAACACCAGACTCCTTACAAAGTATTTCCCCCACAAGGTGTTAAAACTGATGTGTGTGCATTTCAAAATGGCAACAATTCTCAACGAGTTCTTGTCTTAGGTTAAGATCCTCATAAATTTGACTAGTAGGTCAAATTAAGAGACAAAATATATCTCTATGGAAATTATGTTTATTTATAAAGACCAAGTATACAAACTAAATATTTTTAAAGAGACATATCACCTATTAAATTAAAAATGCAACATAAGTGATTCTTAATCTGTAGCTTTATGTCAGGCCTTGCAGTATAAAAATATATGGCTTGAATAGAAAACTGACATATGCTGGAAACAGTACTGAATGTAAATTAAAATCTGTAGCTTTACTAAATATGTAGGGCTACATCTATACTTATAAAATAACATGTCCTGACTGACTGTCTGACTGACTGATTCATCATCGCCGAGCGCAAACTATCAAGGCTACAAGCATGAAATTCGGACTGTATATTCATTTTGTTATGTAGGCACCCACTAAGAAAGGATTTTAGAAAATTCCACCCCAAAGGGGTCAAAATAGGGGATGATAATATGTATGAAAGTCCGTCATTTTGAAAGTTACATAAACAAAATTTTGTATTTCGGTTATTGACGTAAAACAAATAAATACGTGTTTCAGGAATTTTGGAAATTTTATTTAATAAGGGATGAAAAAGGGGGTGAAAGTTTGTATCGGACTTGCATTATTTTTGATCTGAGGTCAAGTTATGGTCATCAACATAACGTAATATTTATAATTAATCTGTAAATACATATGTATATTATCGTATTTGTATATAATCAACTTCCATGCGAGCAAAGCCGCGGGCAACAGCTATCTAGTTATATTATAAAAGAATGAAAACACCAATGTTTTTATTCAGGAAAGTTAGGAAAGCTCTTGTAACATTAAAACCTGCTATAATTTGCAGACATGACTCCATAGATTGCTTACACATAGTGCCTTATCTATTATAATTTACATTAATTATGTTTATAATTATCAAAATCACTTCAAATAATTTAATACCATATAAAACCACTTTGTATTGAACCACTTTAAAAAAAAGTTTGTAAATGTGGGTTGGGGTGTATATAGGCAGTGTTAACACCGTTTTATTTCTTCTTAAGTCAACAACTCAAAGGTTGGTTTGATCTGATTTCCATCCATCCAGGAGCTTGGCACGCACTCAGTCCTTAGGCTGGTTAGCACTGCCTACACCATCTGGTAGAAATCCCACATACTTGGGGAGTTCAGAAAGTGTGGTGGTTCCCCGTTGTCTTCCACACTGAATTTCTCTGAGCGAGCACGAAATTACTTGCCAATTTTTCCGAAAAGGTATTTTTACCTACCTTCCAAGGATCTTATACATTCCGCAATTGATATAGGACTGACGGCTTTACTTCCCCTCCAAAGGAAGTTTTTATATAGATTTTTATTGCTCAAGAAAAAATTAGTCAAGCACGGCTGGCTTTGAATTCAAGAACACCGAGTTTTGTGGCGAGCACTTTACCCCTAGACCATTGCGATTTTATTTTTTTACCATAACATTTCACACAATATTAAGTTTTTAACACAAATGGAATTGCAATGCATTATAAAAACTACAGAACTTCTTAATTACCTTCCAATTGGCAGCATTCACAAAACTACGCTAACAAATTGATTTTTGGAACAATTGAAACTGTTGCTCACAGTTTTGAGAAACATTAGTGGAATGATATTTTGAATTTAAAAAAAATAAAAGTGTCGGTCAAAATGTTGTCCACTTTTCAATAAAGAATTATTTTTCTAACAAATATTCCAACCATTATGGAAAATTGTTTCGAATAATATTTCAAAATAACTTAGGCCTACTGTTTAGAATTAAAGGAAATTTTCCAAACAAATATTTTCTCAACAAAATACTCTTTTTATCTTAAAGTTTTTAACTAAGCTATTAATAGTAACCTGTATGTTAATTATACTAATTAAAATTCCATTTGTCAGAACATAAACTAGGTTAATAGGGGTCACAAGGACAAAGTAATAAATTATTAATAATGCTGTAATATGTTACTAAGACTGATGGTTCTTACAAGCAAAGCTCCATGTTTTTGAGCTATTTTTTGAATGCTTAGCATTATTAATCATTACAAATAAATATATATTTGTTTAGCACCGTGTTTTACTAACCATTTGGGTTATACACTTATGTACTAGTTACACTAATGGGTTAGCAATGAGAAAGGCTTAATTTAGAGGAAGTGTATTCGTATTTGTGTGGGTAGAGACACAGAGAGGGAAACCATTTAGGGAAAACCACTCTTGGTACACCAAACTGGGATCAAACCATGATCTCCCTGTCATTGGCAATCTAGTATATTACAGAGTAGTGCCTTAGACCATCCATCTTTATAGTAATAAAATAATAATGTGTTATCGGTGTCTTAAACAAGGGTTTTTTGTGTGTGTGTTAGAGAAATTGGTTAAAATTACTCTTTTTTTGAATTTTCTTTTTAAATTATAGACAAACCTCTCTAGTATATTTTAAAATAAATGACTGCTATTATTAATAGTAGACATAAATAATAGTAGGGTGAATTTTATGTTCATTAATTTACCTTGTCTTGTTTTTGAATATAAACAATTAAATGATGAAGGAGGGGGCCAGAATCTCTTCAGTAATAAAATTATTGAATAAAGAAATCAATGGCTGTTGTGGTATTACAATAAAACATAGTGATTTAGAATAAGGACGAAAATGTCATTTATATTGAGCAAAGGAAACAAAAACTATTTTAGTGGGAAAATGTTTATATATAATACAAAAATAATACAATCATACAATTAAAAAAAACATGTTACATGACAAAAACTCTTGCATAACTTGTATCCAGATTTAGTAAGAATGCATTTACAAGTTGTTTCAAAATAACATAATCTCTAGAGTCTGGTAGCATATCACTTAAAATTATATAATTTTCATCTAGTTCTTCTTGGTTCTTTGAAACCCGGAAGAAAAGTTACCTAAAATAAGAGGTTAATCTACATTTTTGGCTTTTGTTATCCTATAATTAGTAACATAGTTACATTGTCCTTAGTTTAGAAAGTGATACGTTACTGTCCCTAAAAGAGCAACCTACAATCTGAGAGATACGGTTAAAATAAATACATAATAAAAAGTAAAAAAGCCTTTAAATAGAAATAAAACTTTAACACCTACTCATTGTAGATACTACATTTTGAGAGTTGGAAGTTAATGAGGGAGAGTTTAGTAGAAAACATACCCTTTCCAAACTATCCAAATCACTTAAGACAGCTCGACCAGCAAAGGGCACAAAAGGTATGCTGAAAAGAATTACATCTCGGGGCAAAGGACAACAAGCACTCCATTGTTTACCCTCGAAAAGATCCTAACCTTGTGGAAAAAATACTTGAAATCTTAATTTAACTACACTAAAAGGCACAGTTTAATTTAATTAAAACTACTACATGTAAAATAATTGTTAACTAAGTTACTTTAGTGCCTTATGATTTTAATACAATGATATTACACTTTGGAAAAGATAAAATCGTCATTTTCTCAGTTTAACTTCTCACCAAAATAGTCTGCCCCCACCCAGAAATTGTCTCTTACCCCTTGTTTCCTGCTTTACTTGGTGCTGTACTTAAGCACTATTTAAAATATGAGATAGTTTCTACCATTTGTAGTGCTGACTGCAAAGTTATGTATTTCATTAAATATAGTTGTTAGACTGTTGAAATTTTCTTTCATATGCATGGTATTTTCACTTAGCACTATATCAAGCCATAACAACTAGAATTTAAATATAAATTCTTGAAAAAAATACTTAAGCATCTGGATTAGTGAAATTAAAAAAATAAAGTTTTTGCTTAATTTTATTTAAGTGTTTTGAAAATTATTTTAGAACATTTTTAGATACATATCAAATTCACTGAAGTGTAATATTTTCCAAAATCTTATAATTTGCACTAGAGAACTCATTTGTCACATATTTGTTTATCTCTATACTAAGCTTGAACAAACATTTGTTACATAAGAACTTAAAATACACATCATAGTAGTAGAATTTTTTTTCCTAGATATCTTTAAATGATTGCAGAATAGTTTGAAAGTTCAGTAAATGTAGACACTTGGGGACCATTCTATTTACTAAACCATTCCCTGCACACTTACTCTCTATTACGCATTAGAGTGATTGAAGTAGCAGCATCACTTGTTGACATACTTGGAATACAAATATCATCAATATCATCATTTAAATAACTATCTGAATTTTTCTAAAGCACCATTATCTTCCTCACAACTAAAATCACCTTCTCTTGAACTTAACCAGTACTTTCACACAAATAATTTCGCTATTTTCATTTAATCTAAAAACTTCCTTTTTTGCGACACCATTACAGACCGGCTTGTTCAAACATCTTATGCCAAAATATTGAAATCTTATATATTTCAAGGGAAAAAACCCAACTAAACTAACTGAAAAATGTATAATATAACTCAATGCACCCAGCATCTGGATGGTGATGCCATCCAGACATGCCAAGTTCAACTATGTGAATGGTTTAACAGAATAGCAAGCAACATGTCACACATGTAGCTCTTTGGCAGTACACTACTACCACATGCATGATAACTTGTTAGGACACAAGTGGTTATGAGTTCTACTCTCTACTTTAAGGATGTGCCACATGTATGTCATTCAGAGACCAAGGTTCATTAAAGAAGTCAAGGAACTGAGTTAAAATTCATATTTAGACTTCTAACTCGGTATATTCTTTCTCTTTAAGCAATACTTTGGAATCGTCCATGTCGAAAAACCTTTTACTAAAACACGTTTCACTGGCTTTGTGACTTGAACTAGCAGATTTTCAGAGCAATATAGTCACCCTTGCTTGTAGCTGGTGCCAGAGTTATTCACATATATTGGAATGATTTTGGGAAAAACACATGGACAGCAGCACTTTAATGAATGAAATATAACAAACTATGTCAGATTGATCTCTGCTTACAAATATATTAGAACAGATTAGCCAATGCCAAATATATAAATTATCTTATCTAATAGTCGACCTTGGTGGTCTTAGGGTAAAGTGCTCACCTCAGGACCCGATGTTTGTGGGTTCAAACCCAACCAAGGCTGGTGGATTTTTCTCGAGCAATAAAAATGTGTAGCACAGTTTCATTTGGAGAGGAAGTAAAGTCGTCGGGTCCCATGTTCATTGTGGCTTGTAAGAAAACCCTGGAAGGTATATGAAAATACCTTTCCCGGCAAAATTTGTAGGAACTTTTGCTCACTCATAGAAATTCTTGTCTGCTGATATAATCAGTCGATTCAAAAATGACACATATAATACCTCAAATAAATGAAATAAAAAAACCATCTTATCAAGTGTTACAGACTCAGTTAGTGTATAACATATTCCCTTTATACCCTCCCATTAACATAAAAAGACATAAGACTGATACATTCAGACTATAATTTACAAGCTTATCTCAATATTACAAACAAAAGGTGTCAGACACATAATTTGTTTAATTATAGTTGAAAATGATACCTGGCCATGGGAATCACAGGACCTGTTTGAAAGTGTCATTTTTCAACCATATTTAAATAACTTTCTGTGAACTATTATTTATTCATTACCATTGATAATTTCTACAAACGTTACTTGATATATCTTTTAAGAAAAAATTCATTATACACATAAATAATTCCATGTTTATAATTATTTTGTTGCTAGATATTTTAAGATAATCAAATGATATAATAAATGACTCCCAGAAAAATTATGTCAAATACCCTACTTTATAAAATAGATGCGAACAGCCACAAACAAAAAAACAAAAAATTATAATTCTTAGAGAGCACTACATAGTATAGTGGCAGTTCAAGAGGGAAGAGGGAGTATAACTCAAATGGCTAGTAAGAAGCGGGGACAAAAGAGGGAAAACAAACTATATTTAATATACTAAAACATCAGAGATCATGTCACATGAGGTGAAGACCAATCAGTTTAACCAAATATTTCCCCTATAACAAAAATGCACACATTAGGTGAAACACATTAGGGAGAAGGAGTGTATACTATATATGTGCGTGTCTGGGCTACATCACTCATAGCCCAGTTTCTGGAAATATTAGTCAGGACTAATGTACTTTTGCCCAGGGCACGCCTGAATGTGCTAATCATACATCCTTTCCGTGGAAACTCTTTCCATGTCCTGATGGGATGAGGTGATGGTGATAGTGAGTATGAGGGTGTGGAACCAGTGGAAACACTTAAACCAAACTTAATCACCCAGACCCTGGCAACCATTGGGATAATCCCTCTTCCAGATCACCTATGGTACCAGCCAGGAATTGAACCCAAAACTCCTAGGTTTGTAGCCAGGTGCACTGGCCACTATACCACAGGGCTGGTATATTAGAATATTTGTTCAAGAATACCTAATATAATATGTATAGTTACTATGAATGAAAACAAATAATAAACCTTTGAATGAAACGTAAAAAATAAAACCATTAACAATAAATGGAACAATTTAAATTATGATTTTAGCCAGTAAGAAAATTTCTTGGAGCAATAAAAAGTTGATTAACTAATTGCTACTAAATCTCACCATCTATTCTAAGAGTTAATCCGCTGCCCCACAACAAAGAGCCAAATATCTTAATTTATCTTAGAGATTATAGTTTATCAATTTATTGGTCAAGCTAGCACAAATTTGTGTATTTAATATTTCAAAAATGTCATAAATTGACATCAAAATTAACCTATTCTCAATTTTTATAAGTAAACAAAAGGAAAAATTACACTAAACAGCTGGATTTATTGACATTGAAAGGCAAATAGAAAGCCAAGCTTCACACAGAAATTGTCAGAAAAATGCATTTTCAAAAATTCACATTTCAACCAAACACATAACAGTAATTTTCAGAAGACATCAGGGCCCCTTCTTCAGCACAAGAGAGTAAGTGTGTAAGAATTACTCTCCTAGCCTCTTCTAAATGTTAGTTAACGTTCATAAATATAATTAATGCCTCTCATTGTTCTTCCCAGAAAATGTTGCCAGCCAGATGGGGGGCAGTGTAATACTTCGCAATATTTGATGATTTGTCAACAAACATTGATTTTAGCCGGACAGTCAGTAAAATCAACTAGGTGGTGTGTCCGGTCAAAAGGCCATGGGGAGAATACTGACTCTTTGTATTCATGAAATTGTTAAGACTTAGACATCTCATACACTGAAATGTTGTCTCAAAAGAAGTTCATAAACCAATTTCTGGTAGATTCCTATCCATATCCCTCATTTTATTGATATTCATTAATTAGTTTAAAAGATTTCATTTATTTATTTATCAACATCAAATTAATCCTTTTTTCCCTATTACATAAGAAACAGACCAAAACCCTACATCAATTACTTAACTAATTTGTTATTCATTAAAAATGCTGTGTCCATATCATTTTATTGTGGTTCAGGTTTAAAGTAATTTATCTTGTCATCTCTTGCAGTGAAATAATGGACTGAATCAATTTGATCTATCTCTAATAAAAGACTTCTAGAAATGTAACATGGAAACATAGGACAAACTGAAATTAGAAAAAGCAAAAATTATAATGCAATTTTTTCATTTGAATTATCTGCTCTTCTCATTGACATTTTTACTAGAACTATTTAATATTTCCCATTCAGTTTTTTTATTTTCAATTAAATATAATATCTATATTATAACTTTTATAGTGACATGTTTTTATCAATTCAAGAAAGTAATGTTGACTTTTACACATGATCTGAAAATGCACACACCTGATAGTATGCAAACTTTTTCCCTTTGATTAAACATTGCTTACTGTAAAAACATATGTTATTCTAAAAATATTTGAAGTACCTTATATTATTAAATATGTTGCATTTGTTTTTTCCTGTTGATGTTTTGAGTTAAATTTTGCTGCACTAATGAGTAAATTACTTCAGATTGTCATCACTTTCTTTGTTAGCAAAACAACTTAAATTTATTAAAAAAGTAACTTATTATAGCAATGACAACATAGAGTTATACTTTGCTTCTTCTTTAAATATATATATAATGATACATTTTTTGGTCATATAGGGAATCGAACCTGGCATGCTTAGCTCAGTAGACAGACACGCTACATACTGATCTAAGGTGTCGGATTGTAAATATACTATTATGTTAATTCTTTAAACAAAACTAAGACTAGTTTGTTTATTAATTTCAATATGGAGTTAAATATAATGAGAATATTCAATTTAAACATGGAGATAAATACACCATGAATGTTGTTATATATTAATAACCTCAGTTTGAAAAATAAGATTTATTGTAATTTATAGTGAGTTTCCTCTGCAATTTTGTTATTTGAGCAACTAGCATTTTTAATATCGTTAAACAAAATTGTGCAGATTTTGTTAAAAATTTTATTAATCCAAAATATCGTTCATACTTATATACACACCATTTGTGGTAGGAGAGGGAGTTAGTGACAGCTTTCAGAAGGTTCTTTTTTTCAAACATTGGCCAAAAGTAACTAATGTTAAGCTGTTCAGAAATAATCACCATTTTATTAGTAATACTATATTATCAATAATTATTTCCAAATAGGTTTACAATAGTGAACCCCAGACAATGTTGGCAACAAAGAACCTTCTGATAGCTGTCACTTTCCACCCACCTCTCGAACCCAGTCCCGGGCCCAAGATCCAGATCAATGAATTTTAAAAAATATGGTATATTAATCAAAATAATATCAAAAATACAGGTCCAACCATACTAAGGAATAGTGCGCGCCCAACCCACTAGTGGAGGTTTTCTTTGGAGGAACTTTGTACCATTGGCACAAATGTAATATCATTCATTCAGTTTACTCTTGTCTTTGGTTTTGAAGTGTTCACAAGTTTCACAGAATCTATTATTTTTGCACTGAAATTAAATTTGGCATGTAAATATAGTCGGGTAATGAATCAAGTTCAATTTAAATATTTTGGTAACATTTCGGTATCCAGTATATAAAAGCTAACAGAATTTTAAAAACTTTTTCAAAGCTAATTTGAGCAGTGGTGGCATAACAGGGGGAATTTCTTCCCTCGGAAACAATTTGTGTCTCTTTCCTCCTGACTGGAACAAACTCCCCCTCTCTTCTGGAATAGACCTACCCCTCTATATTTATTTCACTCACCTCTGAGATTCTAGAATTTTTAAGTTGAAAAATAACCTTGTATCAAATTCCAAATTACTTTTTGGGGAATCCACTTTTCAAAAATTTGACAGGTGAAGACCATTTCAAATAATTTATATAATAGCCCTATAATTTTACAAAACATTTCAGGCTAAGACCACTCTATTTATATTATAGGGGCATTTGAATTTTTAAAAAAAATAGTAGGGGACCACTCCAAATAGCTTTTAGAGAAATTTAATTTTCAAACATTTTTCGATAGAGGGTCATTTAAAATAGTTTTTAAAAGTATCCATATTTCAAAAGGTTTGTGGAGGAGGTTCTCTCCAAACAGCTAATATAATTTTATTTTAAAAATCAGACAAGGGAGTGTTCAATTTTCAAACATTTGGCGAGGTAGGGTTTCATTTGGCTTGGGTTGTTAATTCACCCCCTAGACAATTAATTTCTCGACGGCCATTAGAGTTAGGTAGAACATAGAGGTAAGTCCACACATTGTCCCAGGTACCTGGCCAGGTTTGAACACCTGATGGGCTTGCTCCTATTGTAGATGGGGTATACATACTCACATTGAAATAAAATAACCTTGAAAACTTAATCTAAAAAAAAAATTAACCCCGAACTATATTGATATTTTTTCAGAACATTTCTTACTCTAATAATAATAATTTCAAACATGTTGTTAAATAATAAGAATAACATTAATAAATCCAATAACATTGTTCTTAATTATTAATTGTTTACAAACTGTCTTGCATTTATTAAAATAGTAGTATACTTAGGCCATTCAGGATGGCTCATCATAACTATGATGAAAGAACATAAAAGTTAAAAAAAGAAAAGTATTGCTTCGAATACTAAATTTAGATTTGAAAGTATTAAAATTTGCACAGAATGAGTGAAAAACCATCGTCTGAAGCTATTAATAAAAGTGTCCGAGTTTGCAGTCTTTGACAAAGTAATAGGTATTGTGTTAACTGATGAGGAACATGAAGTTGGGAGCAACACTTTGTAATCAGGTGACAATGTTTCCTAAAATTATATTAGTTTAATGCAGATCACACATGCTTGTTTTATTAAATACAGTAATCTGATATTTTTACTCAAGCTACATAGTACTTAAATAATATATTTACTTTAATTTACCTACTTGTGATGAACTATCTTCAGTGATATAGAATACATATTTGTATTGCTTATTTATTTTTTACCAACTAAATTTCTAACAATTGTTTTGCATTCAACACAATGAGATGTTGGTGGTTGTTCCATTCAAACCTTCTATTATCCTTTGGAGAGGAAGATTTATGATTGTACTAGTATCTTGTGTACTCATTTAATTTGGGCCAATTTTATTCCCTAGTCTTTCTGTTATTCGATCAATCTAGTTGTTTATTGATGAGGACATGCCACAGTGCATGTGATGTCAAGGTCACTTTGCTGTAAAAGTATCCATCCACTTTGCATGTCAGATAAGAATCAGTCCTGGTGGGGTTGCTATGGTGGCAAGTTGACGTGTGTTTTAAACCAGTACTGACCATATTGATTGTTGCATAATGTTTGTGTTAAATGAGGGAGAGCTAGTTAGTAGGTAATACCTGCAAGCAAGTTGACTCCTACATATTTATTTTATAAAGTCTTTTAGTTTGCAATCTCATGCTTATCTAGTAAATGGCATGTTGAGTATATGTCATTACATATTTATAAGCTTAATTTATTTCCAGAATAGCTTATTTCCATGTAAATAGGCATGCAATGTACTAGAGAGACTATTAGTTTACTCTTTATTAGTCTTTATCCACAGTCGACTTAAAATGTTCCATCGGTTATTTATTCGTATTTTAAATCTAGTATATTTTTGCTCTACAAACAAAGTTGTTCTTTATAAAGTTAAAATACTCTAATGTGACGATAGCATTAACAGCATCAATCTGTTATAATTCCAAGCGCATGATGAAGAAGTTGAAGTTTAAGTGCAGATGCAGGGAACCAATTTGGTTTCGAGAATTTCAGGCTAAGGCATGCTCAATATGTGCTATTATCAGTTTCACACTAGCAGTCGTCTCACTTGCTGTATTCACTGATACAGCAATATTGTCCCTTTCTGTAAAGTTGACACCGGCATCTTGTACCACGACTGAAGTTAAACATTTGCATGGTATGTCTTTATGCTCATGGACATCCTGCCGCCAGAGCTGTACAGCAGAGTTCTTCGACTGCACAAAGATATATGTCAGCTATGAGCTAGTTTCTGACAATACAACTCAACAAGACAACAGCACCAGCATACCGTTGAGAAGCCAAGGAGGCAAAGTCACCACACCACTTAACATAATAGAAGAGGCAGTTTCTACCAATGATTTTAGTTTGTCTTCCAACATTACCATTTCCAACGCATCCATTGGTTATCCTTTCTTTGTGAACATTCCAGGTTGCGGGTATGAACCTGAAGTATCATGTGAACATTTTTATCAGCGATACTCTAATGTAGGCATAACGTTCCCATGTCAGGTTAATTTCAACGATGACACTTCTGTGGCCATACCGGATCCATCTTTTACCCACACAAACAACATCAGCGAAATTGTCCGGTACTTATTTCTTTCTCTTACTCCTATACTTGTTTGTGTAACATGTCTTGCTTATGCTTATGTACGTAATTTATTTGCAACTCAGCCAAAAAACTTGATAGAATTTGATCTCAAGAAAAGTCGTAAAAAATCAAAAAAGAAAACATTTTATGAGAAAAAATTGCAGGCATTAGATACACTTAGGAAAAAGAGAAGTGCGTCGGTATCACCAGAGCAATTTAGTGCAATATCCCTGACTAAACAAAGAAATGAAAGTGACAATCGGTGTGGTCCATCTGTGATAAAAATACCTGAGGTTAATACAACCAATAACTTAGTCAATGACAGAGAACAATTTTTGTGACCTAGTCAGGTAAGATGTCAACTTTTTTTTATCTGAATCTCAAATTCAAATCAACATTTCAACTATGAATCCGAATTTTAGAAAACATGATAGAAATATAACAATTAGCTTCCTCACATTTTTATGAGCTTTTTTTTTAATTCTGATTTTGTTTATATTTGATTTTTTTAATTACATTTGAAAATATAATATTTTACCTAAATGATAGACATGTTTTGCTCTAATGTGAATTCACATTAATTTGATCTGAAATTGTTTTGAATCTCAAATATCAATAAGGACAAGAAATCCCCTTCTCAAGTTTTTTTTTCCTTCCAAGAAGTTTTTTTTTTCAACACTGCATTTTACTACCTGTTCAGATTGTATGCTTATGTACTAATTACGCTAATGGTTGTAGGGATGAGAAAGGTTATATTTATAGGAAGTGTACCTGCATTTGCATGGAGGAAGAATGGAAAATCATT
This sequence comes from Timema monikensis, assembly GCA_902151445.1. Classification (NCBI taxonomy): domain Eukaryota; kingdom Metazoa; phylum Arthropoda; class Insecta; order Phasmatodea; family Timematidae; genus Timema; species Timema monikensis. Next base: position 31,825 of record CABFVZ010000627.1, read on the forward strand.
TTGGAAAAACTCCCCTCAGTACATCCTACCGATATTCAAATCTCAATATCCCCATCATTGGCAGTTTAGTCTGCTGTGAGAGTTGCGCCTTTAACCATGCAGCCACCAAAGTGGATTTTGAAGAAGTCATTGTAGGTATAAACAAACATTTGTCAACTCGATCACAACCATTATGGTCGTTCAAGTCAAGTATGGCATTAATCCAATAGTTATATAGTTTGAATACTTCATTTTATACTGGGTGGTGAGCCAGAAAATCTCTTATTTTAATTGTTACCCTAAAAGTTCTATGTCCATGAAAACATAGCTTACACCATTTATAAATCAAATCGTGCTGGCGGCCGAAGTTCAATCCTCGGTCCCGGCACAGATTTATCTGATTACAAAACCCTTCCTTGACCTCTGACAAGACATCTTGTGAATGTGGGGAATGCCAGGCCTCCACTGTGGTTCGGATTCCACGTTAAACTATAGGTTCTTCATTTCATCTCACAATCACCCTACCATTACACATTAGCGTAAGTGCGTATAACCCGAACGGGTAGTAAGACGTGGTGCTAAATAATAATATAAATCAAATCTGAAATCTTGATACAAAAAAATGTGTTAGGGTTATTTACTGTAGAGATTTATCACTTTTATCTAATAACATGGTGGCTACAGATAGAGAAAACTGATTCTGCAGCTAAACATTTAAACAAAAGTGATAATTTTGGTTTCTTGATAACAAAATGCATTGCCTAGATATATTAGAGCTTGTTTTACAGGGTTTGTTTTATAATACATTTACACAAGGACACAAATAATACCCACCTTATTAAATAATAGAAGGAAAAAAAACAAGAACTCATAAGAATGTTGATTATGTTAGCTTATGATTTTTCAAAATTATGATATTAATGCAAAAACCTGAGAAAATCTCTGTCTACCAAGAAAAGCCTTAAAAATGCGAGACTTGAATATTTTTTAATGCTATTTGGAAAAGTGAGGGATTCTATGAGAGAAGTTTGGTAGCCATCTTGAATGGTGATACTGAGACGACGAGCCATGGAAACAATCTGTATTCTATATTTAGTAGAACATGTTAGAGCTTACAACATTAACCCTAGAATGCTATTCCTTCATAAAATTGACTATCGAGGTTTACAAGATTGTCATGTTCCCTTCCCTCCCTTACACAGGGGCTAGACTGCTCCGCTCTCCAGTACCTTCACTATGGCGGATAGTGTTTCTCTTTTCACGTGCTTTGTTTGTCCTCTATGAGAAGCTCAGTCGTAAGAGGTATGAATGCTTAGCATTAACGTAACATTTTACTAATGTAGTGACAATGGTATTTTACAAACTAAAACCAAACAAAGTGGTATTCTTGATTCCTATTACACTTGAAACATGGTAATAAACCAGAAAACAAAAAAATCCTGAAATAATAGAAACCTACAATGAAACCAAGAGTGCATGACTACAACATTTTGCAGCCAATGTTCATGTCATCTGTAGAGAATTCAAGGCAAATTCCTGTGTATCATGTGATGGAGTTGTGTAAAAAAAAATGGCAATCAACAAAAAAACATTTGAACTAATTGCGTATAGTTTTCATTTTGTCAATAATGTATTAAAATGCTGTTTTAGATCTAATAAAAAGTAAAGTAGTAAAATTTACGAGTGTTTAGCATTCGTGTCTCACACAGAGACCTGTTAAACCTGAGATCTAGTTGAGATTATTGAGATGCTGATAAGCTTCAGGCTTTTACCAAACACCTTTCTGGTTCAAATCTTGTTTGATGCAAAGTTGAAGTGGTCACACAGTTCTAAAACAAGTGACTTATGATTTATTCCTAGCTCACTAAAACGGCTGAAAAATTTAATCAAATAAAGCACATGAAAAAATATTGAGATCTGTTTTCTCGCCGAGAAGTATTTGTGAGATCATTAGATCACTAAAAATACACCATATTTTATTTTAAAAAAGGGATAAAAACACTATTTTTAATAAAAATATAGCTTTCTTCTAAAAAGTAATGCCCTCCCGAAATTTAATATATATTACTTTACAACTTACATTTTTAATGGAGCCACTGTATGTGTGTTTGTGTTTGAATCTTGGCTAGGAGGTTTCACTTGTACCCATCCTCTCCTCGTGCTGTTGTAGACACATCTTATCCATACTACCCTTCTCATCTCTACTCTCTAGATTCAGTTGTTAAGGGTAGAAATAAAACAATATACTCTTATTAACATTAATTGTCAGTTTCAATTGTTAATTTCATCTCAATAATATCACAGGAAGAAATATTAACAGAAAAATGTATAAATTTTCCATGTTAAAGTTTTAAGTTAGCATTAAAATGAAACTAGGCCTCAGACCAGACCCACAGCTTCCAGGTTAAAATGGCTGCAGCATTCATTGGGAGAGCTTAAGTCCTTCAACACAGGAATCGCTAGATGCCAATAAGGGGCATTAAAAGAAAAGCTCATTTTAAACATGGTTTCACTTGAGAGTGGACATAAATATCCATCTTGAGTCAATAGACCTGGTTCCACAAAGTTAGGTTCAGGTAGCAACCCAACCCCCTCTTCACATAATCCCATCTCACAAAGAGCTCACGCAAGCTACCCATTATGATCACAATGCTCTCTTTATGACAAACATGCTAAGAGTGAGTGCACATTTTTAAGTGCTTTTATCACTGGACATTGACACAAGCGAACCCTAGTGTTGATGAACTGAACCTTGCTCAAGAAGTGCAGCGATACTTCCTTAAGGCTGAGGATCTGGTATAAACTTGTCTGTATACTAGGCCTATTATTTTTAATACATCTATCAAAACCTAGATACATTGGTCCATAAGAATAAAATGAAGTAAATGCTTATACTTCACCTTTTTGAAGTAAATTCTTCAATATGTGTGAATAAAAAATCAGAAGCTCATGCTCATTAAAAATTAAAATAGGAGCATTGGCTCTAAGCAAATCCTTTACCTCTTTTTTACATATGAATATAAAGAATTTAAGTGTCTTGATTTGAAGCAAATCCTTCAAAAAAGTGAAGTATGCTTAGTAGTAGACTCATCTTTGAAAATGGCACAAGTTCAGATAAATTTGCATAAAAGAAAGGTGTACAATCCGTGTTTAGTGCCTGAAACTTGTGATTATAAAACTTTATATAGATTCTCAGAAGAAAATGTATCATGGTTGAGTGAACACTTTTTTGTTGAAAGTGATGAGAGAAGAAGATATGCCCTAACCTTCAAAGAAAAACTTTAGAAATTTTTGCGGTATGTAGCAAACCCTGGATACCAGTTGGGGGTTGCACAAGAAGTTAATGTTCACCAAACAATTTTGAGTAAGACAGTTAATTATGTATCAGATTAAATTATTAAAAGAGCTGTCGTGTGGATAAAATTTCCAACATGTATAGGAGTTTTAGACTGTATGCATATAAAAATTCAAAAACCCAGTGTATGTGTGATGACTATATCAACAGAAAGGGGTTTGCCTCACTAAATATATAATTAGCTTATAATGCTCGAGAAATATTTACAAGCATTGGTGTAAGCTGGCCTGGCTCTGTACACGATGCAAGAATTTGGAAGAACTCAAATGTAAGGGAGAAATTAAAAACATTTAAAGATTGCAATTTATTAGCAATTCAGGATATGGAATTGAACCATGGTTGATGACACCATATTTAAATACAAATACCAGACGATGTGATAAACAGACTTTTAAAAGCAAAGTAATAATAGAGCGCTGTTTTGGCCAGTTGAAGAGGCGTTTTCTCATAATGCAGTAGCCATGCAGACTCTCATTTGAAAAAAATTACTAAGATCATTGTGTGCTGTGTGATTTTTCACATTACAGCAAAGTACACTATTTCCCAGAAGAGGATGGGGGTGGGGATTACAGGAATGATGAAGAGGTAATTGAAGGAGATGAAGCACAGGGTAGACTGAGGATCAGAGGACAACAAATTAGAGAACAATTATCCAATTTGATTGATTTAATAAATTAATTTAATGAAAAAAGAACTTAATTTCCTCATAATTAACTTTGTTTCAATTGATTTTTTAACTAAATTATTATGATCTGTATCTGATTCCCTTTTTTTTAGGTTAGTTACTTCACGTGACTCAAATGGTTGAATTGAGTTTTTCAATCAGATTTATGTCCGTTATTAATAAAATCGAAAATTAATAACACAATTAAACAAATTTAAAGATGACAGATACAATTTTAAAATGAAAATGTAAATTATTATTTGGTTGTAAATTGTAACCACAAAACTTTTAAACAAGAACAACTGATTGTGAATCAAATAAAATTGGAGCAAAGCCTTCAAAAATGTGAGGAAAAGGTTGAAGTAAAAGGTAGAGGTTATTCATACAAAATAAAAAAGCTTTTACTTCTGCTCTGGAGATTAACCTTTTACTTCATGATTTTACTCACAAGGATTTGCTTCAATGGGCCACTGAATGTGTAGGTTAATGATAAAATTAGTTTAAAAACTTGTTTTTTTTTCAACTTTACTGTATAAACAGTTTAGAAAACTAATGTTTTTCAAGATACTTCTGACACTAATGGTCTTGGCCTACATATTATCACTAAGTAATTATTGCATCATGGTTTCAAAGTAGTCTTTATAAAGGTATATACATGTGATCAATATTATATCACCTCTAACTCGTTTTTCTTTCATTTTACAAAGTAATAATAAATAAATAAACATAGTTTATAAATATTTGATAGTGTTGTATTAAAAGTGGTCTCAATGTAATGTGTCAGCTGCATGCAATGTTATAGTCATGTTGCGAAACACATTAAGTTGTTTCTAGTCTGAGCATGAAGCCCTGCAAAATCCCCACCGTATCACGTGTTTGGGATTGTGGTATTTATTCATGAGGTGCTTGACTTGCCGAGATGGATATAGCTGTGGGCGTTTCTTTTTTTATGAGTATTGATTACCTCTGTACACTTTATTAGAACCTACGCAAGGTATACACATTACCTCTAAAAATCAATAATGGTCAAGCTACTGCCTGTCCACTGAGCCAGGGGGGTAGACAAGGCTCGTAATATTCCTTTGTCATTGTCAGAAGCAATAAATAGAAGGAAGTAAATGTTTAATTAGTTTGTAACTTTTGTTTCATTATTTGGTATTTTTTTATAATACGTGTTTATCGACAATAGTACCAATTTGAATATTTCTAATACTATTAGCTAAAAAACATTAATATATGTATAGACCAACTCAATTTAAAACACTAGAAATTTCAACCAAATTTCATGCCTTTTCTTGTTAGATCTTTTCAATATAATTTTATAGTGTTGTTTTTTTCTAAGAAAACTTCCCAAATGATTGATTCAAGTTATTTAACATTTACTTGAATCAGAAAATCACTTGACATGTGTTTATTTATTTATTTATTTATATATATATATATATATATATATATATACACACACACACACACACAGGTACATACAGTAGCCCCATGGCTTCTTTGGTGCTGACTGACAGCTAACGGCTTTGAAAAGTTACCAGACCAAGTTATGTATCCCTACGCCGAACCACATGATCTGCAAAAACATGTGTTTAGCAACTGTCACTTCTGACAGTCAAAATTTAGGTACATACCTAAATGTTGACTGTCAGAAGTCAGCTGAGAGCTGTCAGTCAGCACCAAAGAAGCCATTGGGCTACTGTACATACATAGACACATAACTAATACACCTAAAACTTGTTTTTAACTTTGTTTTTATGTAGCATTTTAATGTCAGGATTATCCAAAGTTTTGAAAATGAATTATTTTTGCTATGTTCGGTTCTAAAAATAAAGTAATATAATTATTTGGCTACAATATAATTTGTAAGGATGTCTTTATTTGGGTTACCAGAAGACACAACTAGGCAAATGACAAAGTATAACTGCCCAAAGATTGCTGGATATATTTATTTTTAATTATTTTATATTAGGCAACACAATATACATATTTACTCTTGTTTGGTCTTTTCTGTTCTGAATACACTTTATAAAATTAAATATTGTAAGAACGGGTCGACTTTATTATACATTATATAACATAAATTGTATAGGTTACATGATCACTATTACACTTCCATGTTTAAATATTCGTGACTGCTGGTTATCATTTGTAAGTCACTGTTGTAAGTGAAAGACTCAAGAAAACACAATCACATACACTACTGTTGGCTTACTACCCAAAGCAATCTGCTCTCATACATTGCCATCAAACTCATGTCACCTTCTGTCATGTCGTTCATCCATCCCTGGTCGGCATATCGCTTGATAACCGTAACTTCTCTTGGCAGCACTGGGATCACAACTCTCTAACCGCTGTCTTAATCATTGTCTAACCAATATCTAACCAATTTCCTAGTCATAGTTACGCTCATGGCGCATGAAGCACGCCATCACTAAATGGACTCATCTTAATACACACTTGGCAACTGTGTAGAACCAACTGTCTGGAACTAATTGCTTACACCAACTGTCTGGAACTAATTACTTAAACCAACTGTCTGGAACTACCTGTCTGGAACTAACTGCCCAGAGCTCTGTTCTAGGATACACACTAGCTAGAATCTACCAGCTAGGAGATTCCAATGACGGCATAAAGCACCAATCAATGGGCCTAGATACATGTCATCCAAAACCACTCGATTCTTGAACATCACTTCTCACAGATTCAATCCTCTCCCAATGGAGTCAGCAGTAATGGTCCTACGTGCAGATACACAGGAAATACCTAACATTCCAGATGCTTGCCCCTACAATCATTAGCTGACCAGCGAAAGTTGAACTTAACAATAGATATTAAACATGTTGAGAATAAATAACTAAGTTGAGAGCCTCACAATATGTTTTGATATGTTACTTATATTTTAAATGTGTGTAATATAATATGTTATTGACAAGTACACTTCTCTAAGAAGTCAACACAACACCTTATAATATAATATAATATGTTGTTTACAGGTACACTTCGCTAGGAAGTCAGCACAACACTCGACCAAATCAAGCCTTGAAGTTTACTGCCAGCAATGGTGAAGAATGCTATCACCCTGCATATATGCTGAAGGATGAAGATGCAGAGAGAAATGGCAGACACTAGCAGGTTAGCTCATTGCTTTTATTTTCAGAAACTTGCTTAATATATTAGACAGAATCACTTATATTTTGGACACCATATTCAATGTTATCTTTTTTATAGCAATACCATACACGTTTAACAATTTTACAAATAATGTTTCAGTATTATTTGTATGTATATTATATTTATGTAACCAAAATTATGTGATCTTTAGCACACGAATTGCAACAGTTTAAAGGCCTGTACCTGACTCAGTGTACCTTACTCGCTGGCCGCATTCTCGCAATAGACTAGACTGCCGATGATGGGGGATTGAGGCTCGAATTCTGTTTAGGTTTACTAAGGATGGTTTTTCCAAAATGATTTGCCCTCCACCTCCCCACTAATGAGAGTACATTTCCTATAAAACAACCTTATTCATGCTTAATCCATTAGTGTAATTATTATTACTCCCAACTGCTGAAAGACCTGTAGAATGATATATTTTTGTAACCATGTTTTTTTTTAGCTCTGTGTCTTATCAGTTCACGTTACATGCCTATGTACTAATTATACTAAGACTAGATTAAGATATGTTATTTATTAAAGTAAACTAATAATGTCTTATCATTGAACTCAAAACTATTTTATTCATAAACCTATGTTTTAAATAGCTACATTTTTTTCCCTTCTACTCTAATGACTACTAGACCCATTGGCTAAATTATAAATTATTTTAACTTTTTTTTAAAATTGTGTTTCACTACCTCTTCAAATTATATTAAAATGAATTAGTGCCTAATGGCTTGGACATGTGTGATAAGACTGTGTAGAAACACTGTACAGTGATGTAAAATAATTGATAGTGAAGGAAGCCAACCTGAATGGATAGTTAGGTTATGCTTAGGTAAAAAAAAACACTTTTCTCTTAATTTCTTCTTAAACTATTGCACTATTACACTTCACACATTGTTTTAAATTTTCAGAAATATTCCTTTGTCATTTGAAAAATCTTCAATTGATAAAGGAATATTTCTGTAAATTTAAAACAATGTGTGAAGTGTAATAGTGCAATAGTTTAAGGAATGAAGAGAAAAGTGTTTTTTTTTTATCTAAGCCTAACGTAACTATCCTTTCAGGTTGGCTTCCTTCACTATCAATTATTTTACATCACTGTACAGTGTTTCTACATTGTCTAGTTGTATTCTATATAAATAGCACTATGTCTTACTACTTGTTAAGGTTATAATCATATGTACTAATCATGTGAATGAGTTAGGGATGAGGAAGGTTGAATCTAGGGGAAGTTTGCCCACATTTACATGGAGGGAGAGTGGAAATCCATTTTGGATAAATCATCCTCATTACACCTGATTATGAATTGAAATCCGATCACCCTGTCATCAGCATTCTAGTCTAACATGAGAGTGACACCTTAGACTACACGGCCACCGATGTAGGTAATTGTTGCTCTTATTTAAATCCATGTTTAAAACTATTCTTCATATATAAATAGTAATTAAATTCACTGACATAATTTAAACTAGTGGTAAATATGTTATCTATATGAAATATTTTCCAATAAGCTTGCAAAGCTATTGTAGGAATCTAATGAAAATATATATATATATATATATATATATATATATATAAAAGAAAATACAAACATGTTATTTTTGTGATAACATTTTACTACCATTATTAGTTATATTTTATAGCTATTAACACTATCTCCTTTTTTTTCTTCTTTTTTCTATCAGACTCCTGCTTTAAAATGAATTACTGGCCTGATTAACTTAGCAAGTATATAACAGCTCATATTAATTTTTCTAATAAAATAAAGTTTTCTTCCTTTATAAAGCACTAGGATGCCAAGGCATCATTGCCTGTTACAAAGCACAGAAACCAATGGCACATCACACACCATTTGGGAAACACTACCAGTCCGATTGCTGGTACACGCCACTAGTGGCATCGATACCATAAGAATACACGGAGTGAGAGCTGGTATCTCACATTCAGATGCCAGACTGGCAGCGCTACCATAAGAATACACGGAGTGAGAGCTGGTATCTCACATTCAGATGCCAGACTGGCAGTGCTACCATAAGAATACACGAAGTGAGAGCTGGTATCTCACATTCAGATGCCAGACTGCCATCGCTACCATAAGAATACACGGAGTGAGAGCTGGTATCTCACATTCAGATGCCAGACTGCCATCACTACCATAAGAATACACAGAGTGAGAGCTGGTATCTCACATTCAGATGCCAGACTGGCAGCGATACCATAAGAGTACACGGAGTGAGAGCTGGTATCTCACATTCAGATGCCAGACTGGCAGCACTACCATAAGAATACACGGAGTGAGAGCTGGTATCTCACATTCAGATGCCAGACTGCCATCGCTACCATAAGAATAAGCAGAGTGAGAGCTGGTATCTCACATTCAGATGCCAGACTGGCAGCGCTACCATAAGAATACATGAAGTTAGAGCTGGTATCTCACATTCAGATGCCAACAGCACTGCCAGTGAGTTTTGTACCATGTTGTCTCACTGCCGTCTTGTTACTGTTGTGGTTTATTACCTGCAAACATGGACTATTTCTACACAGAAAAGTTCATTGTAGGGATACATAACAGACCTTCCCCATGGAACTCATCATCTGATGACTACTGCAACCGCGAATTAAAGAAGAAATGCTGGGAGGAAGAGGTCATGGAAATTTTGGGAGAGGACTTTAGAGAAATAGAATGAACTTGCTAAATTTTAAAACACATTTATTTTTATTCTACAGTACTTTTCTTTAGCACCACGTTTTACTTCTTGTTTCGGCTATACGCCTATTTACTTATTATGCTAATTTTAAATCCATGCTGAGACTGTAGCATAAACTGATATCTTGGGGGGCAAACCCCACAAATGCCAGTGCAGCGCCGCACTGGCATCCTAGTGTGATACGGGCCTAAAAGTACTCTCATTTAATAAAACTTTTTGGGTAGGGATGAGGATAGTATAACTTAGAATTTTAGGAAATGTACCTGTATTTGTAAGGAAGAAGAGTGGTAAACCATTTTGGAAAAGCTCAACCTGGATTGAAACCCTGACCGCAAGGAATTGGTGAGGAACACTTTTTCTTGAGCTTCCAAAGAACAGACACTTTAAATAAAATTTCTGAAAAACTTATAAGCCTCCTGCGCACTACTCTTAATACAATACACCTCTGACAAGACATCTTGTGAATGTGTGGAATGCCAGGCCGCCACCGTGGTTCGGATTCCACGTTAAACTGTAGGTCCTTCATTTCATCTCACAATCACCCTACCATTACACATTAGCGTAAGTGCGTATAACCCGAACGGGTAGTAAGACGCGGTGCTAATAATAATAAATCTTAATACAAGATGAATAATGAGCTAGCAGAAAAAAAACATGGAAACTGCTGTTTTCACAGGAAATAAACATCAAAGTCAGTTATAAGCAAATATTTGAATAACACAATTTTCAGCTAAACAGCGCAGTGTTAGGAAATCTCTTGTCGAGGTTGACATTTATAATACTTAAATAGGCTCTAAACAATTTTAAGTTAACTTAGCCACAAGGTGGGCTTTTGTTTCATGTAACAATATCAGTTGAACTTTTAATGCTTCCTACACACTAAATTATTATTATTATTATTATTATTAGCACCGCGTCTTACTACCCGTTCGGGTTATACGCACTTACGCTAATGTGTAATGGTAGGGTGATTGTGAGATGAAATGAAGGACCTACAGTTTAACGTGGAATCCGAACCACGGTGGAGGCCTGGCATTCCTCACATTCACAAGATGTCTTGTCAGAGGTGACTAAATTATTAATTCTAAATGAATATCAGTGAAGGATTTGGGGATTGGGAAAAGCACCCACCATTATAGCTATACAGGGTGAACAAAGGGGTGGGGAAGGTCTCTTTTTTTTTAATACATCTCTTTGTTAAATAAACCCAAAGCTATGAAATAGTGATCTTAAAAAAAAAAAAAAAAGTTGAAAGATTGCTAACTAGAGAACAAATTTTACATAGTAAAACATCAATTCATTTTTACTTGGGTTAAACTTTCACCTGTACTGGGTTATACAATTGCTTACATTTTAAAATATACTAACTTGCCCTTTTGTCCTAATTAAGGTGCCTAGCCAGGAGTTAAACTATACTCACTAACAAACATGAGGGATGAAGGGTAACACCGGGAAAACTGTTAGTTGGTTTTCAAACATCTAGTCTATTATAACACACACATTTCCTATTTGATTAAAATTATTTACTGGAATATTTACGACACCAATTAAGGAGGGATGTAAGGGATGCGAGTTAAAGGTATTGTTTTTGCAGTTAAAGTTTAATTTTCTCCACATGGTGACCTCATCATTTCTTGAATATCTTTCAAGGGTATCATGGAATTTAATGACAACTTCTCTTCATTTAAAAGTGTTGTCATCTAATGATGCTATGATCATGACAGATATTCAACAAATTGTTTATATCACCATATGAAGAAAGTTAAACTCCCTATATTTTTATTGAAGCAATATTTTATTTAATTAAGCCAAAATAATTTGCCGTGGAAACTGAAAAAACACTGGCCTTTTCTCAAGTTCCCTACATCCCAACCTTAACACATGAAAATACAAATGGGTAAATACATATATATTAGTTCCACAAAAATTGGATCAAAACATTTAAAAGCAATAGCCACAAATAACAATGGTCACTATTCTTGACCCGCGCAGCACATACACCTTCATGTTATGTTCCTGTAGCTGGTCTGGACACAGTAGTATTCTATTCAGCACACTAACTGAACACAACACTGTTCCATAATCTTGAATACTCTCTTCTCAAAACATTTCCTTTTTAGGACTTTTGAGATTATTTTATTTTCTAAGAAATCTACACCATTCGTTCCTTCTTTCAAATCAATACTGGATGTCCGTCTTGCTTGTGAAAAGTTTTGATCAAAGAAAAGAGAGGATGTATCACAGCCAGTCTTGCGGGCTAGGAATAGAAACAGTTTTACTGCCAATTTCCATTTAATACTATAGCTATAAACAAAAAACCTTATTTTGCAAATTAAAATTAAAATTTTAGTCTATGACTAAACTATTTTTTGCCTGTTTATTTATTTATAAAAACATAGCTTTTTTTTTCAATAACCAAGCATCGCATACATTTAGTAAAGTAGATTTTCCAGAGTTGGGCTGAATCTACTATTTTACGAATACGAATCTCCATTCTTTATTTGAATCAGAATCTTGGGAAAAGTTATGAACATAAGAGGAAATATAAATATAATATAATACAAATAGTAACTAACTGTTAACATTCTGCCATTGAGTCTCGAATCCTCAACTGTCAAATATCCTTAAGAATTTGAGGGATTCGAGGGCCCATCACTAAAATTTTCTTTGGTTTGCTGTTACAGGTGTATGGAAAAAATTGTATCAACTGTCGAAGAATTGGAACGTGTATTGCTAGTTGCATTTGGTCCTTGTGGCCAAGCAGTTCTTGTTCAGCAACCGACTGGACAGTTTACCATCACTCGTAGTGGACTTGACATCCTTACCGCACACTTCCCTTCCCCTCAGAAAGACCCCTACTTATGCATTTTACTGGACTGTGTGAGAACTCTGCACAAGGACTTGGGAGATGGTGTCAAGTGTTTTATCTTTATGCTGGCAGCCCTCTTAAGAAAAGTAAGAGCTGTGCATGGAGCCAGTTTTATCGCTAGAGAATTAACTCTTCTACAGTTGAAAATATCTATTTTATTTAATTCTAGTATCAAAATTGATCATCTGTGTGGTGAGTGTAACATTTTAATTAGTATAGTTAACACATTCCTTATCTCACGTTTTCCTTCATCAGTGGTGTCTATTTTAGCGCCTCTTCTTACTGAATGGATTAAAATGAACCTATTAAAAGGAATTACTTTGACTAGCTTACTTCATAACTTTATTCTTTTGTGCATTCATCAAGGGCAAGGCTGCAAGTCTGTCTCATACTCTAGAATTCAGAATGGCTACTATGTGAGTAGGAGGGCACTAAACCTTAAAAAATCAGGTAATTACATTGTGACAACTTTAATTTTAGGTGATAGTGATGCAGACAATAGAGAAAGTTTTGATGATATGTATATCCAATGTGAAGTGAATAGAGTTATCCAAGAGCATAAAGCTACGAAGAAAGAAAGCAAAGACAATATTTTGGGTATTCTTCTACTCACTTCCGCTGTATTGCCAGATCTTTCAGTCTTTTGTTTAGGACGTGAAGGAGTGTCTATAGTCCAGGGTATACCATTTGAAGAAATGAGTTACATCCACTCCATTCTGATGTCACTTCAACACAGCTCTGACACGGACTGTCTTGTTTTAGCTGTAAAGTCTGAAACCGTTGAAAGTAAGGAGTACACATGGTTAGGTTTACCAAATGTTTCCCAACTTATCTTGTGTGCTCCAACTCCAGAGATATGTTTGCAGTATTCCCAAGCTTGTAACAATACTCTCAAACTTGTTTCAGTATTTTCAAGTCAACTTTTATCCTGTTCTAATATTCCTCTTGCTTATAGAGCTGGGGGCCATTTTGAGATATTTCTTTACAAATTCCTTTGCAGCAAATTTAACATTGATATCTTAAATCATAACCCTGCTAGAAATCGTTCTGAATTGCTAGCAAGGCTTAAACACCAAACAGCACAGGAGGGGAGAGTTAATATCAATTTCAATAATGAAGAACATAATCTTTTTCCTATGACGTCAGTCTCCTTGACTGTTTTTGATAATATTACAGAACAACACCACAACGTGGCTAGTGTTCTTAGGTGTATTTATGAAGCTTTCCATGATGTAAATTCTGAATTGATGGAATCTCTAGTTCAAATGTTTCTTGCCATCCCTCAAAAACTTCCTCCTCATGTAGAACCAGTTACAAGGTCAGCTGATACCATTTATTTAGAACCCCTCTCACTCAGGTTGATGATCGTGCAGCATGTGTTGGGGGCCGCTGCTACGTTACTAAGAATCAGTGGCACCCTGAATGTTACGAAACAAAACTCGGGGAAGAAAAAATAGTGGTATCATGTTGTAGTTACTCCTTGACAGGGGTTTATGTGCTTTGCTCAAAAAAAGTGAGAATTTATAGAAAGGAGTACCTGAAAGTTTCCTAAATTGATTGTGTGTCCAGATTTTTTTAACCTATCACTTTTATGTAAAATGTTAAACCATACTAAAAATGTAGCCTCTTAACATTGTAATATTTTCTTTTGTTAACAGTGTTAATGAACAGTTCTGGTATTACAATTGTTTTTAGTCAGCTTATTTTTTATTTCTAAAACAATATTTGTAACTATACATGTTGAACTTGGAGTGAATCGCGTAAGCTACATTGAGATGTTAGCTCCTCTTAAGGTTGTATCCGAATAGTATCGAGGATCCTTGGAAAGATCTTTAACTTAACACACACACACACACACCATGCACTTCCTATCTAAGACTGCATCAGCCAATTTGAATCGCGACGAGCCTTGTTACACCCTTGAACTGGTGTTACTACCTATCACTGATCTTAGGAACAATGTTGAACGTCATAGATTAAACCTAATGAAAATAAACATCCAACAGCGTTTAATATTGGCACCATTTTATTGTTTACCTCGACTGTTTTCCAAAAATTATATCATGTCAATAAACAATTTTCTGCGTTTGGTTGTATAAAATGGTAGGCGTATATTGATTAATCAACTTTTCGAAATAACATAATTCTCATTATTATAAAACGAGTCTTCTTTAGCATCCCATTTAATTTAAAATGGTGAACAACATAAAGTTCTGAACCCTAGCAGACAAAAAGAAAATAATAAAAAAGTTTCCAATCAAACACCATAACCAAGCACATGTCAACGACTTATTGTTTCTGTCCTTGAACTTAAGGGCGTGTGTGGGATGCATTGGAATCCTTGCTGACAATTTATGCGGAGCTACACTTAGTTATGTGATTACCGATGGAACTGACAAGGGTACAGCCTAAATGTGTTTCCTTGTGATTGTTACAACCCTGATAATTCCCGGACCAAAATTAACACATAACACACAACTCTTCACACTCCATGCTGCTGATTGAATTTGGCAAAAACTGTGATACTATTTTAGCTAGAATTGCTTATTGTTAAACATGTTCTGATATACATTTTTATGTGTAACTATTAAAAAAAATATTAGTATACTTGTGTATTATTCCAAAAAGACATTGGAGAGTGTTAATTTTGCTCATACTTGTATATTTACATCAGCAATATAATGTTTCTAATGTAGTTAGTTTTTTTATGAAGGCATATTACATCTGGAAAATAATCAATACTATTTTATATACCAGAAGATAACATCAAATGTAATGGTTAGCAATCAAATTGCATAGTGTGTAGTTTTAACTTGGGAATGATGTAACATTTAGTTTTATGCTATTCTTATATAAGCAAATACATATTTTGAAATTATTTTACTCTATAAGTATGTCTTGTACATAAAATTATTTATGAAAGGTGTTTAAAAAGCAAGTTTACAATAAACAAGGGAAATTGCTGTATTAAAAATAGTGCTAAGAAAATCAATATATTTATCACACGCTGTCAGTAAGTCTGGAACAAAAACCTACAATCTAGTTTAAAATAACCTCACACTTCTATTTTAAACATTATATATTAATTAATTATTTATTTATTATGTCTTAACTGCCCATTCGAAATATATGCTTTTAAACATTGTAGTTGTCAAATTTATTTTAAACCTCCTTCGGTGGTCGCATGGTCTAACACATGACCCTCGCAGTAGAGAGATCGAGGTTCAAATCTTAGTCAGGTGTATTTACGTTGATTTTTCCAAAATGGTTTTACTCTCTCCTTCCATGAAAATGTGTGTACACTTCCTCTAAATATAATATATATTTAATGCCTAAAACCATTATCATAACTAGTACATAAGCATATAGCCCCAATGGGTAGTAAGACACAGTACTAAAAAAAACTCATCCAGACCTTCATATAGTTTTTTTATTTATTTGGGCGTGTTATTGATGCTTTAACAATGTGACAAGAACTCCTTGAAGTAGACAGAAAAACCAACAATTCTTGTCTAGAAACAGATGTTGACTAAGAATACAAAGAAAAACTTTTGATGTATCGTAGTCACAAGACCACAATAATTTGAGTGTGAAATACTGGGGGGAGGAGGGGGCTTAATATTTTCCAATGATGTACCTTGTGAGAGGTTCTGATGAATCTATCGAGCAAGGACACATGCAACAGTCTATAAACCAACCTCCGAAAATATTTTGAGACCAGAAAATCTGCCAGCTACTGGGATAATAGAAAGTTAAACATTATTATTGATTTTTAGATGATAGTGTCACCAATGTCAGCATACTATCTTGATGAAGATTGCATTTTTCAAAATGATCAAGCACCAGGTCCTTCTATAAGAAACTAGTGTCACTTGCTAGAGAAGAATTGTGTTACTAGAATGTCCAGGCAGAGTAATCTGAATCTCAACCCGATGGAGAATTTGTAAGTCATTATCAAGGCCATGTTCAAGTAAATGGGCTGCACTACAAAATACTGATAAACGTTTGATTTTGGGATTGAGATCTCGAACATGTATTGGACTGGTAGTTTTATGAATTATGTACCTAATTTATGTTAAAACATTAATTAAAGCCAAACCAAGGTATATTTAACTTTTTTACTTAATCTATAATTTCCTTGCAAAATTAACTGTTATGAAAATCTACAAGAAAACCTCACTTGTCCCAATTAATCTGCACAGCACAATACAAAGCAAAATGAGATCTGCTATGTGATACAAGCTACTATTGCTAAAGTAGTGCAAAAACAACACTGCAGTTATCAAATGATCTAAGGTGTCACTCTCACAATTGTCAGGACTGTCGATGATAAGATCACAGTTCAAATCCCGGCCAGGTCTACTGAGGCTGATTTTTCTTTTTAAAAAATTTGCTCTCCCTCTACACAAATGCGGGTACACTTCATCTAAATTCAACCCTCATCTTCCCTAGAACACTGCGCACAACCTGAACAGGTAGTTAGATGTGGTTGCAAAGAATAAAGTAAAAAGTATTCTAGTGAAAGACTATAAGAATATTGCAGATGTGAGTGTGAGTGCTCTGATCTAAGAGTTTCTGGAGGGACAACATCGGGCTTTGCTTCGCACAGGTGGGTTAATGTATGGGTGGTGTTTCCATGTTGAAATAAGTCTTTATTGCACACTCATGTAAATTACTATTTCCATTTCAAAGCTATGTTGTTGTTTTTTATGGGAGGTATTTAATTTGCACTTTATGAACTGGCTGATTATATCAGCACACAAGAATTTCTATAAGCGAAAGTGAAAGGGCGTAACAATTTTGCCAAAAAAATTTTTTCACACACCTTCCATGGTTCTTTTACATGCCACAATCAACTTGGGACTTCCCCCTCAAAAGGAAGTTTTCCTATGAATTTTTATCACTCAAGGAAAATCTGTCTATCCCGGCTGGGTTCTGACCCACTAACATCGTGCCCTGAGGTTAGCACTCTACCCCAAGACTATATTTTTCCTTTGTTATTCCTTAGCTCTGCTTCTCTTCTCAAAACCCTAGGTTCTAGAAACCAATCGAGGTATTTGTCAGCTTAGATAAACCTAAACAAAGTTTACTCAGAAAGCTTCTTCCTACTAGACTGGCGTGTTTTGGTACTTTTTCAGATGTCTGTCTCTGAGTGGAGATTGAAGTAATAAAGTAGGTTAGGATGTTCGGCAGAAATGTAAGAAAACGCAAAAAGGGTTTCATTAAGGGCTGTGATGCAATGCTTAAGCGCCTTAATCTATTAACCGCTATAGTCGCTTTCTTTGGCACTATAAAGTCACGTGTGCCGGAACATTTTTAGATTGTTTGGTATGGTGTTTATGAGTTTATAATAAGTACTCATTGAATGGTTGAGTTTTGGCGTGGATGGTTATTATATGATAAACACTGCTAGATTGCATCAAGTATCCATTGTATTTTTAATGTCTGAGGAACAAACATTATTTACACTTTGCAGAATTGTAGGTTTGAGTGAACCTCGACAACAAAAGGCTAGTGAAAGAGTGAGACTGAATGAATCCATCCCTGGTTGCACCTGTATGAGGTGTGTACGAATGACTGTTCAGACCCCTGATGGTGCGCGACACAGTTACAGGGTAACTTGGCACAAGCAACATAGTATATCATATCAAAAGGATACACTAAAGCTGGGGCAACAAGGGCTCTATAAAACTTATTGATTTGAGAAACTAAACATGTAGACAACACAAGTCTGCTCATTACTGGCTGGAAAGCTGAACCTTGGTATATAAGAGGAGGTTGTGGGAATATATTGTAAAGGAGAAGGAAAGTAGAATGGAATCATAGAACCGGAGGAAAGAAGAGAGTGAACACATTTGAACAGAAATAAAAGGTCATGAGAATCTTTGACCATCCTTTATCATCAATTATAAATAGAGTGAAACCTTTTTTATTTGAAGTTCAAGGGCTTTCTAAAAAAATATGAAATATCTAAAATTTGAGTTAACTATTTTTATGAGTATCTAAGCAGCTGGTACATAATCAATAACCTTAAAATATGCTACAAATAAACATACAAATTTTATAAATGTTATATAAAACACAACCTCACAATATAGACAGACACGAAAAAAAAAAAAAATTCAACACAAAAAATAAAAACTTGAAAAAATTGACTTAGTTTTTACTTTAACTGACATTATGTTGTAAACAATTAGTGATCTTGGTTTGTTGTAGTTTGTTTATCTTGACACAATAAACAAAATCTTCAAGCTCACTGATTGCATTAAAAATGTTGTATTTTATGTCTGGTTGGGATTTATTGAATCTTTTCAGGGCCATGTTGGCTGTCACATGATTGCATTGTCACACAGGAGCAATGAAAGTTGAGCCAACACATCCCCTGTTCTAAGTAACCCGACGACTTTCTTGGAATATGCAGTGATTTAATAAAGGTTGTTAATTAAGGTTTGAAATGAGTACAAACTAGAAAAAAGTTAACAATACATATATTTCGAATTATCCAAATATTTTCTTCTAGAATCTAAATTTTTTTACTATTGATTTAAATAGGAATCTTATGTGAAATCTTGGAGAGCTAACTATCCAATTTTTTGAGTAACCATTATTGGATTAGCCACATTCTACTGTATTATAAAATATAATTATCAGTATACAATCTGGTATTTGTATGTTGAAGCAATTGTATACAATGTCAAGTGGCAAAATATTTTAAATTAAAAGACAGTATTATATAAATACACTCTTCAATTACCTGATGTTATGATTTGAGATAAATATTTTTTAATCAATCTCCACTTATCCTATTAGTAAGGTTGTTGTTATATTTCATCGCCCACTACTTTGGTTGTTTAATGGAACTGCATTAATATGGTTATTAACATGCCGAATTATCATTATGCATATATTAATATTATTGTTACTATTCAATGTGGGGAGGGTTTTTTTTGTTTGTTTTCTAAGTCTTGTGTTTTTCCGTCCACATTACTTTAAACTTTTATCCATAGTAAAATGTAAAATTTTGTATTGTTAGTGAACTGTTTTTACTTTTTATAGTATTGATTGTATGGTGAAAGGATTTTTTGTATTAACTTTAGCACGTTATTTTAATAGTCTTCACCAATTAAATGTATTAAAAAGTATATAATTTCCACATGTTAAATTTTACAGTATGTCTATAGATGTTGTATTTTCTTATATTAACTGAGTTGTATGACTTTCCCAAGAAAACACAGTAAGGAATCGCCATCAGCTAAAACTAGGCTTTGTACTTTGTCATTTCCTCTTAATTTCATTTTAAAACTAAGCCCTTTCAAAACATTACTACACTTACATATGAATGAATGCGTTGTTAAGATATAAACACATCGAATTAAAAGTTAACATTATTTCACTGTCATATTGTATTTTTACAAAAAATAGGAAATTGTAAATAAAATAAGTAATTTGTATAGATTGCACTTATTTTCTACATTTGTTAGGTAAATACTTTTACCACATATATAGAGATGTGCCTAATATGTGTGTTGCAAAAATACATTATTTTTGGCTCAAGAGGATGTGGTGGCATAAATAACTACTACCAATATATTTACCGCATTGTATGATTTGTCATTATAGACATTTGGGGAATTAAATGGCTATTGTTACCAAATGCTGTGTTTTAAAATGATTCAAAGCACTATATTATATTTCTTACCATCAATTTATTTTCCTTTTCTAGTACCTACAATCAACTCTCGATTAATGACCTTTCACGGTTCCCTGGAAAAGGGTTGTTATTTCGAAGGGGTCACTATTGGAATTTTAGCCACTTTTGTTCCACCTCCGATCCTCATAGCAAAAATTGCATTTTTTTAGACAATACATGAAAAAAAACTACTTATTTCTTAAAGAATTTCATTATGGAGGTCTGCTTCTTAGCACCAGTTTGCTCGACAAAATCTTTCACATTATAGAACTGGAACCACAGCTCTTCGCTAGAGCCCTGGTGCTTAAGTGCTCTTGAGTAGACATCCCCGGCTTTCAGAACATCTTTCGCTGTGGGGATGTCTTCAATCTCTTCTTCCATTTCTTCCCTCCCCTCTTCATCGCTGGACTCCTGCTCCCTGATCATATCAGGTCGTCGAGGGTGCCCCAAACTGTGATGTCATCGTCTGCTGCTATGTACTCCTCATATGTACAGCCTGGGGCTAATCTCTGCCAAGTTTCCTTGTTGCACGGCCGAGTGAAAGTCAGGGGGGCAGACAAAGGTGCTGTTGATAAGCCAGGCTGCGGTTCCGTGTAGTTGCCTGACTGGGAATTGGCGTCCACTAGCAGTGGGTCTTTGGCGCTGGTATCAGTGGGAAGCACATAGACTGAAGTCTCTTCGTTGACTGGTAGGACAAAGTGGGCATGTAGTTGGTGATTACCATCAGTCTCATGGCCCTCTAATTGATGACAATTCTCCAAGGCCCTGACCCACTTTTTGACCACCTTGCCCCACTTTCTGACCACCTTGCCCCACTTTCTGACCACCTTGCCCATGTCGAGATTCCACACCATACTCCGCACAAGCATCTCGCGGAACTTCACCTTCACTTGTTGGATTATCTCTCATGCCAGGGGCTGAAGCATGCTGGTGGTGTTTTTTGGCAGAAACACCAGCTCGATGTTCCTGAGTTTGTCGAGAGCAGGATGTGTGGGGCAATTGTCGACAAAGAGCACAACTTTTCTAATTGCGGCGTCCATCTTCGAATCGAAGCCTTGGAGCCACCTTGTGAACACCCCCGAGGTCATCCATAAGTTCTTATTAAAATCATAGTCAGAATTCAGAATGTTGCCCTTGAAACCCCGGGTTTTCTTGAACAGCCCGATCACGGGGGGCTTCTTTTTATTGCTGCCATCCATGTTGCAGTACAGAAGGATGGCAAGGTGCTCCTTGCCCCTTTTACAGCAAGAATGTGATCTGGCATGAGGTTGTAAAATATCCCCAGCTTGTTAGCATTGTATACATCTTGAGGCTGATAGCACCTAAGGATGTTTCGGAGCAAGGGCATCCACTCCCTCACCAGTGTTGGGTCGATCGATGTGCTTTCACTGACGACCTTGTGGCTGGATGTGCTGTGATTCACTTTGAAACGCTCTAGCCACCCACTTGAACACTTAGTTTTCTATACCCAACCTCAGGGAAAATTCATCGGCCTTCCTCTGCATCATCAGTTTGTTTATAGGCACGTTTTGCACTCTATGCTGGCTGAACCACTCCAGCATAGCCTGCTCCAAATTTGCTTGCAATGCACCCTTCAAATTTTTGGCCCTTACATTGTGGCCTTCCTTCTGCAATGCATTCACAATTTCGTCTCTCATTTTGAGAATCATGAAAAGTGTCGACTTCAGGATGCCATGCCGCTGCGCAATCTTCATCCTTGTAATCTTCTTCTCATCCACTTCCTGGATGATCTACTTCTTCATGAGTGTCAAGAAGGTCCTATTTCCACTCATTTCATCGAAATTATACGTTTGTATCAAATAAATAAATAACTAGCATGGGCCGTCAAAAATCGTTCTTAAAATCAAACCAAAAATGTAACCAAATCAAAAATCGAAATAACAATGGCAAAAAAAAAGTCTAGTGCGTGACGTAGCGGCAGTCACGTCCGGGAAACATTGTCTTGCTTGTGGGAGGGGGTGGGCAGAGTCAAGTACTATTGGCTAATAGCTGGCATTGATAGGGTGGTGTCTATTTTTATACCTGACCTACCCCAGCTACTAGTAATACAGCGCTCACAAAAATAATCGCAACTCAGCGACCTAAATAAGTGCCACAAACACATTTTATGGTCGATTTACTTAAAATGTTTGATCCTTTTTTCCACATTTTTCGCGGTTCCCCCAAAAAGGGTCGTTACTTTTAGAGGGACGTTATTACCGGTGTCGTAGAATCGAGAGTTGACTGTATTTAGTTAGCAAATAATGTGGTATATCTTACAAATGATTTATCGAAATATTTACAAATTCATATTCATTTCATTAAACTGTTTGAATTGCTTGACTCTAATTCGTTGTTTTCCTCAATTATATTACAAAATTTTTAAAAAATGTATGACTTTTTTTAATTCATATAGTATAAGACTATTTATCTCGGTGCCCACCACATTCAAGGCTAACAACATAAACACATACCACTAATATTGTGATACTTGTAATATATAACATTTACTTTAAAATATAACTTTAGAACACCCTCTTTTCCCTATAGAGGCTTAATTTGACATATAAGACTGTACATGGAAGAGTTAAAGGAACAAATAGACCAATCAGTGCTATGATTGATCAATTAACAGATAGGACCATCACTGTAATTATCACTGAAAAGAGATTGTTTTGGAAACCAAACAATACCACCTCATCCTAGTCTTTCATGAACAATTTTTTCCTTAAAAAATAATCTGATAAAAATAGGCCTGAGTTTTTTTGTATTGATATAGATAATTAAAGAATGTTACAAAATGAAAACAGGCATGTGGCACCTGAGTGATGATGGTCACTTGAAGTGTTGTTTTTTCCAGTAGGCTTGCCTGGGTGTTGCAATGTGATGATGAATTATCACATAACTATATTGTTCTTCTGCACATATATTACTATTCTCAGTTAAATTAAAGATTGGGGCTAGTAGTGTATTATTTGTTATGTATACATTGCTGAACATGTATAGAAAAAGTTGAGCCATGGAGTCGAGCATGTACTCTTTGATCAAACACATTGTTGATTGCGGACAAAGGCCCGTGCATAAACATAATAAAGCAAATATACCACCCTAACAAATATAAATTAATTTTTAAAGGGCATTAGAAATAAAAATGTGATAATTCTTTGAAAACATAATTAATTAATGCGGGAGCTATCTATTAAAGTAAACAATATTTATATTGATATTAAAATAATGAAATATAAAAAAGTATATATTAAACAGCAAAATAGCGTTGTAAATGCTTGAGGAATCTCATTATGATGAAAGTCTTGTAAAGTTTTCTTGTCTGATGTTATATGGTAAGATACATTTAAAATGTATACTATCATTTTAGTATCATTATGGCACTTTGTTTAATAACTTGACCAATATTAAATCTTTTAAACAATGTTATTTATAATTGCTTTTATGTATATTTTCATATTGTATAATATGGTATGTCACATATTATATTAATTTTGTATAATTAAGATTAAAAACCATTGCAACTCATATTTTGTTTTTATTGATGTTTAGATACTGTAACACTAATTTTTTTTACCACCCTCTTTAACCACAAACACAATTTCTTTCATTGATGTTCCATAGCACATATCCACAATGAGTTGATACCTGGATCTGATACCTGACAATTCACAGGTGGTATGAGTATGTATAAACCAATGAAAATTGATTTGAAGGGGAAATGTCTCCTCAACATAAATTAGACTTTTTGAACTTAGGCTTAACTCGGCAAGCACTCACTCATAGAATTCACTCTGTTTCCATGGGTAGGTGTCAGGGGTTAGCGTCAGGAAGGGCATCCGGCTGTAAAACAGGTTCGTCAAAACAAATCTTGCAAGTTCTTGTGACTAGCCATAGACAATGTTGAACCCGTATGAGTGGGATAAGATGTAGGGGGAAAAAATATATTTGCATTTGGAATTAAGCTCAAAATTTTTTTTATTAAAATTTGTATCTAGGCCGTTTAACATTACAAACAAAATGGCGATCATGTTCTGGGAAAATGAATTGTAGGGTACTTTATAAAAACATATCTCAAATTTTGTTATATCTCCACAACTCTTTTGGATTCAAAATAACTTATCATTGTAAAGTTATAGACATATTAAAAATAAAAACTATTTTTAAATCGAGGTTTGCGAAGTTTGGCGAACAAATATGTTACAATTTTCTAGATATGTTTCTGTAATAGTGCATATTACTTCGTTAATGCTCTTTGGTGGAATGTCTTTTTGGCATTATGTTTCTGCAACAATGTGTATTATTCCTCTTTATATATATCACAAGCTATAAGTATAATTTAAATAAAGGCTCGAGAAATTCTGTGTGGTGCACTGCACAATTTACTTTGTTTTGATTTATTGATTTAACAATCTATACCAGCAATGTGCAGAATTCTCACAATATGAGTTCCAATGCCTCAACTGTTTTATCAAGTCAAACTAAATGTGTAGGCTACTATTAAACAATGAAAGAAAATAATTGCATTATTGTAGTAAAAAAAACAATACTAATGTTTTTCTAAACATTTAGAATATTAAAACCACTAACATATAAGTTAGCACCTCTTGAATTTGATTTTAAATTAGTTCATTAATCGATAAACAATTTTTTACCTGCTTCAGTGGTCACATGGTGTAAGGTGTCACTCTTGCAATAAACTATATTGTACATGACAGGGAAATCCGAGTTCAATCCCAATCAGGTGTACAGAGGCTAGTTTTACCTAAACGGTTTTCCACTTTCCCTCCACACAAATGTGAGTACGCTCCCTCTAAATTCAACCTTCAAAGTACCTAAGTAACACATCAAAGTAATTACCGTAGTACATAGGCATATAACCCGAACTGGTAGGGAGATGCGGTTCTAAAAAAGAAAAAATATAGATTTTTTTTTAACTTTAGTTACCAGCAACACATTCTATCCTCATCAATGAGTTCAGTGATAATTTTGATACATCCCTTGTGTATTAAGTGAAACTAACTATACTATTGCCCGCTACAGCAAAGTGTGTTTTAAGGAAACCTATTTTACACAACCCTCTGTCAGGTAGAGGCTAGCTTTTACACAACCCTGTCAGGTAGAGGCTAGTTTTTACACAACCCTCTGTCAGGTAGAGACTAGCTTTTACACACCCCTCTCTCAGATAGAGGCTAGTTTTTACACAACCCTCTGTCAGGTAGAGACTAGCTTTTACACAACCCTGTCAGGTAGAGGCTAGCTTTTACACAACCCTTTGTCAGATAGAGGCTAGCTTTTACAGTTCTCTCTGCCATTGTACAGGGGGATGTTTGTTTGACAGTATGGCCAGTTATTTTGGGTTTCTTTTTCGAGTGGTGTTTGTCAGAGTTACTCAATGTTGCAAATACAAGATGGTCGGACTTTGGAGTGGTGCGCCACTTCCATTTAGGAGTACTAAAATTATTTGCAGTATTAATTAAATAATAATTTCAAAAATTTACCTCTTTATAATTTTATGCTAATTTTCATTTTATAAAATAAACAGCAAACCATATAAAATTAATCGTATTAATGTTTTGTACTAAATAATTTTAATAACACTAAATTGGACAACTATTTTGTTTTTAAGATGTATAACAGTTTAGTTATCTGTTACTTGTAAGCTTAGCGCCATAATTTCTGTTTAAGAAGAACTTACTATCTTATTTCTAAACAAATACTCTACTTACTTATCTTTGTTATTTATTAACACACTAAAATTTTGTGTTCCAGATTTAGAAATTATTTTAATTCAAATAGTTAAAAATAGCAGCGGTTATAATTCTGAAATTATTTTTACATATTAACTAAAAAATTTGTTCAGTCAAAATAACATAACAAAATAAATATTTTTCTTAAAAATGAGTTACTTTCTTAGGTAAAAAGTTAATTTAAATAACTATGCTTAGTTTAATAATATAGAAAATAATTTAAGGCTGTGATGATACTTGTGTATAGCTTCATGTTTATGATATTGAAAGTTTTTTTTGTTAGAAAATTTATTTGACAACAAATATTCTCTACTCCTAAGAAAATTAAAAATAAAGCAATTCGTAGTCCCAGCACCTGTAAAAAGAATGTTGTGGTTGGCAGAGAGTAGAGGAAAGTGGGGAATAAAACTAAAATAACCCCTATAAACAGCTTCCAAGACAAAATGGTCCAGGTTGAATCAGTAGATCCCCCTTATCCCCCTAAACTTCCCCGAGGAGGTGGTAGTGTCTGGAAACTGAAGGGGTTTTCCCGCAATACCAGTTTTTATTAATTCGGAGATTATTGTAGCCAGGCCAGTGATGACTTGTGACCAAAAAAATAGTGTGTGCACAAATCAAAATAATCCTGACTAATATACACACTTTTAATATAACTCATAATTTTACTTATGCTAATATCTTACATCAGTAAATATTTTAATCATATACACTTGGTAACTTAACAAAAGCAAACAAATAATGAAATGCCTTAAAGTAAAACTAGCACAAAATTAATACATAGAAAAATTATTTACAAAAAACAACTTAAGTTCATCTTTTTTGTGTATGGAAAACAATATTGCAAAATACTTCCATAAAAGTCTTAAGCTATTTTAAATAAAAACACCGCTATTCTTTCTTAAGATCTTGCAAAGGGCCTTTAAGTCTGAAAAGACATCTTCAAAAATATTTTGGGTATAATTAATTTCATTATAAATAAAAGTATGTTAACATTTATTAACTCAATAACTATTTACATCTAATCCTGTGTGCACATAATTCATATTTTGAAAACAGAAAAAATTATATATCTTGGTAGCAACGCTTTGATTTAACTCATTCCAAAACAAATTGTCAAGTTCGCTATGGAGTTGTGCACCATCCTGTGTGTTAAAGGAACGCTAAGACTTGTTAGCGAGGTCAACAGTCTCTCTTTTTGTCAGTGTGCATGCTCAGATAGTTTTACAAACCAAGAGGAGAAAGTTGTGAAAAGGACAACTAGCAGGCGAGCTAACAAGGGGAATAGTAAAGAGAATTATGCTTGCAAGTGGATAGCCGATATACTAACTTCCTACCACAATGTACTGCTAGTAATACAATCTATACAATAATACTAATTCATTATAAATTGTTATTTAATTTTTAATAGTTTTACTTTTTAGATCGTTCAACAACAACATAATATGTGAAGGTGGGAAAATGAATCCTTTATGTTGTAATCTATCATTGAGCTTTAAAGGAATCTTCTGATGCTCACAGTGATCCTTTGCTCATAGATAAATATTATGTTATGAGAAGATTAACTTGTGGAACCATACTAGTACTGACCACTCACGCTGACGCAACAACACTTGTACTGCTTCCATCAATCCCGTTGCAACCAACTAAACACTGAAGCTTGATTAATCCCTAAGCTTGTTGCACAGATATTTAGCTAACAGGATTGGATTTAGGTAGGAGGGGTGGTGTGGGTACAAATAGGAATCTTGTAAGACAACTGTGTGCAGTGTCAAGGATGGAGCTCTTTGGTGATGGTTATTCAAACTCCACTCTGTGGCGACCCGAAGCAAGGTAAGGAAATTGATTTCAGTAATTTTGAAGTATCCTGCTTCAAATACCACATGGCTCAAGGTGTCACTCTCCTGTTGGACTGGATCGTCAATGACAGAGAGATCAGGGTTTGAATCCCAGTTGAGTAAACTACGTTTTTTTTTAATTCCACTTTCCCTTTATGCAAATGTGGGTACACTTCCACTAAAATCCAACCTTCCTCACACCTAACTTATTAGGATAATTAGTACATATTATAACCTGAACATGTAGTAATACATGGTGCTAAAAGAAAAAAACAAATTAAATTAGGGTAAGATTCATGGAATAATTAAGTGTATGATTAAAATGGAGCAATATATTATTATAGCCCTATTATATTAATAAATTCAGTCCAAAACTTTGACACACTCCATTAGAAATTATATATATATATATATATATATATAATAATAATAATTATTATTATTATATATAATAATAATAATTATTATTATATATAAATAATAATAATTATTATTATTATACATTAAAGCCAGCTAGCTATACCAGCCACTAGACTTTAACAAATATTAATTTTTCTTTGTATAAACATAAAAACACAAGAGTGACTTGAATGGCAAATCGAACCATATTTCACAACCTAAACCTTTAAATAAGTTTGATAACGTACATAGTTTTTTTAAAGTTATTTGCACTTCATATTACTATTTGTATGAACTATCTGCATATTTACACTGATGAGGTAGATATAATTTAGAGTAAATGTACCAACATTTGTGTGTTGGGAGAGTGGAAAACCATTTAGGAACAACTAAACTTGAACAGAATTCAAACTTATTCTTCTCCATCAATGAAAATCTAGTATTGCAAGAATGACACCCCTGAGCATGTGCTCAACAATTGTGAGTGCTTTCATAGTTAGCTTAGCAAACAGCTTTCCAAATGTCACACACACACACATATATATAAACTGTAATTGACCTAAGTGGTTTTGGGGTAAAGTGATTGCCTCAAGACCCAACGCTTGTGGATTCAAACCCAGCCGGTGTCGACAGATTTTTCTTAAGTGATAAAAATATTTAACACAACTTCCTTCGAAGTGGAGGTAAAGTTTTAGGTTTCATGTCATTGTTTGTGGCATGTAAAAAAAATCCTGGAAGATATGTGAAAACACATTTTCAGCAAAATTGGTAGGCTCTTTCACTCTTGCTCAAAAATTGTGTGCTGGTATAATCAATCGGTTAAGAAAATGCACATTAAATGATTAAAATAAATAACTATATATATTTGACTATAGTTTATTCAATTTCACTAGATCTATCTGGATAATAACATAAATTTAGGTTAGCTATGGGTTGTATTTAGTAAATACAAGTCTTTATTAAATTGTTGGATACTTATAGTAATTCACAATTGCTGAACAAACTGTAGACTGTAGAGAGCAAATCTTGAACACAACACCAACTGATATAACTTGGAAGATTACGTTAACCATTTTATAATCCTTGATTTATCTTTTGTGCCTTTTAAATTTACCCTAATTTAGGTAAAACCAAGTTCTTAAAATATGTTGCCATTTTTTTATTACACTTTTCATTTCACAAACATTTTGTTGTAGTGTTAGAGTTTTGGCTAGCTAGTGTGTTTCTCGTATTAATACTATAAACATGTTAAGTCAGTGTAACCAAATGTTTTATATAACTTTTTAAGCTTAATGCATGAAATAAGGTGTACATTATTTTAACACCGCTATTCATATTTAAACCACAGAAGGACATTCAATTACACAATTATTATTTGCTACAATTAACACTGTTAAAAAATTTGTGATTCAATATCAACTTTTTAACCTAGTGTTCATAAACAAATGTGCCATGATCAGATAATTGAGCTAAATATATTATATATAATTTAGTTAAATATATTATATATATATAATTTAGCTATATATCTATAAATTATGCATGTATGTATATACTAATACAATTTTATATATATATATATATATATACAATTTTATATATATAATTGTATTAGTATTTTTTGAAAACTTGGACACGATGGTAACAGATATCCAGACAAAATGAGTAACACATACAGTGAACAAACACCACTTATAATGAACACTTTGTTCAGCACAGCAAAACTATCGCTCAATTGCAACAAAATCGTCTTTTTCCGTGTTTTTAGCAAATTAATCTGACCTTTTCCGCATCAGGTGACCATTGACTAGGGGCATAGCTATTAGGGAAGACAGGATTAGGTTAGGGGGGACCGCCCCCCTCTGAGTAAATGATGGGGTCTTCCTCGCGTGATGGGGGGGGGGACCCTTAGTAGATAGTATCACTGATAAAATTAGTGAAATATGCTCATCAATTTATTATCAGAGTTGAATGTTATGTGTGCTGGTTAGTAACAAAATCCCCTTCCCTCCTGCAACCCCATTATCCCCATTACTCTCATCCATCGCTATGAGTGAGCTGTTTAATCTTAGTTTGACAATTTGTGCAGGCAACATAAACATTTTGTTTCCCAATATTAACAAAACAAAGTTCAATTACTCATGTTATTTTTATCATGTTTTCTATTACAATTACAGTTAGAGTTTTGATTTTTTCTTATTTCTCTGCTGCATTATGTTGAGTAATTTTTTGAAAATGTATCATAAAATTTTAAAATTTCACTGTTTACTATAAGGGTTTGATTGTTACCTTTCTTTAGTAGTACTATGTTTACAGCACAAAATGGTATAGTATAATATAAATGTATATTACTTTGGCATAGTATATTATAGTTTGGAATTTTTTTTTCAAAAATTGGTTATCATTAAACTACCCTTAAATGAATGTTTAATAAACCATTATACAATGTTATTTATCAATTTCATACAAAGTTGTTAGTCATTTTTTATTTAAAAAAACTATTTTATTCAATGGTTTGTATGTACATAATCCGAAGAGCTTTTGCTCACTCGGAGAACTATGAGTTTTACATTAACAATTTTTTGTACAGGCTTTTTACTATTATTATTTAGTTATTCTATATTATTAGTTATGTATAATTTTTTCATTATATTATAAAGCGAAAAATTAGAAGTATAAAGAATGCTTAACAATAGATGAGTTGATTAATGGCAAAATAAGAGTAAAACAATGTACTAATTAAATCATAAATTTCCATATAAATTAATACATTTATACTGTTTTGCGAAATTATAGTGAAAATGAAAGAAATACATCGCCAATCCGTTACAAGAAACATAACTGGCTGGAGGTATGCTTAGAGAATAAATGATACACAATCTTACACACAAACACACACACACACACACAGGAAAGCTATCAAACCATAAAGGCTGTAGACCCAGGTACAAACAGAATTTTAAAATATACTTTATTAAGTATGAGGGCAAATAAAATCTTAAGGGACCTTCTTCGGTGGTCAAATGGTTTGGGACAGTGGTCTCAAACATAAAATAGTCCGAGGGCCAGATTCACAAACTCGGGTTGTGTTGCATAGCCAATATAAACATGTTTGCTTCAATTTATTCTATACATTTTGTTTGCACCCATCCTGACTATACATGTTTTTATAATGCTGGTGTATAGTGGACTGAGATGGTAGAATGTATAGAAAATGTACCTCCATTTGTTTGTAGGGAGAGGGGTAAGTAATTAAGAAAAAACCACTCAGTGCATCCTGTCTGGCTTCGAAACCCTACCTCCTCTTCAACAGCAAACCAGACCAGCCTGATGTTTAATACGCATTCCAACCAATGTGGTTCGAAACTAGTTATTTGATTAAATATATTTAAAATCATTAAATGTCTAAAATATTTAAAAACTTACATTTTCCCAAATGTTTATCTAAGCCAGTAAAATACTTGAAGCAGTATTATTTACATTTTATAATTAAGTACTAATTACGTTAATGGATTTAGGAATTGGGAAGGTTGAATTAGAGGAAGTGGACCCGCATTTGCGTGGAGGGAAAGTGGAAAACCATTTAGGAAACCCCCCCCCAGTTCACCCGACCAAGATTCGAACCTCGATCTCCCCGTCCTACAGCAGTCGAGCTCAACACGACAAGCGCATTAGCCAACTACGCCACCGAGGCGGGTTACATTTTATAATTAATGATTCAAACACTTGAGTATCTAAAATTAAAGAAGAGTGCAATGTCTGAAATATTTATGAAGAGTTTGCTATTCAAAATTATATACAATTCAAATTAAATTCTAATAGTTAATTATGTCCTCATTCATGTGTATCCTGGACACGCCATAAAGCAGGAGATCCAAAAAACTTACAACAATTACCGTCGCCAAGTGACGGTGAGAATAATGCTAGCTGTTGCCTGAAGGGGGAGGTTTGTGTAAGTGTGGTAGCTATCAATCATTATTAAGCCTGACTTTCACTCTGAAAGAAAAATACAGCTCTCTAACAAAGGGTGAATTGAAATACTCATCAAAACAGTCAAGTGATCATTGAACTCTTTCTTTGAAACAACAACAAATAAACTGGAAACATCTATTGTGGTGTGCATATATCACTATAGGCTGGATGGTGATATAACAGTGTTGCAGACAAATATTGCTCATGGGCTGTGAGTTTGCAAACCCTGGCCTAGGGCATTACTATCGCCACATACTATATTGCCGCCTGGATTTGAATCCCAATCAGGTGTACTGAGAGTAGTTTTTTTTAAATGATTCCCCACACTCTCTCCTCAAAATGTCAGGTACATTACCTCAAAATTCTACCTTTCTCATTCCTACCCCATAGATAATGTTTATATCCTTGGTGGGTAGTAAGACACAGAGAAAAAAAGATCATGAGTTTCAAATATTTTACTTCAAATTAGTCTTTTGTTTAAATAGATTTGTGCCCATGTAGAGGTAGGCCTACATCAATATTGGCAACTGTTTTTAAATATATTATATTACTTTTGAGGTACATAACCAAAATTGTTATACATGATTAGCCACATGAGGTAATCAAGAAGTGGATACAGTTTAATAATTTATCAAGACGAGAGGAGGAAATTGAGCCTCCATAGTCATATGATGACCTATATAACCAATGGTAAGTATTAGGCATTTGGAAACATTGTTTACCAACTGTTTCCCAACATAGGAAACATATTGTTGACAAAAATTAAATAAACATTGTTTCGTGTCCAGACTTCGATGAGGAAATATTGTTTCCCATTCAGAGATTTTTAGGCTTTACATAATTCTTGTGCTCTCTACGAAATTGCACACAAAGGGCCTTTAACTTTATTTTCCAGTTCATTTACATTCACTGAAAACTTTTCACTTATTTCATTCAAAACATCCTATATTTTGACACAGTTTTTATAGTCCTCAATATGTTGCATCCCAAAGCTGTATATTTGTATGAAAAGTTTCAATCAGTTTCTGAGTTTTCTTGGCTGTTCACTACATGACAAATTGAAATATCAGGAACTGGTGTACTCCGTGTGAACAGAAGAATCAGATTGTCTTACATTGCTTGTTGCTGGAAATGTTGGCAAACACGTCCAAACTAGCAAACAATGTTTCTTAAAACCCATTTGAAATTGATCACAGGAGACACAAAGGAAACAGGAAAAAATGTTGGACAACCCTTCTCCAATTGTTAATAAAACAAGAGTAACATGTTGGCAAACAATGTTTCTGGGAAAATGTTTCCAAGTGCATACTAGGCTTTAGAATTGTTAATTGACATCACTTGAAAGATGACAGCTGAAGGAAACAAATTCAAGAGGTATAAACACAATATCACTATCACTTCACGGGATTGCATATATTAATAAATCAGATAGCCGAAGCTATCATCTATGCATTTTAGTGAGGCAAGCACCACTTAGATATCATATTCTGAAAATTGGAAAATGACACATGGTCACGGGAATCGAACCCGGGACCTTCGGCTTAGTACGCCAATGCATTGCCAACAACCGAGTCGCAGGTGGCTGCGTTGTCTGATGGCTGTGATCTTATATAATCACATGTTTATAAGCTGACGACTTCCGCACGTCCATTAAAGACCCTGCCTTAAAATATGAGTGAAGAATGATCCTGGAGACGGGACGAATCCTGGATAGCTCAGTGGTAAGAGCATCGGCATACTAAGCCAAAGGTCCCGGGTTCGATTCCCGTGTCCAGGTGTCCTTTTTCAACTTTCAGAATTACATGAAAATATTTAATGTTATTTAATTTGATTATAAATACGTTAACATCCATTAAATGTATTTTTAATATGGTATTAAATTATTTTATGTCTATGAATAATAGTTATTCACAAGTGTAACAGTTAACATGTTTAAAGAGTGCCAGCTGAAATAGTTGGTACTACCCACAAAATTTGGGCCTTACCAATGAAACTCTACATATAAGCATAATAAATATCATTATTAATTTATATCTGCTCAATAATTTGCTCAGTAATGCCCATAACAATGTGGGGTCAGGTATTCCATAAATATAATAGAAAATATTTGATTGGCAGATCACAAACTGCATCCAAATATAAATTAAGTTCTACGTGTTAACTTATCTCTGATACAAACAAATACTGCAACAAGCAAGCATTATTTAATACAACATTTCATATAACAGGTATTCTGCTTGGCGTTTGGTGGGAAGACAAAGGGTGTGTTGTCCGAGCTGTGACTGCAGCTAGAGTCGCAGTCATTGGGCATGTGCAGTTTGAGTTTGATCTGTGACACGAGATAATGGTGGCATGTGTCCCAGCACTAGTGGAGGGAGCAGTGCTTGTGTTAGAGTTGTAGGGACATTGCATATTTGTTATTGAATTTTGTGTGTTATTTTATTAAAAAATGTCAAACAACAAAATCTGGCGATGATAATGTCCCACTCGCAGGATGCGGTGCTGTGTGTGTTAGTATCCTAACATCCATGTGCATACAATTTAAAACATCTTGAGTATGGTACAAGGACATGCATACATGTGTTCACTTTCTGTATATTTTCCTTCTGCTATACAACCACATTAAAATTATTTTATCATCATCTTATTTTTCCCCAAAAATATCCATAAAGGTTCTGTCATTCAGTTCACCTTTACTCTCATCCATCTTGAAATTGACTGGAGTCGGACCTTGGAAAACACTCCATACGACTGTCACCACAATCTGTTGTGGCTGTAACCGCGCGACTCCAGCCACAGTTGCAGGTCACTGTCATAGCTTGGAAAACACACCTTAACTTCTGGCTATAAGAAAGATGATGCGTTTTAAGAATCTGTGCCGGCATTATTCTGAAGAAAGAACAAGAACTCTCACTGTGGACAGTGCAGCTGGTCAGGATCTAAATCCATGCTTCTGGGTCAGTCACGCTCTCACATATTTCTGAGGACAAACTCAAAATATTTGTGCAGTCCTTTTGACAGTCAACATATGCACTAGTTGTGTCAAATTGTTAGTTTCTCCATGGATTGGGGAATAAAAGGTGTTTTTTTTGTTTTTGTTTTTTTTGCAAAAGAGTAGAGTCAAAACAAAAATTAATGCTGCTCAATCTATTTCTGTTTTTGGAATGAATAATGTCACTTTTTTCTATCTGTAAACACTTATCTCTACAACATGTATCATACAGTGTGCTACCATCATCAGCGGTGGAATGTAGGAGGGTCTTTGGTGAAGACACGTTCAGACTCGTAAGGCCTATATTGTTATATTTTTTCCTTAAGGATACATTCTTCTCAACTATTTCCCTTCTCGCTTCCGACTGACCCCGATCCTCCTCTGCGTCCCGCTTTTATACTATTTGAGCATGTTGAGCTCGCGCGGAATACAGAGGAGGGCCGGAGGCAGCTAGAGCGAGAGAGGAGACCGTTGGGAGACTTTATTGCAAGAAAACCAGGTTACAAAGATTTAGGCTACAATGTTATAGATAAAATTACACATATAATTAATAAACTAAATGAGGTGCTCGGAGCATTAAGCATATCAGGAATTGGTTTCTTCTGATGGTCTCTACTATCGCCGTTGCCCCCTTCCACGCCGTTGCTGTCCACTGGATCGCCCTCCACCGCCTGTCGACGGGAATGTCAGGTGTCTTGTGTACACCAGGTAGGCCGGCGCTGGATGGATGAATCTCGGTGGGTAGATCGCTGGCAAGTCGTTCCCTGACGTGCCCATGGCGGTTGCCCGTCCCTTGGTGAGGGCGATGTATACGATATTCACGCGATGCATCACAATCCCCCTGATGTTCTCTGGTAGGTGCCTGTAGTTCGCCGCCAGTGCCAGGAGGAATTGCGCTTGGTGTTTTTCCCGTCCGGTCGGGAGTTCTATGACTTTGGCTTTGCGCTAATGTCAGTTTCAGTGCCTGGTTCTCTTCTATTTGTAGCGAAGCTGTTTCCGGAGGGGCCAACGAGGCCCATGTCTCTGGCAATGGCAGAGGGTCTCCCTGGGTTTCTCTGTCAGCGCCTCTAGGGGAAATAATGACAGCCTCGATGTTCCGGATTCTTTCGTCAAACGTTTGTGACAACTCTTGGATCACCCTCAGTAATTGTCTATTATTGGGCTCCTCCATTTCTTCTTCCGGGCTATCCTTGTGGAAGATGACTCTCTTCACCGGACTGATGATTGGACTGCAGTTGTGGACTCTTGATGTGACGGCTGATTCGTTTAGTAGTAACAGTTCCGGGTTCGTTGCGGTCCCTGTGCGTTCTGGTGAGCTGCCTGAGGGTCTGGAGCTTGGAGAGGAGACTGCTGCTGGGCTCCCGGGGACCGAGGTTTCATATAAACCATTTGATTACACAAAAATACCTCAATGGTACTGAACATAAATAGGTCCAATCATGTCACATTCTTGAACAGTACAGCCGAGAGGTTTGGGAGTTCAGTAAATGTTTCTGGAGTATCATTTAATTACTTATAATAAGTCCATTTAACACCAAGGTTATTATGCAATAGTTGAGGAATATGAAAAGAATGTATCATCGAGAAAAGATGGAGAAACGATAAGCAAACAATTAACTTGTCATTGCCCTTCTGACAATGCAGTCACTACTGCAGGTATATTATAATTTAGTAATAAAACTATACTTTATTATTCTAATCTGAAATTACACGCCTAATTAAAGGCAGACAATGGTCTCTCAAAACATCAATAATAGTAATATATTCTGAATATAACTTAGTTGTGTATCTGGAATTATTGAACAAAATTAATGTTTTCCCTGGCTACATATTTTGTATAAATTACTTTTATAACTAAGTTATTTAGTAATATTTTAGGCTTAGGTTGTTAAACAGTTCAAAGAAGACAAATTTAAACCTATAAGATAGTGATCAACAGAAGTAAATTGAGTAAACACTTGTGTTAGTTAATTAAAATTGAGCTATCTTCCATTACTATTTAGAATAAAATTAGTCAATATACGTCAAAAGGCACTATCTAGATAGTTGATAATGTTGTCTTTGTACATTGATGTAACACATAATGAAATCTGTCTTCTGTAGGGTCGCTCCACAGATGTTGGGGTGGAATGTGCCAGCCGAGGAGCTGGTCCATATTCCCGAACACTGGATGTCCTACCCTGAACCCAATCCTTTATATCACTACACCCTGGCACTTCTATACACAGTATTCTGCTTTGTCGCACTGATCGGGAATGGATTAGTCATCTGGATATTCACTTCGTAAGTAACTGTGACTTATTTCACAATGGATATTGTTGTATGGTGAGGTTTTCATTTCATTACCATTTTATTAATAAACTTATATTTATCAAGTTTCTTGGAGTCTTTTGTTAACTGTTTGGTGTAAACCTTTAGTGTTTTTAACACAAGATTTATTAATAATTTTTAATTTTTGTATATAGTGAGTAACTTTATAGTTTTTTTTTTCATCACAGTATATTTTCTACTGTTCATATCACTTGAAATTGCATCAGTGAACGCATGTCTTGTAGTTATGTACTGGTGTCACTAGGGTTGATGTCACACCGAAGGATCTCCTCTCGTACCAGACCATATAGAATACTTAGTAAATAATGTTTGTTGTATTAAAGTTAATCACAAATCTTAATAGACACGTCCCAACCTCCCAACAACTTGGAAAATTGTTTTGAAAATCTTTCTACATTGAATTACAACATTATTAGTAATTGAGTGGAAACCTTTTTTTATTTTTCTCCTTCTTTTCTCTTGTTCCCAAAAATAGTTATTGATATTGGTTCAAAAATATTAACTTAACACCGGTACAACAATATTGTAGCTAAAATACCAGAAACCTTTACAAAATCAGTGACTATAAAACACAAGCAACGATGAAAACAGCTCTGAACGAAGCATGTGTGCATTAGAAGGTTCAAAAAAGCGTTTTAACCTTAAAGATATATTGATACGATACATGTAAGCTGGGCTTGCGAAAGTTGTTTCTGTTGTTATAACTAGCTACAACTTGCTACAACGTATCAAAACCATCCTTAAAAGTGGTTACAAATTTCTAACCCGTTTCACCCAGACTCAAAACCTTTTTAGTTCACCCCCAAGAGTCACTTTCAAATGGCCATACAATCTCCACAATATTCTAGTCCATCCGAAACTTCCTGACCCCAAGAGAATCCGAGAAGAAAAACCGACTACCAAAGGTTCATACCCCTGTGGTAGCACCCATTGCAGCACCGGTGGGATCCACCTACAAGTTACATCCTTCAACAGCAAAGTAATAAAATTGGAATACAAAATCCCTGGTTATTACAATTGCAAAACAAATAACTTGATATATCAACTAAAGTGCAGATCATGTGATTCAGAATATATAGGCCTTACTACAGGTTCTCCCAGGCAGCGAATGAACAATCATCGCTTTGACACAAACCACAAAGATCCGGACAACAGCCTCAACATAAGATAGTTTCTTTCTTTCTATAAGATTAACATTTTTCAAATTTTCCAAATTATTATTATTATTTTAAAGTAAAACAGTTGGCACAATGTGTTTCTAACAGTTTTTCTTTAAATTCACCCCAAAATGGAGTAATCCAGTGTTTGACTCTCTTCTTTCTTCTTTGTGTTTGATAAAGGCAACAATGCCGAAATATTATTCTATTTGTGTTAAAATATGTATGTATGACTGAATTCTTCTACTATAGAAGAAAGAAGAAAGGAAGAAGATGTCACCTTTGTACATTGGATTCTTCCCAC
Organism: Timema monikensis; assembly: GCA_902151445.1. Classification (NCBI taxonomy): domain Eukaryota; kingdom Metazoa; phylum Arthropoda; class Insecta; order Phasmatodea; family Timematidae; genus Timema; species Timema monikensis. The sequence continues at coordinate 71,004 of CABFVZ010000627.1, forward strand.
ATTTTTCCTTTTTCCCTTGTGGGCTTTCTTCATCAGATTTACTCTTAGTAATTTATTTTTCCTTTTTCTTTAGTTTTATAAATTTCCTTTATTATAAATTTATTTAGCCATTGGGTCACCTCATTTTTAAACATTAGACTATAACTAGTTACAGGTTTTTTTATTTTAAATTTGCTGAAATACTGCACACAAATTTTCATTTTGGTGTAGTCTCTTCCGATGGTGTCACCCGGTGCACTCGCACCTTAGTGACACCACTGCAGTAACGGTCATATATTACATGTATAAGGACTGAGGAGTCTTTGAATATAGATAGGAGTATATATATATATATATATATACACAGCCTACCAACTGTTAATATTCAGGGCTCAAAATAGCCCTGGACAACTGTGTCACAACTACATCGTTAAATAAATATATTTGGAAAACAACTTATAACAATATATAAAAGGTGTTTAAGCATATTTTGAATAATTTTTTAATATCTAATTTCTTTTTCCTGGGAAACAATTCAGGGTGTTTGGATAAACACATTGATTTTTTTTAATTGAGTACCTTTCTTAACATTTTCATTGACACAAAAAAACTTTAATGTGTTTATTGAGGCTTAATTAATAAATCTTTAAAACTTCCAAGAAATTGACATTATTTTTGTATAGGGCTTATTGCAATAAAAATATTAAAGAATCTCTCTGAACAATGTTTATTTTACTTTAAAAAAAGGCTAACCCCGAACACACAATTGGTTACCCATTGTTAAGGTGCTTGATTACTTATATTGTTTATTTCAGAGCAAAGTCCCTCCAGACTCCATCCAATGTCTTTGTAGTGAACCTCGCCATCTGTGATTTCATGATGATGATGAAAACACCCATTTTTATTTATAACTCATTCAATTTGGGCTTTGCATCAGGATTTTTGGGGTGCCAGATATTTGCTTTCGTTGGCTCCCTGTCTGGCATTGGAGCCGGCATGACTAACGCCTTTATTGCCTATGACAGATACAGGTAACACCATCAGATTATAAATATGTTACCCAATGCATTGATATATATAAGCCAAATTATCATTTTTAATTTCATTTCAAATCATCTATGGAGGTCACCACATGATGGCCGCACGGCCTAAGGTGCTAATCTTGCAGTAGACCAGAGTTAGTTTTCCATTCTCCCTCCACTCAAATGTGGGTACATATCATATAAGTATAACCTTCTTCATGCCAAAAACCATTAGCATAGTTAGTACATAAGTATAAACCTGAACAGGTAGTAAAACACAATGCAAAAATAATTTAAAAAATAGCGGGGTCGATAAGTTTTTGCATTTTTTGTGGTTTTTATAATTCTATGAAACTTGCTCTTTGTAAAAATAAATTCCAACTCTAAGTTTACATGTGCAATTTAATTTTAAATTCAAATGGCTCAGCTACCATGATAAACTTTTGATGAATTATATGCTATGTGGAAGTTTGTACACTTGGGTTGTTTACAATAAACCATATCGATACAGCTCAAATAACATAGCTATAACATTATTGGACATTTTGTTGATTTAAATTCATATACAAAGTCAAATATTTGAGTGAGAATAAGCCCGACTATTTACTTAGTTTCACATGGAAACTTTTAGCCAGCTATAAACAGTTTCATTCTCAAGATTCCCTAATCCATACATGATGCTATCGATGCTCCAATAATTTAATAAACATACTAATATTTGTTTCCTTTGTTTGCCTATTATTTATTGTTTGTGCCTCTTAAAGGCCAATTATTGATGCAAAGTGTTTCTATGATTGGTTTTTACTAAAGTATATAGTAAAGTTAATCTCGTTATATTGTTTTCCAGAACCATCGCTAAACCATTTGGTGGTAAGCTCACTAGTGGAAAGGCCATAATGATGGTCTTAGTTATCTGGGCATACACCGTACCTTGGGCAGTCATGCCATTGTTGGAGTTCTGGGGACGTTTTGCGCCAGGTAATAAATAATTAGTTTATAAATATGCCTCTGACATTTAAATCACTGGATATTAAATCTTTAGAAACACAGTTAAATAATAATAGATTTTAGGCATGAGAAATAGATTTTAAATTTAGCTGATCAGGCCTCATCCATGGCCAAGAGGATTATTAAACTTCAGATTCTTTAAGCCACCACTGAAAAATTTTGGTTTAAGTCCCATTTTACAGCTTCTGTGGTGTGGACAAGACTGCTTGGACCCTTTACCTTAGTTTGTTCTCACCGCTCTCCAGCCAGAAGAACATGAGGGCTAGTCCTGACGATGTAAGAAATCAAGGGAGTGCAAGTGTTTTAGTGCTAGTTAAGTGCTAGCTCATGCACTATTAACCTTAAGAGCGTACATCTTATTAGGCCCAACTCAGCGACGGCTTGCGCGAGATAAGGGAAAAGAAAAGCCCAAGATATGCCAGAAATATATGCAGTGCATTCGTATTTGAATGATTACTCGATATTTTCCGTGGTGACGATGGGAGACAAATCTACGAAGTTTCTTGTTAATAACTACAGTATGTCCCTATTAAAACAAAATGAAGGTTTATCTGTGAAACCATTCTAAAATGGTCAAAAACGAACCTTTAAATGCAATTTTTATCAAAGTATCATATAATATTTCAACAATATTCTGTATTGGCAACTTCTATTAGCTCTTTATCTCCATTAATGTTCAATCAGAAATTATCCAACATACAATAGTGTCGGTGTAAATTTCAAGGTGACTATATCACAGAGTTGATGGGTATGTGATGCACGCTCTTAATTAATCTATACAGTCCTGGTTGGCATTAAATATAGTCGACACGTTATGTAAAAGAGGTGAGGTACGAGTGAGTCAGAATTAACTATGACAGGCCTCATAGCATATTTTGGGTGTCAAAAAGTAGGACTGTCAATTTGACAAGTAGAACATGTTTAAAACACTATTTTCACCTCATAGTTCCAAATTAAATAAATAATTAGAAACAATGTTTTTATGTCATTGGGCCTGTAACAAAAATAATAAAAAGTATTTTATAAAAGAAGAAAGGAAGAATGTTCAACCATCATCAACCCCTTGCAATCCTCCTTTTATTTCTCCCCTACCCCTTCTCTTTAATTCAGTATTTATTTTACTTTGTCATTTCATTACAAATCCAAATTTGGAAATAATGATAATGAAACACAATAGAAAATAGTAATAATAATTATAGTTATTCATTATTACTATGATAATTGTTCATTATAATCACAAGATGACATAGGTTAAAATAAACGTTCTTCCACCTTAAAATAAAATATATTTAAAAAGTAATCTGCAATACATCATAATAGAAAATATATTATTTATTTTACTACTCGTTAGGGTTATATGAAAGGAAAAAAAATCACTCTTTCAGTTGTTTTGGGGTTTTTTTGATTCATAATGACTTGCACAAAAGTAGTCCAAAATTGTTGTCTTACTCTTTTGAATTTCAAAGACACTGTACAAGCTTTCGGGCATACATCGAATTTATTCAAACAGCGTGACACATTATGATACGATATTTTGTTTTGCCAACTTACCAGCAAAAAGGAAGATCCACACTTCAACCTTTAGAAACCAAACGGTTTCTTTCTTCTGGAGGTCAAAAAGTAGGACAATTAGAACAAAAATGAGCCCTGCTATAAGTTTTCTTATTATTTTTAGTACTATGTGTCTTAGCGACCATTCGATACATTTAAATGTTAGTACAAGGGCACTCTCAGGCACTAAATAGCCCCTGGAGTTAGTTTAGCAGCCTTTAGCAACGTCCGAGATACCCGCTATGCCAGTCACTGACATAGACAGACCAAGGTAAAGCTGTGAATTTGAAAAGACAAGGGGAAGAGAGGATAAGAAAGGTGCACTAAGGAAGACATGATGTTAATCTTAAGTTCAACATGCAAATCATGTCAAATAGAGTCTAATGGGATTCCACACTCAGTATGAACATCATATAATTGTGCAGAACAATCTAATTAACATGTTTATTTATTAGTGCCGACCAGTTTAAGTATGAAACAGAATGTTGGCACTTGATTAAATAGTGTAACACCACCCTTATTCTCCTGAGAATAAAGGCGGGTACACAAGATTTTAATTTAAATAAAAAATACCAAAAACAAACAAACAATAATTGCAGAGGAGCCAATAGGACCGTCATATGACAAATAGGCCGTACGCCGGCATATAGGTCATTCTGCTTCCATGAACCCACTTTACAAATATTATTTAGAGGACTCAAAATTTAGCTCAGGGTAGAGGCTGGGACATATTTCATTCAATTAGACTACTATAAGAGAAGCTAAGCATTAACATAAGATTTTAAATAGTTTATTTTGATAAACAGCAGATAAATGATATTATAATAAAAAAAGGTTAATATTAAATAATAAGATAAATTTATGAACATATGTGTATATTAGAAGAACAATACTAATGGTCTTTCTTAACAATCCCCCCAATTTGAAGGAAGAATATAAATATATATAATATAAAATATATTGGAAATATGACAACATTGGGTCTCACTAATTACCCAAAACTAACTATAAAAATATAGTAATTATTAGAAAAGTAATAACAATAGCTCTGCACAATCACCCTAATAGCAACAGGCCTCAGCAACCATCCTCAATAGTATTGAAGCTTGTTTATAATAAATACAGTAATGGCCTTTTCTCGTCAACATAAATACACATACAATACAACATATTACAAAATGGGGAATAGCCAAAAAATTAAAGAGTAATAACCTAATTTACAGCCAGATGGGCTCTAAGTTTTCTAGTTTACCTAACTTTAACATTTACAAAACCTCGACATCTTATGCCTTACCAGGTATGAAGTATAACAGACTATACAAAAACGTGCAAACATTTAATCGTAGCAACATTTGCCGGACGGGCTATAATATTGATATATATATATATATATATATATATTATATATAGCTAATACATTCAACAAACTGAATGACGTCTCATGCCATACAGGGTATACATTATGTGCAATAATAGTCCACTCAAAACTCAAAACTCCAAAAGGAAAAATCACAACTTTTTCCCTAATATTAGTCCAAGAAAAAGCAGCTAACACGTGAGTTCAAAATAAGGGACTTCGCTTTTATTTTGCCAACGTAACAAACTTGCTAACATAATTTACCATAATTAATCCAATCTATAACAAAATCAAGGTTATACGCATTATTCCCAACCATGATTATATAATTTAAATTAAATAACAATATTTATGGCCGAAAAGGAATTTTGAGAAAATAAAAGCCGAAATGTAATTTATACCTTATGAACATCCTTGACACCAAGATGTGTCCAAGGATGGTATCCTGACAAGAGTGATTATCATACG